>CM052098.1:3764464-3798556 GCA_028453745.1 Agapostemon virescens
AGATTTTTAGAAGACATCTTTGCAAGTGAGAAAGAAATATGCAAAGCATTTGTACAACAGTATAGGCGCGAAATACAAAAACTATTAATATCTACGGTATCAGATGTTACAAAACCAAGCAAAGGAGTGAGTATTAAAGTATTACTGTGAAATCAAAATTTTCATAAATATAATATATCGAAATATTAATTCTCATTAGGCTCGACTGAGGTGTTTAACTCACCTGGTCAAAATCCACCCACAATTGGACAACACTAAATTCCTAGAATCCATAGTACCTGAGGCAGTAATAAATTTAAAGGAAGTTAACACAAAATGCAGAGTTTCTGCCTATAAATTGTTGAACACTATCGCAGAAAAATGTTTAGGCAATCCAGAACATCTGAAGAATTACGTGAATATGTTAATGGTCGGTTTAGCTGGCTCACAAAAGTACTGTACAGTCTCCATACTGGCACTCGCATCCGTCACTTATTACTATAATGGTAAGTGATATTAAACTAGCATTTTACAGTCTCTAAACTCGATAATGCTAACTATGGATAATTTTACTTGTTAAAATAGGTTCATTAGGAATAGAAACAATTAAAGAAATATTCGAATACACGTGCAAGCTTGCATCAAGTCCGACGAGGGAGGTTGCAGAGTCTGCATTGTCTTACATTAAAGTGTACATTACGGTTATGCCATCTCCCATTGTTGCGTCAACTTTACCTAGATTGGTAAGTACGCAAAATGCATAAAATCCGCAGTCTACTTGAGATATATGCTCATTCATAAAAAGAGTTATTCCGATTTAAAATGTGTGCCATTAATTGTGAAACTGACTGTATACGTTTATAAAATTACAGATGGAAGCTTTCTGCAGCGTAACCGAGGATTGCCAGAGACATTTTCGGCAAAAAGTAAGAGACATCCTAGTGAAACTATTACGAAAATATGGAATGGAGTCGATCTCAGGCATGATACCTTCTTCCAACGTAATATTGCATAAAAGATTGAAGAATATAAATAAATTGGAAGAAGCAAAGAAGAAGAACAGGGAATTAAAGAAATCGAAAGATGTCACGGATGAAGACGAATTCAGTGCAAAGAGGAGACCAAAAAGGTAACATAGACGAAATTAAAACAAAATTTTAAGGTTACTATTCCTATCTGATTTATATACAGCATAGAAGAAGTGTTAGCTGATAGCGAAGACGAGTATAATGACACGGAAAATGTAGGACCAAAGAAAAACAAGAAACGTACGTCGAGAAAAGAGGCTTGGATTCAGGAAAACGAGGAAATTATTGATCTTATTGATCCTGCAGCTGCTAGGAATATCTCCAGTAAGATTTTGTTGCAATATCGACAATATATAACATAAAATATTATTATAAAGTGATATTTTTACAGCTACACAACCAGGATTCTTAAACCCTAATGCTGGAGGTTCGAAGATAAAGGATCGTGGATTTAAAACTGCTCCGGATGGTCGTTTAATTATCACGGTGGACAATGAAAAAGCTGATGAGACTGAAACTAAAAGAAAGAAGAAAAAACTGCTTCTACATAGTGATTCAGAAGATGATTATGGTAAGATATAAAAATAACTGTATTATATAAAAAAAATGGTGATTAATTAATTTTCCATTTTAGAAGAGAATGACGATGCTGAGTCTACAGTAACACCACAAGAAATTACTAAAAAGCGTAAACTCAGTGACAACATTGATAACGTTAGTTTAAAAAGTTCGGCTACATCGAAATATCAAGGTAATACAGTCATAAAAAATGTTTAGCATGATTCAGCATTAATGATTCGTTATTTATAGCTGGAGGGTCGGGTATTCACAGACAATTAAAGAAGGAAAAAGTAAACCACACACCAGGAATGGAGTATAAAGCACAAAAAGCCGCAGGTGACATTAAAAAGAAGGGAAAACCAGACCCATATGCATACATACCTTTGTCAAGATCAGCATTGAACAAAAGGTAAATAATTTCTTTTGAAATTTCACTTACATCATTTGTTGGTTATTTATAGACGTTCGTATGATTTTTAGGAAAAAGAAGAAAAATGCAAGCAAATTTCAAGGTATTATCAAAAGCGCGAAGAAAGGTGCACAAATTGGTGCGAAGAATAAAAAGAAAATTACTTAAATTTGGAACTGGTTGTTAATAGGCTTAAATAGAACTTCAAATAAAACTAATTCTTATAATACATGAATTTATACATGTTGAAATTTTCATTAAAGAAAGGAATATGTACAAATAAAAAGAGTTAATCTAATGAATAGTAAAACTACAATAGAATCGAAGGTGACTCAGATAGATAATGTACATTATTATATTGTTATTAAATATGCGAGACTTGAGTATTTCAAATACTTTTCTAAAAATAAGATGTAAGAAAAGTATGTGTACTCTTTTCACTGTGAAACAGGACTTCAACAGGAACTATTCTCTTGTGACTTATTTAATTTATTACGCATTTCAACAAATCAATGTTTCAATAACTGATACAAAATAATTTGAGAATTGAGATAGTAAAATAGTAATCAGCCAATGTTAATGTCTGGAAGAAAAACAACTGTTCAAAATGTACAATCTGGTAATGCATTGGTTACTGGTAACCAATAGTTATTAAAAACAATAATTGTAACTAGAATTAAACTCACATTCTCTATACATTAACTCTTCCTAGGCAGCATACTCTCCAATTCTCCAGCTTCATTCATTTCCTTAATAATGTCCAATCCACCAATTAGCTCTCCATTTATGTACAATTGTGGATACGTCGGCCAATTACTGAATTTCTTTAAACCTTCCCTAACATCGTTATCTTGGAGGATATCGAATGACTCATAATTAGCATTACAAGAGTCCAAGATAGAAATTATTGTTTTAGAGAAGCCACAACGTGGATTTGCTGGATTTCCTTTCATAAACAACATACACGGTGCTTGATTTATTAATTTCTTTAGCCTATCTTCGAGGTGCTGTTTCGGTTTACATGCTTCCACTGGAATTGAGTCTTTGCTAACAGAATGCCGCTTTACTTTCTCCAAAATTGCAGAGGGATTAGCTCCATCGACTCTGGCAACTATTGTATCATTTTTAGCCAGAATTGTTGTTGGCACTGCTGTGATACCAGCTTTTATAGACACATCAGGTACTTTCTCAGCTTCGATCTTGGCAAATTTGACCTCTTTGTATTCTGGCAGTTTGATCATTTCGCTCATCGCATCATTTATCTGAGAGCACTGATCAGCCCATGGCGCATAGAAATGAATGACGGATAACTCCTGCGACCTAATGTAACAAATAAAGACAACAGAAGTTAATTTGCAAGCATCGACTGGTAGAATTTAATAATTATATACGATACTATTGCTTTAGGCAATAATTTTTTTTCTAAAGTGATTTAGAGCAACATAAATTTTAATAAATATTTGTGCACTTGGATAAAATTATCTTTATTTAGTAGGTCACTGTGAGTACCAGAAACTCAATGAAATATTGCATCATTTGGAGAAATTGTCATAGCCGCGATACTAAAGTCTTACTATTTTATCACGAAACTATATCGCTAAAAACTCGTGACTTTCGAACCGAGCAGAATTTCCACTCTAGTAAAGAGTTAAAGAGATATCTACCATCACGAGAATAAAAAACACGATAATATTATATAATATTGCATAATATTCCTTTATATCAACCGCTCCGAAACGCTAATAATCTTTACATAAAAATACATTGTCAGTATGTCAAGAAGAAAAGTAAGATGCCCTTGCCTTCCGAAGATTAACCTTTTAAAATATGATTACTCACTTAACATAATTTTCGTACTCTTGCTGAGAACTAAGTTCGGTGACAGTCATCCTGTCACTAAATTATTATCCTCGTTTTGTGATAGAACACGCGGTTTAAACAAAGAATTATTATACCACTGTTTACAGCCTACCAACAACTGTGGCGTCTACGCGACTTCTAACATCACTGTCATGGAGGTTCGCCAGTTTTGCGAGTTACTGCTTCTGCGCAGGAATATTCTGTCGCCTACAAAGGAACTCCTTTGTATCGTATATTAGCATTAATTTATAACTGAATGATCTCTATTTCCCGTTAGGTGTCGATAGGTCGTATTGGAAAATAAATACTGCTATTTGCATTGCACACTATACACTCTAAGGTACATTAAGGTATACGTTTGAAACGTTCCCGCCGCTAGTTTCGAAATAACTATTTAAAAATTATATTCTTAAAAGACGTACACAATGCCTTTCATAGAGCTATATAAAATATAAGAATACCAAATAATAATAGTTGAACGATTAAATTCGTCATAAAGATAAAATCAATTTTATTTGTTTTCTTAGGATCTTAGAACTCTTACGGACGGCAATCACGTATACATGACCGACGGCTCCATTCTGGTTGCCTGAAATAGGTGCACACTTTATTTGTTTCTATTCTAGGATTAAGTAAAATGTATTCAAGCCTATATTCCAGCACGATTTTAGTAAAAACGATCAATGTCAACTTCTCTAAATCCGCGTTTTGAAAAATTCCGAAAAATCACCACGATTAGGAACGAATATGATCAAATCACTAGTGATTCAAAACTAACAGTTCTAGCCATAGCTAGTCGTCGCCTTAATGTCCCTAGCGATCTTAAATCCGTGTCCCTACTTTTCGGTCGGCAAGGCAGCGAGCAAACATTAACAAGAATTATACTTTGTTTTTTTTTTATACTCTACCATCAGTGCCGTGTGAACTATTAGGTTGTCCTTAAAGTTCCTACCAATTTTCGTGAAGCGTCATAAAGACTAAATATATTAAAATTACAGAAAACAAATGATATGGTACTTCAGAAAAATATGTAGAACAAAATGTTGGTATATACCAAAACTTAAATGCGTCCCGTTTCAATCATCCATCAAAATCTACA
This sequence comes from Agapostemon virescens, assembly GCA_028453745.1. NCBI lineage: Eukaryota > Metazoa > Arthropoda > Insecta > Hymenoptera > Halictidae > Agapostemon > Agapostemon virescens. The sequence continues at coordinate 3,769,401 of CM052098.1, forward strand.
CCGGACAATCCAATACAATGTGAAAACATATCAGATACCTCGCGAGAGCTAGGACACTGAGTTCACTGGGAGTAGATTCCAGAATGAAACCGTGTCGCTAAATTATCCCTCGACGAATATCATATTCTCGCAGACTACGCAGGTATATCCTATTGTTTTACTGCTACGTAGTCGGCTGTGTCGACAATGTTTACGTTAATGCGTTATGCTATTGTTCCGTAGGTGTCCGATCAAGGAAAGGCGAGGATGGTCGTTGACGCAATGAATCATCGGCGTTGAGAGTCGTCGTTGAGTCGCGTGTGGTAAAACAGGTGCACCATAAGAAAGTGACCAATGGCAGCAGGGCCGTGTCACACGGTACGTCATCGGTCGGAGGAGGGGGGTGGGGGAGGGGGGGGGGGAGAAAAGAAGGAAAATACGAAGCTGCTGTCAAGACACCTCGCCCACAAAAACCAGATGCAGATGCGACCGGGCGGTGAACACGTGCGACGATTTTTTTGCTACGGTCTCTCGCGTACTCGCGGGTGCAATGTTCAAAAAGTTGTCGCGGACCGACGCCTTAGAGGAGATCTCCACTTGGACAAACAATGACGTGTTGAGCCTGCTGCAGAAGGTGAGTAAACTTTCGGTCGTCGTCGACTTTTTCCTGCGAGCTCCGCGTCGGTATCCTGGACACTCACTGCGATCGAATCCGATCGGATGCCCTGGAATTTCTACAGATATCTATTCGGGCTCCATCTATCAACCACAAATACGCATTAAATTCCGGTTTCGTTCGACCGATTTGTCATTCACGCCGCAGTACTGTGCGCCGATAAGAAACGATCCTGCGTTCCAGTATTTCAACGAATCCAGAACACGTTTGTTTGTTTTTCTTTCATTATTCTAAACACATTATCGATCTCCCAGCAGGAAAGTGGACCGACGGAATTGTCTTTATTGTTGGCTGTCGAACAGCCGTCGTTATTGGTATTGCGAATCTTATCAGCTTGTGTACAAACAGAGGTTCACGTGGGTATTTTTAGCTTCGCAGCGTACACCAAAATCGTACTGCTCTTTTTAGACGATCCCAGGAATGTAGAATCGCAGAAATATTTTGCAGACGTGACGGCGCTTTCTGTGTGACTGTCAGTTTATAGTTTTGGGTACTGTTTATCCACCGAGTAGTGGAGAATTTTTAAATATTTATTTTTTAGTTTAGAAGTTTACTTACGTGTATTGTATTTGGTGTAGTTTGGAATAGCATAGGAGACAGCGAGTATTTGATTAGATCCAAAGATTTTGACTATGAAAAATCCAAAACGGCTCCTCTGCTTGTACCTGAAATGAGAATTAATATTTATAGTTTGATGATAAACAAGATGGCAATTAAAAATTTTCAATCGAAGACTTGTAGTTTTACGTTTACTTGCAATACGTTATTTAATAATTAAAAAAAAAAACTATGATGTGGGCAGTGGGAAGTTAGATGAATATGTAAATCGATGTGGGCCCACATTTTGATTAGCGAATTTTATCCACCGACGAGCGTTCCGGGCCCCGAGGCAAAAATGTATATTTATAGTAATAAGTGGTTCAGAGATAAAAATAAAAATACTTATTCGACGGAACTTTATGGTCATCCATTGCGTGGAGCATCGGTGTAGGACGAAGATACAGTTTCGAACTGTTATCACTAGTATGCATCCTGTTTGCTTACTCGAGTATCCTCGTTTTACAGAACGGTCTAGAAGAGTGTTGCAAGACGATAGCGAAGCGACAAATTGACGGCGATGAATTACTGGTAAGTTTGCCGGCCCGTAACCGGAAGCGGAAGCATCTTCTTATCAATAAAAGATTTCTATTCCTCCATCGCGTACTCGTAGCGGAAATAATACAACTCGTACAAATATTCTGTAACAATTAGAAGATTATGTTGCTAATAAAACGTATACATACTAACACCAGAACTACCGAACAATAAATCAAACGATATACATTGCTTTGTAATAATAACGAGACTGCATCTATTAAAACTTTATACAATTCTTATTGTAACATGTACGCTATTAACAATTTAACTGGCCAACTAAAAATCTAAATAATTCCACAAGATCAAAGTAATTTATTTAATGAAGCAATAATTGAAAACTGAAAATATAGGACGCAAAGTTGTCCTTCAATCTTCTTCTATTCTTCAAATCTCAATTGAATTTAGTGCAACGAATATATTAATGTAGAAATTTCTTTTTAACATTAATTTAAAAATTACATTTAAAAATTTCTGATGAAAACATTTTTATAACTTGAATAATTGCGAAAGAACAAGCTGAGGACCAGTCGAAATGAATGGTTCAGTAGTTCTAGTGTTAATTAATTGTCAGGACGCAATTGACAATTATTGTAATTATTTACAAAATACATGGACATTATTCTTCCTGTTGTTTATCGACTATATTACGCAGATGAATAAACTAGCTTATTTATACAAAATACGTGGAAATTATTCTTCCTGTTCTTTATCGACTATATTATATAGACAAATAAACTAGTTTATCTTAATTGGTCGAGTGTTTCAACGATAGTTCCACGGATTGTAATTTAATCGCAATTCTTTTGAGTTGTATCATTTTCGTCGCTAATGCGAGTTACGATGTGCAAGTATCGGAACAATTTTGCATCGTGAAATTCGAAACGAATTGCAGTTTAATAGTTGCACTTTATTCCCAATGATTACCTCTTCTTCGAATTAAATTTCACTGATCGTTGCCCGAGGCGTAGTCACTTAGGTGACTTTCTTCTTTTCGCGGTTCGCTGAGTAACATTCACGATGTATGCAGATGGAGTCTGCTGGCATCACGTGCTACCTGGAATATTGTACACCGACGCTGATAAAATCTTGTTACCGCAGGTTAACAACGGACCTTTCAAATAATCAGAATAATGAATGAAAATACTAGTATCGAGATGCCTGGCTTTAATAATTCTGCTCGTTTTTAGTCCAAAAACGGAACTTCTTGGTCTAAACGTGTATCATTTTTTCCATCCGATTATAATAAATTGATAACTGTGCGGTTTTATTCCTCGATTACTGTGATGGACTGCTAAATAGAAACTTCTTTCCTTCACCATTAATTTTAATAGTTCAAACATAACGATATTCTTAAATTGCATATCATTTGTTTTATATGGAAATTGAGATGAGTGAGTAAAATTTTATAAGTAATGTACTAAAGCAAAACAAAAATTCTAATTACTCGATATTGGTGATAACATCTTAAATTCGTTCAATATTTGTACTGTTCTACATATATTCTTCCTCTCCACTTTGCTGTACATGCATAAAACTCGCAGCCTATTGGTCACTAAAGCTGAAGCAAAAATTTGTTTCTTCTTTCAATTTCTGGCAACTTCTTTTCTACTCTTTTAAACATATTGTTCCCTTTAATTTTGCTATAAATACATAAAACTCAGAGCCTATTGGTCGCTGACTGTAAAGCACCAAAGCTGAAAAAAAAACTTACGTTTTTCCTTCGATCGCTTGAATCGGTACTCTTAAATTTAAAAAAATTCGCAAATATAACAGAAAATCTAATCTATAATAACAAAAAAGAATGGGGCGCTAGGAAGCCTCTGAATATTCCGGAAAATATTGTTTTAGCAGTCCCGCATGAAATAGTTTCGAAGAAAGTGAGGTATTTGAAACGATTTCGTGGAGTATGCGGGTTCAGACGACGCTCGAGTTTCATTCATAGCAGTCTGGCTTGTATTTCGGGCCGGTTGGCGCGTGCTCTCTATTCTCCCCTTAATTAATTGTAATTATTCCAGCACTTGACGGAAGGGAAGCTGGCTCTGTGGAAGAGTGACCTCACACGTCCATTAATATGGTAAGAGAAACGCCATATAAACCGAGTAGCCGATTTTCCCCGTGAATAGCGCGGGTTTGTTCTCTCATCGAATAGGATTACGAAGTCCGTGGACACGGTCTAACGGTTCCTCTACACGCTCGTGAAGAATCTCTTTGAGACACGCCTTCGGATTCCACCTTGATTCCAGCAATTGTATACTCGTTCCGATCGAAATACGCTCGATGCTTCTGGGAACGATGATCAAACACGACGTCCTGTCGGATTTTTTTTAATCATCCGACTAACCCGCGTGTCCTTTCGCTCCTCTCTCCGATATGGCACCTACGGAAATACCCAATCGATGATTACAAATTAATAAACGTACGGGGACGTGTCCGCGAATATTGCAACATGCTATATAGACTTTCATTTCGTAAGAAAGATACTTCGTTTACAGTTTATCATCGGTTCCGCGAAAATATGAATTTTCTTTCAACGTTCTCGGTTCAACTCTAGAAGATTACTTTTATTTGGATTGCCTAGAAGAATCGCGGTCAAGCTATTTGTTAAACTCTCTAAGGAAACTGTTTTTACATAATCTTTCAGCGAAATGGAATGTTTATATTAACATCCTGCTTTCTAAATATTCTAGTCAAAGCAAATGCCATTCGTTTAAGTTCTTCTCCTTCCTAAGTTACGACTGCAGATCTCTGTCTGGGTTGTCCGATTAATTTTTATTTTTAATAAATCTGTACCAAAACGAATCGATAAATAATCGAAAAAATCGTTTACATCAATCACGAAAGACAGGAACCAAATAGAAGCATCTACCTCGGATGCTTTAACGTTTCCTTGATTTTAAACATTACCTATAGAATCTTTTGTTAGAATTCTATAAAATCCGCAATTATCGCGATTAGTCAGTTTTGTTTGCATACGTGCCAAGATCCTTTCGCAAAGTATAACATAGATGGTTTATTTAATGAAACCCAAGATCAATTTACCTTAGATAACATCTTATAGCAAACATAGAGTCGAAAGATCGTTAACCCTATTTTAAAATTCCAACAAGAAACACTTTGCATCATGAAATGCGTATTTAACACTTTACCGAGCGGAAGCCTATTATTAGGACTCGCAATAGTGGCACTATGTAACGAAATGAAGCCTAACAAACTGCTTTTACATTGCAATTCGTAACCAAATTATTAGATAACATTACTGAGTTGAGAGATCCATTGAAAAGTTTTCAATCATGGAGCTTGAAAAATTCTGAAATGCTCGCCGGTCGGTAAAGTGTTTTTGATACTAAACGTCGAAGTGTTACACAAGATACTATACTACTTCCCAACCCATAAAAGCCAGAAACGAAGTCGAGTATCTCCTCGTGTATCTTTGCAACGTCAATAATCAATTAAAATTATTAGAACCCGTCCTATTCTTAGGATTAAAGCAGCACCGAGTGCAAAGGGTTAATGATTCGTAGTACACGTGTTCTCTGGTGTTTGAAGAAAACTGTAATGAATGCAGAAAGTTTTCGCAAAGTCTCGCCGCGAGCATTAGGCAAAGCCGAGGTTGTTCGATCGTCGAGGAAAAATTTGGCACGCGAGGATGCCCGTAGAAAGCAACAGAATACGCATCGCGAATAACAATATCGTTCTCGACGGCTCGGACAAAATCGAAAGACACGATGGCGAACGATTCCTACGGATTCCCTGAGTTGTTCGACGACCTCGAGTTCCGCCAGGAGAGCGTAATTCTATCGTGTGGGACGGGCCCGATCATTCAATATCACACGGGACGCTACGAAACTTGTCGTCTTCGTTTAATTAAGGAAACTCCACTTGACAATAACGCGGCTCTGAACGGGTTACATTTGCATCTGTTGCTCGAAACTGTCGCGGGCACGCGCGAGCATTCGCGATTTAGGTCAATGAACCTCGTCGCAGAAAATATTTTCCCCTGATTTCGCCATTTGTTGCACCGTCGCGAGTCCGGCCGCTTTAATGCCAACCTGACTGGCGAAAACTGTTATTTATTTTTCATTTCATGAAATGACCGAGCAGTGCGCCACGGAAATGCAGCGTGAAAGTCGGCTCGGATATTCTTTCATTCCGAGGATACGGTTTCATTCATAAAGAACCTCGTTTATAGATTTCTTAACGAGTTTCATCGTAAATCATCTTAACGTACTAACATCCAGGATTACACAGTCGATCGATTGTTCCAAGTGGTTAACACTAGCAAGTAGTAGTAGCTTGGGAAAACTGTAATGACTGCGCCGTGTCTGAAAGTAGCGCATCCACTTTTTTCTAGATAACGTTTCCGAGAAAAGTTGAAGTAGAGATATTAGTAGAGCAAACTTTTATATCTTTTGATAGGGACAATTTAAAATGTTAGGTTTGCGCAACTTAAAATTTGATAGAACCTTGTGCAGAGTTGTAATTTAATTAATTATAAATTTTTAGTTAATGTGTTCCTTACTGGCGTCACATAAATGCGATTAGTAGAGTAAACTTTTATTCTTCTTGATAGGAATAATTTAAAATGTTAGGTTTGTGCAACTTAAAATTTGATAGAACCTTGTGCAGAGCTGTAATTTAATTAATTATAAATTTTTAGTTAATGCGTTCCCTACTGGCGTCACATAAATGCGATTAGTAGAGTAAACTTTTATTCTTCTTGATAGGAATAATTTAAAATGTTAGGTTTGTGCAACATAAAAATTTGATAGAACCTTGTGCAGAGCTGTAATTTAATTAATTATAAATTTGTAGTTAATGTGTTCCTTACTGGCGTCACATAAATGCGATTAGTAGAGTAAACTTTTATTCTTCTTGATAGGAACAATTTAAAATGTTAGGTTTGTGCAACATAAAAATTTGATGGAACCTTGTGCAGAGCCTGGATTATAGAATACTATAAAAATATAAATATAACAATATGCAATTAGTAGAACAAACTTTTGTTCCTATTGATAGAAACTATTTGAAATGTTAGGTTTGTGCAACGTAAAAATTTAATAGAACCTTGTGCAGAGCTTGGATTATAGAATAGTACAGAAGTATAGATATAAAAGTATGCAATTAGTATAACAAACTTTTGTTCCTATTAATAGGAACGATTTTAGATATTAAGTTCGTGCAACGTAAAAATTGCATAGAACCTTGTGCAGAGCTGTAATTTAATTAATTACAATTTTCCAGTTAACGCGTTACCTATTAGGGTCACATAGATGCGATTAGTAGAGCAAACTTTCATTCCTTTTGATAGGAACAATTTAAAATGATAAGTTTATGTAACTTGATATTTTCATAGAACCTTATGCAGAGTTGCAATTTAATTGTAGAGAAAATGTACTTGTAAGATAAATGTAAAATATTAAAGACAAAGTTAACAGATAAACGCTAAACCTAAAGAAGATGATTTTAACTTATGACAAGTTATTTACTTTTATAATTAATGCAAAAAATATTGCATTTCATATAACGAAATAATTATGAAGACGTATAAAACTGGAATGCAAAAAGATCGATAGTTTTAATCGAAAAGAAAGAAAATCCTATTCTTGACGCGTTTGCGTCGGATGACGCATATATGCGTTTTATATTTTGCAAGCTTATCCCCTAAAATAAATGCATAAAACATTGTAAACGGTTCGATTTATCTCTGGATCTACCATAATGAATGTGTCTAGAGTTAAACGTGGAAATTGTTAAGAAGCACTAATTTCTTTAACATAACATTTTAACAATGTATTGAGAACCATGCGAACATACTGATTTGTTTTTCAATACCAGGAGCCTGTGGACGTTCATCGAAGAGATAAGAAGGTCGCCAGAGAAGTTCGTTGACGAGAAGCCCCAGGTGACACAGGTCGACGATCACCTGAGCGACACTGGGTCTTGGGGAACGGACTTCGAGGACGAGGGTAACGAGGACAACAGTGCCTTATCGGTGACGCAGAAGGGACAATCGAACCCAGGTAGCAAAACCGTCCAGAAGAATTTACAAAGCACTATGGAGAAGCTAAACGATAGGAGCACAGGAGGAATCTCGAAACCTGAAGAGGAGGACGAGGGGACTTACGCAAACTGTGGTCCTCTTCAGGAGGACAGCAATACTTATGCAAATTTCCAAGAGCCGCGGATCCTACCTCCGAAAAATGTCTCTAAATTGCACAGTCAGCTGGAGAAGTCTTTGGCTGAACAGCTGAAGGAGCAGCTGAAGCTGATGAACACGAAGAAACCTTCAACGGGGCCGACACCTGAATCGTTGCAGGCGAGGAAGCCTGAAGCGAAGAACGCAGGTCGCAGCCTGCCGCAGAAGTCGTTTCTGCATACTTCTCCGAAGCCGGTACCAAAACCGAAACCGAATGTTCCTAGTCAGACGCCAAGTTAGTAAAAGATTCGCTGGATTATCGCGTTGAATGCCACGATGGTCACCGGTGACGCCACTTCGTTGTTTGAAAACGATTATCAATTAATTAACGTTAATTTATCGCTATCAGAATTAACCAGATTTTACAGTATGATGAGAGAACTTCATTATTCGGTAACTAACAATTTTCGTTAATAACCCTGGTCACTACAAAAAATTGCGAGAGACGACCTTGAATCCTTAAACTTGAAGAGTATGCAGGGATATGCGTAGACTGCAGATATTTCTGTAAAATAAAAGTTAGTATTAATTGCAAGATCCAGGAGCTACGTAAATATCTGTTTTATTTCCTAATAGCTTCGTAACTTTCAGAACAATGTTTTTTCTATTTTTTATTTGATCTATTCATTCTTACCAGAAACGCATAAAATCTGCAGTCCGTAGATGCGGGGGACTCAGTTTTTGTTATATGTCTAAATTAAATAGCCTCAGAGATTTATAATCTTCTGAATGTCTCGGTTAGGCCTCTTCTTTATTACAGTCAGCTTGTTGAAAGGAAAGTTTTGAGAGTTTTCAGAGTTTCAATTTAGAAGAATAAGAATTTCGTTAAAGACGTCTCGGTTTCTATAAACATTTGTCAAGTATATCCAAGCATTTAACTGGTTAAACCGATCTCTAAATAATTGTCAATGTTTCAGGGAGGATGGCAGTACCACCGCCGCCAGAACCGAGAAAGCCCAAGGGTCACACAATGATCATAGAGAAGCCGAGTAAGGATCAAACGAAGCCTCCGACGTTCCTGAAGAATTTCGACCTCGTAGCTAATTTGCCAGCGCAGACCGAAGGAAGCGAGGACGAGTACGAGGCATTCGATGAACAAATTATCGAGCAAAATCAAAAGAAGAACATGTTCAGGGTGGACAGTAAACAGTCGTTGACGAGCGGACATCAGAGTTCCGTCGAAAGCGTCTATCAGCCACCTAGCGTAACCAGTTTCGAAGAGGAAGAAGAGTATCCGTATGAGATTTACGAATCGATTACGGAGACGGTAAGCTTTATCATATCTTGTGCATAGCGATAGTCACCACGATGGAAAGTTAATAGAGATATTACGGTCGTTTCAGCCGGACGATAATGGCTATTACTTAAGTCCCACTCAGAGGATACCATGTTCTGTGGCGCCCCCGCCATTGCCAGCGAAACCAACACAGTCTTCGGCTACTCCTTCCCCAACATTAAGTAGGACAAGCTTAGACAAATCAGAAGGTTCGTAGCAGAATGCTGAAAATTAACGCAATGATTACTCCTTTTTGTCGTACTAGATTTCCGAGAACAGAAACTCATCGGAGACTGCAGATCTTTGTGCGAAATAAAATATTGTCTACGTTAATTACAGAAAATGGAAGTTTCATCGGAATTGATTCTCTCCTATTATAAGAGAATTCTCTCTTACTGTAAGAACCAGAATTGATTATTCTCTTAACAATTTCGTAATCGTTAAGTCACTGAATTTCACTATTCATCCGACGTTTGTCTTATTGTATGTTCTATTTATGGTTCTGATAAATGCACAGAAACCGCAGTCGACTCTCATCGGATAGTTGAAGAGCTCAGAAGCCAATTGCTGTAAATCCCATGCACGAGAACTGAAGTATTGAAATCTTTTCAAACATGTGAAAACATGTATGTGAAAACATACCAGTATAGGTTTCGAGAAATACATTATCTATTAACACTAAATCTACCGAGCAGTAAACTTGACTAGTGTATATTGACTTCTAAAAGTGACAAGATTCATTGATTTGGATTTTCTACAATTTTTATCACAATGTATGTTGGAATAGAAAATATTTATTATATCGATTTTTCTGAAGACAATTTTATAACTTTACCAATTATAAAATAGAAAATCTAGGAAGGGTCATTTGACTCGTTATGGTAGGTTTAGTGTTAAGAAATAATATCGAATAAGCTTTGGTGTAAGTTGATATGAGAAAATTGAACTTATATTGATTGGCTTTAGAGCTGTTGTGCTCCAAATGCATTGTTATGTTAATCCTAAATCTATCGATGCGATAATCAACGTTTATTAATTTCACGTTTAGAGTTAAATCGTTTCTGCCTCGTTCGGAGCATTTGATCCTTCGATATGGAACGTCGTAGGAAATTTTGGAAAACGATTTTTTATCATTTTACTGCGATGAAAACATGCTTGGAGCGTTTATAAGATACAAATAAATAATTGTATGGTGAAGGGGAACGGCACGCACCGCGTGCAAGGCAGAAGTCAATTAGGAAGCAAGTGGTTCCCATGATATAATAAAATAGTTACGTCAGCGGGAGAATGACCGTAAAAAGGGAAATTAGTCGGTGGCTGTTAGGCAGAAGATGCAGCCTGTTAAGGGCTAATAAAAACTATGGGTGCAGGGTGGATATTAAAGAAATAAAAAGTCAGTTGGCAACTTCCCATAAGCATCTGTGCGACAAATGGTGCTCGTACAACCTGCCGCGCGTTGCAATTGCAACCAGTTAAGAACGAGCTATCGCGCCCTTTATTTCGAATGAAAATATCAGAGCTTGGCTTGCGATCGATTTTCATAAATAATCACCGACTACGGACCCTCGTGGAAAATACAAAAATTGCCAACTCAATTACAAGCAACCGAAGTGAATGCAAATCTATTTCTTCGCTCGATAATCCCAAAAACATGTAATAAGAAAAATATTATAATTGTTATCTCAATGTGAACAACTGTTAAAGAATATTGAAATTTTGTAAATAAGTGCTACTTTAAATTCTTTTCATTAAATTCGCCAGACAAGTGTTACATAAACGTGCATCTATGAATATGGTGTTAAACAGTGGGACATATGCATTGTTAACAATTCTAAGGAATTGTGTTAACAATAACTATTTTATATTGCTAAAATTATGTGAGTCAAGTTGAACGATACGCTTAACGATAAAGCACTCCGAGGTGATCGATAAGACTGACACAAGAAATTATTAAAACATTTTAAATAGAAAAACGAACAGAGATGACTTTCTCGTGATTGTATCGTTGCAAGGAAACTGAAGCGGAAACAGTGTAATGGAATGTGTTCCTGTTTCTATCTGAGGTTGAGCAAACAGCTCTTGGGAGGTCTGGGTATCCGTTTGGCAGACGAGGTGTCCGATATGATAGTGAGGATTAAACGGGGCCTTTCAACATGTTGTTACTCCCATCCACCCGAGCCACCAGGTATACGAACTCTGTACAAGCACCTGTTCGAAAACTAAAAATATTTTATACCTTTCATATACGAAGATCAAAAATAATTGTAAACTTGTATTTTTGAAAAATATGAAAGGTTTGCATTGCTCGTGGAATAACATAGATATTCGTTATTTTGTAAATTTAGTAATTTCATCTTTTAAAAAATGAAAAAGAAAATTCATGCTGCTTATGGGATGGCCTGAAGCAAAGGTCATTTTACAAAGCTTCGATATTTTACTTGGATCATTTTTAGGGCGGAAAAAAAGTTGTAAAAAATTACAAGATAAAATAAGTTCTAGAATATTTGGGCAATAGTTTCTTTTTCGATTGCGTCTTCGTGCCGCGTCAGCTCTTTAAATACGCTGTAGGCTCTTCAGATCTCGAGATTTCAAGGTAAACATCCATCACTCATTCCTTCCAGAATTGGAAATGTAGAGCGTGCCTTGAACAGCCCAAAAATATGCACACCTGCGAGGGTACGATTCTAACTTTAAAGACCACCCCATGCTGAGGGACCAACGGACGGTTGATTTTTACCATTCAACTGGTCCCCGAGTTAAATGCCAGTCGGTGCAGTGATTTGGTCGTGATCGGTTCTAAGTACATGTGAAACCTTCGATTCAAAAATCTGTTTGGAGACTGTTGAAGTTGAAACTTTGAATCGGTGATCATTAAACGCTAGCCGAGGAAACAATGGAGTGAAGATTCAACCGGTGTTTAATTAACTTCGGACCTCGACGAACTTTAATCGCAGCTGGCAAACCCAATGTCATCGTTCAGTTTGTGGAAAACGTGTAAAGACGACACTCCGGCCCGTTCGTTGACCGCGTGAATGAATCGAAATTATTTTGAGCCAGTGTGATACATTTTAAAAAGAATAGCGATCCAGAAATGGCGACTATCATCGGTGATCCTAAACGAAATGTGTCCTTGAACACTGCGATACGCCGACAGGCTAGCCTTTCAGAGTGTCTCACCCAGGCTACTTTAACTCAAGCTCGACTCAACTTAGCAAGTTAGTTCCTCAAACTTACAACTCGAACGTCATCCTTCCACCCTGGATGTATTTATTCAATTGTTACTGGGACCAAAGGATTACGTCAAGATCATTTAATTCTTACTGCAGGCATATGAGAAATTGGTTTAGGATTTAAGAAAGGGGGATGCTGTCGCGCTATAGTTCTATATAACTACCCTTTAACACGTTAAGTGCCATGTCAGTCACCGGTCTGAACTCTAACGTTAAATAATGTTTAGCGGTTGCTTAAATAAAGTTTAGCTAAACTTTCCGTCCAGACCGTGACAGTCGCCGGTGACTGACAGTATAAAATGCAATATGAAATTTAACGAATCACGTTCTATTAATAAATTAATAAATGTACCTAAATGTCGGCAAATACCTAAATATGGCAAAATCGGCGTGGCACTTAACGTGTTAACAAATTGATCATTGCCTTGCGCCTCATCTCCTTTGGAAATAATGATTTCTGGATCTACGATGGATCCAAGAATTATTTCAATACTAAATTTCCTAAACTTCCTTTTCTTGTAATTGATACGGACAATCTTTTTTTGGCACGAAGATTCTCAGTCCAGTTATCATTGAATGGTGTCCAAGAGTTTTTGAGTAAACTGTTACGTGGGAATCACGTTGGAAAATGGTTTAACGTGTGCTCTTTTGATTTCAGAACGATCTCCGGACAAAAAGTCTGCGACGATGCCACACTCGAACAGCAACACCTCGTTATCGTCGGAAAGAGCCACACGGCCACTGCCACCGCCCCCTGAGAGACATTCCTACGCCGATAAGCCTTGGTTCCACAATGTTACCAGAGAACAGGCGACAGCTCTCATTACAGAACGTATGTGGCCTCCATGAACAAGCTTGCAAAAAGTTAACAAAGTAAAACGGTTGTAATTAACCCTTGCACGACGATGTTCGGGTCCATTTGGACTCAGCATTTCAAAGGCGTCATCTAGCTGGCTCCTTGAGGATTAATTCCAACGTAAAACCACCTCGAAAAATATATTTAACACTAAACCTACCAACACTGGTCAAACAATCGTTCACAGATTGATTATTTTAGTTATTGAAATGATAAAGATATTTTCATAATAAATAATCGAATGAATATCTTTAATAGAGCACATATTATAATAAGAACTGCATAAAGTCTGAAGAAATTAATACTTATCATTTTTATATGGCAACACATGCCAGTTACTTTTATGGCTTGGTAGGTTTAGTGGTGAACAGTCTAAATGTGCCATTTAGAAGAGAATTTGTTACAAATCCTGACTGTAACTGTACTGAAATAATGTTAATTTTATTTTTAATGCTGTTTAGAAAATACTTACGGAAACCCGCAAGACGGATACTTCCTCCTTAGACCATCAACCACGAACGTGAACAACCCTTTGGCGCTGGTACTTTGGTACAAAGATAGGGTGTACAACGTCGCGGTCAGGAAAAGGCCGGACAACAGGTAAACATGATTCGTCATTGATAAAAACAACTAACATCCTTAGCCCGTATTCGTACGTCATTATTGCGCACGGGTCTCTGCGAAAATATTGTAAAAATATTGTTCCTTTAAAATGCTTACACTTGTCAAATAACAAATTGATTTATTTCTGTGGCATAAAAGTATTGTGACTGATCCTGTGAGAGTATAATGGTTACTGATTACCGAATGTCCAAGAACATTTTGCATATGGACATAAGAGTTAAAAAATGGCACAACTAATAAACTAGTTGTAAAAATGTATACAAAATTCTATGTTAAGAATAACCTTGGAAATCTTATGGACCAAATGATAATGGGGTTCGACTAGCACAACTAACAAAGAATGATCTCGAATCATTCCTTGTAAATTAGTTGTAAAAGTGTTTGTTTAATGGTACAACCGAGTGCTATATTAGGAGTTTTGTAAACTAAATAGTATAAGAACTTAATTGGTATGCAGCTAAATGAATGATACAATAGCCTGTAAAACTGAGATCAAGACCTTTAGTAAAGAAAGACTTGTATGTTTTGTAGATCCAAAACATATAAGAATATAATTTTTGTTAACAGTTATGCATTGGGTTCAGCAAAAGTAAACGAGCAGTCCTTCATCAATGTGGAAGAAATAGTGATGTTCTACACACGAGAAGATCTAGTTCTTCACAGTGGCGGAGGAGAAGTGGGAAGAACAAAATTGACTGACACACCCCCGAAATAAAAGAAGAGAAATGAAGAGAGCCCAAGAACAGAATCACTGTATATTACTTAAAATCGTCTTGTGCAATGCAAATGGCGTCTAAAGATTCTGGAATGAGTTTGATCAAACTTGTTACAGAATTTCCACACTACGTATCAGCTCACAAAGTGCCTTTGTGTCTGCAAAAAATTTGTGCACTGCAAGAGAAACTTAATTTTGTATAATGTTGTGTACCTTATATGTCTAAAAATCTCTGATGCACTTGCACATACATGTATGTGAGTGGAAACGTTTAGCATATTGATGAAGAGGATCTCTTACAACGGACTTGTATATTTTTAATAAAGTACTATACGATTTTTACATTTTCACTACGATTAGATTTAACGATTTAAATCTGACATATATGCACTAATTCGCAGGTGTCATTTCTTTAAAGTATTTGTAACATTATACGCTTCTCTGTGTATGATTCATTATCTCATACATCATTTTTTAACTGATACTGCGTCAAAAAATGAAAAGATTATGTGTAAATAAATTTTTTATGGATAGTTAAAACTAAAATCGTTTAGAGAAACGCGAGCAATTTTTTAAGTTCTCTGATTTTGTTTTATTATGTTTTTACCCAAAAAATAAATTGTAAAAAATAGTCGTGTCAATTTTAGTCTACAACTAAAACATATTTTTATTTAAATCATAAAAAATGTTAGTGTAAGTGTCCATTGATTTTTAAAGCAATGACCAACTCAAAATGGAAAATTGATAAAAATGAAGATGCAAGGTCAAGGACAACCATGTCAGCAACGTGTCAAGGTCAGTCATATCTTTGTTTATTTATTTCTTGATCGTTTAAAAGCTGTTTTGTCTCTCTAAAAATGAGCGCTATTTAGCCGACATAATTTTAAATCAACGTTTTCAAAAAAAGCAGAAAAAATGAAATCTGTCTAGAGATAACTGCGTCGTTTATCAATCCTCGATACAGTCAAAAATCATACGAATATGAATGCCAAGGGGACACGTAATTTTTCTGACAGTATTTATCTGTATTTTCAACGATTCATAGTGATAACACCATTTTTAGGTAAACACTTCTACGATCAAGGTTCTAGTACTCGAGAAATGACCGCCAGTTACGTGCTATACCTCCATACGTGATCACAAAGAGTTCTCGTTCCTCTTAATCGTCGCATGGTGAACCTGTGTGGGCTTGAACTTTGAACTGGTTATTCAACAATTGCAAGACAATTACGATGATGCGCGACGTTACATGCATCTGATGTTCCACGATAAGAACACTCGGTATCGAATGTCTATCTCGAAATGCTTCTTTATTAACGTACCGAGATAAAATACAAATTGTAAGAGAATATTAAATTTCAATTCAAAACTCGTTACGAGAGCAGAAAAACAAACGCGCCATAAAATAATATTGGCTAAGCTTCTTTCGAAGTAGTTATAATATTCAAATTTTATTAGAAATTACCCGTTCCTTGAAATGAGAAAACTATTGCGTTGTCCGGAAAGTTCAAGTCGATTTACTCCTCGGAAATCGATTATTTATCGATTCGTTTTGGTATATATTTGATAAAAACAAAAATTAATTAACCATAGATTAGTTAATAGCTGACATTACATTCATTCAATACAAAGCTACAATAATTTAACTAACGAAAGATTCAGTCATAGAAAATTAAAGATTTGGAAATTTCTTACCCTGAAGCGCTATTAGTGTCTTTACCTTAAACGATCCTGACTCAAATTTCATCGAATAAATGTGTCTTCATTTCTGAAAATTCTAATAATAAATATCCTGCATGCAGAAAGAATGGTATAACTCTTGAAAAGTAAGATTTACGTTTCACAGTGCTCCAAATATAAGTTGTTCGAGAAGTAGTTGAATTTGTTAACCCTTTGAAACACGGAATTTTAGAAAATAAAATTGTACATAGCAAATGCGAAATTACGACGTAGTTCAAAAACCATCTCACCGTGCGTATTCGCGCATTAAAAAGGTGGGACGCTTTTAACGCCACAGTGCCTCGGAGAATTAAACGATTACATTTAATAAATAGCAGTTAATATTTCTGGAACAAAGATATTCGAAATGGTAGACAGTACAAGTGTAACGCCGGCGATGGTTAGAATAATTCCCTAGATTTATGGTTAGTTTCTTTGGTTATGTTGCGTTGTTCCGAGTAAACGTTACGGAGGAGGGATGTACGGGGCCGGAGGGGGGACTTTTAACGACGAAACACACGACAGGTTTGTGCGCACCGCCCCGTTAACTGTTTGTGACTGAACGTCAATTGAGCGGCTCATTTAGCTTGTCAGTTGAGGCTTTTGAGACAGTATCTCGTGGATCCGGGGCGTTGTACCGAAAATGTTATTGGGATTGTAAACAGTCGTGATTAGGGTTGTTCCGTCACGGTTTGTGCCAGCGTGATAAACAACAGTGTGCTGACATGAGTCAGCGTAGACGGAGCAGCGTGATTTTAAGCGGGAATAATGGTGCGCTAGATGAGATGTGTTAATCATTCGCAAAATCGTTTGGGTGAGCAATGGAAGATGAACAACCGGCGAGGGAGGCGAACAAGATATGTGGTGTGTGCGGCGACCGCGCTCTTGGTTACAACTTCAACGCGGTGTCATGCGAAAGTTGCAAAGCTTTTTTCCGTAGGAATGCTTTAAAAAACAAGGTGAATCATCTAAAAATTCTTCCACCGTTTTTCCCGTCGATTTCGGACGATCACCGATACGATTCAACCGCCCGATCGATAACAAGTCTCAAGTGCTACCTACGTGTGCTATATTTTTGGCGCAGCACGGCGCCGTTCGTTTTGACGTTCTCTATTTGTCACTCCTTGTCAACACGAATCAGATGTTCGGAAAAAAGCGACCACCCTTGAGGAATCGAAATTTGAGCTTTTACGAACGACGTACTTCGATTTTCAACAATTTTCTGTGAATTTCAGTCGTTTCATTGCACTGTTGTTAACTGTATGAAATGGAAGTTGGCACATTGATGTAATGCACACATTTCATTGTTTTGTTATGATCGACGACGATCCGCTCGGTTATGAATATAAGTAATTTACCATTTGATCGGAATAGAGAAACCACATGAAACCAATTTAGCCAAAAATGTATTTGTAAAGAGTACCAAAATATCCACCAGTAAGCATCAGAATGAAGTTGTAATTTAGGAAAACAAATTCAATACCACAACTATAAAAGTTAATGTTAGTTTAACCAATAAGTAAATGCATGCTCATGGCATCAAAAGAAAGGGGGCGTTTTAAATTTTCTGAATTTTACATCATTAACATAGTAATAATATTGTGAAGTATTTATATGTATAACATCTGTTAACTGCATTGAAATTTTTCAAGTCTTTAACCCCTTAAGCTATGATTTAAGTTTCAACAGCCTGGGACCAAAATGTGATGTTTACATTTGGTCCAAACAATACACCATGGGCCAAGCTCCTAGTAATCAGTTTTGGCTCAAATATGCTACCATGAGTCTCACACTTGGTTGTAGTTTAAGGGGTTAAGACTTACTTACTCTAATGGTCTTAATCTGACACTGATGAAAGTAATACTATTCTTTTTGTTAACTCACTGTAATTTCAACGTTTAATATATTTTTTCAGGATTTCCGGTGTCCCTTTAAAGAAGATTGTAATATTACACCAGTCACAAGGCGCTTCTGTCAAAAATGTCGCCTAGACAAATGTTTCAGCATCGGCATGAGAAAGGAGTACATAATGTCAGAGGAAGACAAGGTGCTAAAAAGGCAAAAGATAGAACAAAATCGTGCAAAAAAAAGGCCTCCCGTGGAAAGTGGAAAGGGGTCTAAGAGCAAGAAAAGTTGTATCGAGGACTGCAATTTTGAAGATACTTCTATGTCTGTTAATTCAGTTGCATCAACTGTGTCTGATACATACTTCTGGGAGTCTGATAGGAAATACACTGATTTAGATGCGAATAGACAAAATGTAACAGAAAGCATGAGTCCTGTAACGGCTGCTAGCGTTCCGAGTCCTTCTAGTCCACCGCAAAATGGAATCATAACTGGATCGAAGACACTTGACATGATGAAAGATTCTTCTCATAGTTCTAGTTCCAATTATGATAGTTACGATCAGTCTTCTCACCATGAGGAGAATGATATCGATGTGGAAAAATTTAAAATAGATACTAGTCCCGTGACACAAAATCAACAGAGGTGTGAGAAATCGAAACCAGTGTCGAATAACATGGAGAAGGATAAGAAATTTGTCACAAGTTCCAGAAAGTTCGAGCAAAACGTGTTGGACTTAAATGCTGAGTTTGGCTCGAATAACAACGAACATGTAAAATATTCGCCCGAATTCGTTAATACGTCTGATTACAATAAATACAGACGTAGTCCTGTAGAAACTTGTGTATATACTGATCTCGCGTCACATCCGAAGAAACAGAATTTCGACCTAAGTCCGAACACACCCGTCAGTTCTTGTCCGGAAGAGCAAACAATATGCGAAAAACCGAGCAAGGAAACGTGTCCGAAAGAAGAAGACGTAGTCTCGAAATTCCCCGACGTAGCAGTCCCAGTCTCGATGTTCGTTAATAATTCCAATTTCATTGCCAAGCTACTGCAAAATCAAGATATACTTTTGAAAATCATGACGGACTCCGTGGTTGTTAATAAGTTGAAAGAGGATCCGCAGATTTGTGAGTTCTTCAAAGAAAATGGCCCTATAATTCAATGCGAAACGGGACCCGAGCAGAATGTAGAGAATCAGTATAAGGAAGAGTCAAAGCTTCCCAATGTTTCGAGTCATGTATTCGAGCAGCCGTTTGAGATGAAAGAAAAACACGTGGAAAATCCGATCTTGACGGACCTAATTACAAATTCCAATCAAGAAGAATGCGTGAACCAGCACATGGACTCTGGGAATAACAATGACTGGAATAAAAACGTAACGGATGTCACGAGAGATGTGCTGCAAGATGTGCAAAGGTATAAACGGCGGTATATAAACAAAATTAGAAGACACATCAACTGCTAATTTTTTCAGAGTACCGATCGTTGCAAACTCCATTGAATCTATTCTGTGCGAGGCAATCAAGTTAGAATTTTCGGCATATTCTGCTCTTGGAGGTATGGAGTCTAGGAGAGAATTGAACGACGCTGAAAGAGCAAAATTGAATGAACTAATAGTAGCTAACAAAGCATTGTTAGCTCCTCTGGACGAGGACATAACGAATTTAATCGAAGAAGATTGTAAATTTAAGGTAACGTGTTTAAAGTAACGCCGCGTCGGCTGGGATTTTATCCGGTAACGCTTGAATCTGTTTGCAGTGTAATTTTGGTCAGTCGGATCCAGCATTACTAGACGTTATCAATTTAACTGCCATCGCCATAAGACGTTTAATTAAAATGGCCAAAAAAATTAACGCATTCAAAAACATGTGTCAAGAAGATCAGATAGCTCTCTTGAAAGGGGGTTGCACGGAGATGATGATTTTAAGGTCTGCCATAAATTATGATGCTGAGAAGGATACGTGGTGGATACCACATAGTCAGGAGAGCATGTCGAACATAAAAGTCGACGTGTTAAAGGAAGCGAAAGGGAACCTTTATGCTGAGCATACTCGGTTCATAAGGAGTTTCGATCCAAGATGGCGGGACGAGAACATCATTTTAATTTTAAGCGCAATCTCCTTGTTCACACCTGATAGGCCAAAAGTGGTACATAACGACGTCATTAAACTGGAACAAGTAAGCGAAATGCATTTCCATCCGATGCAATGGGATCTTGTATGATTTTAACAACACGTTTTCTGTTTGTAGAACTCGTATTATTACTTGCTTAGACGTTACCTGGAGAGCGTGTACCCAGGCTGCGAGGCCAAGTCCATGTTTTTGAAATTGATTCAGAAAATATCTGACCTTCACAGACTGAACAATGAAGTCGTCGGAGTTTATCTTAATTTAAATCCATCCAGAGTGGAGCCACTTCTCATAGAGATATTTGACTTGAAACACTGATCAATCTATTTATTTTTTCGACTTGCCGAGCAGGCAAATGATTAAGTCCTCTAATCGTCTTTTTCTTACTTCAATCTACTATGAAACCATCATAATTTTTTAGTAATCAGACGTTCGTAGGGATAACGTACAGCAATAATTTAAATGTATAAAGAGAAAAAGTTAACATAAAAACTATAAATTATTCGAAATCAGAATATCTTATTGCAAATATATATATATACATAAACAGATTATGTACATACGTATAGATATGGTTATAAAGTGTACTATTATATATAATTAATGTTGATGCTTAACATGGAAAATGGAGCTACTCTTATAAAATGTTATGTGTATATGAACGTACATTTAAAAGAAAAAGAACGTTTCTGTATACGGTTAATTAATTCATTAATTCCAGTTTAGACTGTAGAGGATTGATCATAATTAAACAAGTGAACGCTCGTGAAGAAAATACAGATCAATTAATGTCGTTGACTCAATATTCTAGATTTTATATAAACAGAGATTATAGTTCTAACCGAACATGTAAAAGTATTGCATCTCTTTACATAAATCTCTCTATCTAGTGAGAATGAACGCATACATTTAGCGTTAGCCGAATAATTCTTATACGGTTGTTAATGAGGATGTATATTTTGTCGAGAGTACCTTAAAAAACTGTTACATCTAGAGAAAATCTTTGTTATACTTATACCAAGCTCGATGTTCATGTTTCACACATCTTCACGCAAGTCGGAAATATTTGTTTGTTTTAGAACAAATTACAAATTTCAGAAGAGTTCAAAGCTAAACATGAATTCAGCTCCTGGTATAAATGGAAATAAATATATTATATTATATTACATTATATCATATTATATTATAATAATAAGATAGATTCGCTCCAAGCATGACCTGAGTGACGTACGTTCACGTTACAAAGTTTTAAATGTACACTATTGTGATATATTGTGTCGAAATATATTTTTCAAAGAATTGTTATGTTCGTTTTTGTGGACAAGTTATTTTAAATCTTTGTCAGTATCGTAAAACAGATCTGAAATAAGAATAGCAATAGTAAACCGAAATATTAAGGACCACGTTATCTAGTTTCACGATTATTAAGATTATTATTAAAATTACTTATTTCACATCATTCTTCAGTTATCACAAATTGGTATCCAAGCAATTGGAGGATAACGACCAATATGAGCATGGTGGTAGAGAGAAAAAATGCCAGACTGACTAGAAGAATGAAAACATATCCCATGGTTCTAAGAGTATACGAGAAGAGGCAGATAATCCAGTCCCAGATGGTTTTCAGAATCATTTTTTTTACACTTAGTAATTTAACCAAAGGATTCGACACGTCTTGATATCACGCAAGTATACATCAATGAATTAAAAAATCGAAATAAAATTCACGATTATCGAATACGAGTGTCAATTGTCATAAATCAATCGTACGAACTCAATACTTAAAGAATACTAGGCATTTATTTGTATATAAAAAATATAATATGTGTTATTTTCATGATCTAGAAGAACTGAGCAAATTGCAGCATCAATGACAATCTCTTCGGTATTGTTTTTGGTACTTTGTTCTTTCAACTTGCGGTGATTTTGTTTCCTTTGGCAGTATTACAAAGCACCAGTCGCGGCTTCGATTTTATCTTCTCCACTGGCTTCACATAATTCTCCCGTTTGTAATGGTAAAACATTTTAGCGTTTTTTTCGTATGGTTTTGGAAAAGCCCAGTCGATTTTTTCGGCAGCAATGTAGCAGGCACCGGTGGCTCCCGAGACTGTTAATCGGTATAAACTTAGCTCGTCTAACGCATTCGAATCGTGAATTTCATTGAGGAAACCGTTTTTCATGTATTCCCACGATTTCCACACAGAACCAACACAGATTATCTTCAGACCGCCATGGGCTAACTTCAACGCCTATAAAACAAGATATTTTTATCGTGATGCAGTCGGCCCTTCATTTCCACGTTGACAGATCAAACTAAGAAATTAGATTACACTTTCAGCCTTGTTTGCCAGACCCACGACATGTTTAGCGAGTAGTATTCCACTTTCTTTCATCACGTGTAGACAAAGCGGGTCTTCTTTCTCACAACCCTTGGCAATTTCCACGGCGAAGCTTGCTATTTTACTTTTATTGAAATCCGTGTACATATGGTGTAACATGTCCGTTACATCCTGTACCTGGAAGAAATTCCTAAGAGCTGGCCATACGTAGCTGGTCGGTTCCGGAGAGGGAAACAGACCATCATTATCGTCGATGACATATTTACAGGCTCGATGGGTTATCCAGTAAGCTAAATATTAAATATTACTCGGTAATTTTACTGTTAATAAAACCTGCCCGAGGGGGACGAATGAATTAATACGTAATTGTAATTGTAGATGTAGGGGAAAGGAACGCGATGCTATGGAGGAAGTACATGCTTCATCTACAGAGCTGTTACAGAAGGAAACTGCTTTTAATAAATCTATGCGAAAGAAGAATATGATATTCGAAAGAAGAAACGATACGACTGAGGATATTTAGTGGATGGCAGTATCGTGACAGTATTTTGATACCCACCACTCCCCTCGTCACCCATGAGGTGTCCCCAGCCTCCGCATTTAACCATTGTCCCATCGGTGTTGATCATAACTGCATTACTGCCGGTTCCAGTGATCAAAACGATTCCGCCGTTATCCAAGGCAGTCTTCAGACCACCTAGCGTATCCGAACCAATGATATAATCTTTCGCTACATTAGGATATCGCTCTCGCATCATTTCTGTGAGAATGAGGTTTGACTTCCCTTCGCATCCACTAAGACAGAGTCCCTAGTCGTTTGTAAAAAGATGCAGGTGATATTGTGTGAGAGGAGCATGCATGGATCGAGTGTCCTTTTCATTGGAAGGACAGAGACGAGCAAATTAATATCCTTAGAAGTTTCCTAAATACTTGAGATACTCACTAAGGCGTCCAAGGGAACCGATTCAGGTATAGACAAGTTTTCTTTTCCTTTTGCAACCATCGCGTTGATCCTAGACGCTGTTTCATCCATCCCCAGAATCTGAATGAGATATACAAATGATTCTGTGATACTAATTCAGTGTAGAAGCGAAGAAATTGTTAGGCCATTTTACACCGAATGGATCACTATTTTAACGCTCAGTTTAAGGAACACGACCTAATAGTTTCAATTTACAAATTATTGAGATTATTTTTTGGGGTATATATTAGATAAATGAATTGCAAAAAATTTGAATAGACACAATCTTGTTGTTTTTCTAAAGCAATGTGAAATAGTCATCTCTAGTGTTCTATTCTAGAATGCTATTTATATATTATTATTACTATTACCCAATGGTTAGTTTGTGGCCCCTCAACCTCCGTCAGTGGTGTCCCTTTACCATCCATGATTATCAAAGTAGAGTGAGTGCAGCCGCTGAGGATAATGAAAGGGAAAATTATAATGTTGGCTTAATAATTAATAGAATTGATCCTAATGACAGACCTAAGTTGTATTAATATTATAATCGCAATTGCACGGATTTCTGTGTCGTCATACAGATGATTTCATGTGTCATGTAGAATACTCAAAATTAACTTTCGTGATATCGAACAATCTATTGGCAAATGATACGAATCTGACAGTCAAGTTGACAATAAACATACGGTTGCGATAACGACGCTAAGTAAACAGTTTGCTTTTCACGTAAGTCTTTCCATGATAAGTAAAAGAACAGTTTGTTAATACAAGGAACATGCTTCGATAAACATCGATAAACATACTTTTTCGTTCATTCCTTCGATTAACGACGTCGGCTGCATGGATTCCCTTTCGAATTTTGCAAGAGTTGCAAATATTTATTTTAACTAACGGTTTAATTATGAAAATTTTCAAATATGTATTTTAGACCCGGCTGTGTCGAATGATAATCAATAAGCATAATTCGGAGGTCCAATCTTCCCACTCACCCCTCGATACCGCCGAGCCTGATCTCTTTCGCATATTCCGCTAGATCTACTTCCGGTTCCGCCACCTTGTCGGCCATCTCTGATAATTTTCTCCTTTGTGCTTGGTCCCTTAAATTTCTACGAAGCTCGTATTCGTCGATCTTCTTCTTCTTTCCCTTCTTCTTTCCTGCCATTTTTCAAGGCGACAGTGTCAAAATTCGTTCTCAAAGACTTCTCAAGGTCAGACTTCAAGGAGTGTCCCGTCTTCCGAAGAACGACAGCTGGGATTTAGGAGCAGGATATAGATAGGAATTCTTATCTGATAACCAAGAAACGATGATAAAACGATACTTGAAAATTAGTTACATTTTTTCGGACTTCCAATCATGCAAGATTTTTAATCGTGAATTAAAACATTATTTAAAAAATTATTTTTATACATTTTTTTTTAGATAGTTTCCCCTTTGCAACGACCCCTCAGAATCTGCGATTTTCCGTTACGGTTTCATCGCAGTTTAAATGATAAACAAGCCGAACTCCTTAATTTAAAAAAAAAATAATGTACTCTAAGAGATACAAAACTAAAGTGCAAAAAAGTACAAATACGAATATTCGTGTTGCAGTAATGGCATAAATATGTTTATTTAAACCGCGATACCTTGAAATACGTATTTTTTAAAAAGTATAATTGAACGTTATCTCTGAAGCGATACAACGCTAAACCTACCAAGAACTAAACACGTGTTGCCTTACAAAAATGAGAAATGTCAGTTAAATTCGACTTCATATGATTTCTTATTATACATGTCCGAATGACGAAATTCATTTATTTTTCATGAAACCGTATTTGCAACTTCAGTGGTCGTCAAATGAAAAGCCGCCGGTGGATTTAGCGTTAACCATTTCTGCTGGAATGACGTGCCACGCACGTCGTGATTACACGTACATCCATAAATCAATTGCCAGCGCAAGTGGTTAAGTGTGCACGGTGACGAGATTTACGTATGTACCACGCCGTACAGGCTAGTCTTGCGCATAGAGTAACGTGTCGTTCACGACAAAATAGTATACAAGCATCAACTTACTATGAAACTTCAAACATCCTTCGATTCCAATTCAACAGGCATATGCCACGCGATTATTTAATAATTGCGTTTCGGTGTTACTCGTGAAGCGAAACTTCACGAGTTCTGGTGCAAAAATTCCGGAAAAATCACGGATCGACGAATGTGACAGCTGTAACCGTTGCCACGATCGTTAGTGAATGTATACAGATAATGAAACTGCGCAACTTTACCGAGCGAAGTTAACTTTGTTACTGCCGTTCCACGATTTCCACCATGAAGTGTGCAATGATTATCAAGTTATCTGTCAACCCCACTACTTCGAATCAAAAGTCATCGATGGAAGGGAGAGTTTTCACCTCTAAGATTCTTTCGCGCAAAGTCGTTACATTACGGGTTATTCTACACGAAGTAGGACACTTTTCGGATCAACGTTTCGGATGGTATTCAAATTTGGTTATGTTGTTTTACCGTGCATAACGGAGTGAACAATTTTTCATATTTATAATAAAGATATAGAGGCATCCGTGAAGAATTATTTCAGATAATGTTTTTGCCTTCACTTATTTTAAGATTGCATTAAATAAATGTTTCCATAGAAAAGGAAAGCTTAAAAATTTAAGAAAAGTAGGGTGTAAATATAAATAAACATGATCAGGTAATTATTTATACCGTTTATTTATATTTTAATTATACTTTATTTATACAGTTATAAATTATTGGAGAAGCTTTGTCAATAATGTTAATTGTTGAAAACATTGACTCATTTCAGTAGCACTTTATTATGCGCGTTTACAAAACCAACAATTTTTGAGATTATGTAAAATCCTCCAAAGTGCGTTCATATTTTGTTAAAAAACAATATGTTCAAATTTGAACAAAATAGGAAATAGTATTCTCAAAATGTGTTGATTTTACGTAGGACGACCCTATTGTAATAGGAACTTTAACAACCGGTGTACGAACAATTAAATCAAAAGATATTCCTCGAGTATGAAATTCAAATAAACCGCTACGAGAAATGTAGCGGTGTAGGAGTGTAATATATTTCTCCAAATAAAAGACGTGTTATCTCTTTCAGTATCTATTTTAATCTGTTGCAATTTGTTATGTAAATAATTTGGTTGGTAGGAAACCAAAAACAAAATAAATGTTAACGACGAAATATAAACAAATTAATCAATACAGAAATCTACATTATCTACAACCGCCACAGCGGTAAGATCGACGCGCCGTCTAGGGTAACTAGGTTAAGTTAAAATGTAACTAGTCATTAGTATAGTTAGTTTTAAGCCCTTAGGTTAAATTAATTATACCCTAGGATTAAGACCAAGCGTAGTCGATGTGGGTGGACGGAGAGTAAAAAACATTCTCATTAGACTTCCGTCCACCGACCCATACATAATAAACGGAGTGCAAACTACAACCTGAAGTTCATTTATTCCTGAGTCTGCGCACTAAATCTCGTTAGGGACAAGTCCCACAGAAAACAAATCTTGGAGTCATCTAGTGAAAAATAATTCCACTCCGAATACCTACAATCTCTAGTACTTCACTATAGATGGCGCTAGAAATCATTCAAAAGGGGCTTACAAAATGGCGGATCACAGTTGCGATAAAGAATTCACCCTAAACCTATCAAGCGCAATACAATAATTGTGAATGTTTACAGTCTTCGTTGTGATACGTGCCGGGATCGTGTAACCTATTCAGTGATCTCCCGCATACCCGTTTCCGCAATCCTCGGTACTTACAAAACAATATATAAAACCGTCGGTTATTCGTCGGTGATAAATTGACCGTTAACCCTCCGAGCAAGAAATTCAACTGGTAAACATTGTGTGCTAAACATTCCGAGCCTGTATTTCATTAGATCCGTCGAAAATGTTTCTTAATACCTACATATTCGCAGAAGCGTGAAGCCGATGGTTCGACCAGTCGCGCGATACCGTTATCGCTGAATTCGAATCTCGCGGACGACCGTCCACCAATCGGAGCGGAGCTCTCAGCGCCGTGCCTCGGCGGGTGATTCGAACTACTTGATACGCCGGTGTAAAATACGAGTGACGGATCTGTGTGAAAGTATCCGTGCAACTTAGTGGTCCGTGGTTGCTCGAAACCGTAGGATCAGCGCGGTGGCGGGCGCGCACTCTCGACGATCGGAGCGGCGCTTGGCGAGGCGAGAGAGCGAGTTGCATCGAGACGCGCGAGACAGTGGTGCCCGTATGTGTCTCGTTCGGTGGGTCGCCGTCGGCCATTGTCTCTGACATGGAAGCCCATCAAAATGGCAGAGATCGTGCAGATGTTTTTGTTCCTATATAAATCGAAATACCGTCGGAAAGGGGGCCAGTGCCGTGAGGTGGTACGGGATCAGTGCGGTGTAATTGCGGTGCCGTGGCCGTTACTGTGGGCGGTGCTGATCTGCTGGGTGGTGCACGTAACCGCTGCCGCCTCCTCCTCCTCGACGTCGCTGACGACGGATACGACCTGCGACACGGAGAGCTGCGTCAACGGCGACTGTGTCAATGGCACCTGCGTCTGCCACGAGGGTTGGCAGGGCACTGCGTGCCAATTCTGCGGCGGAAAAGTCAGGTAAGCCCGACGAGACACCTCGATCCGAATGCTTACGGCTTAAGAGTAGAACCGGAGAGATCAGAGCGTGTATTCACCGACTGGACCCCTCGCGTGCCACGGGCCGCGTAACTGTTCAGGAAATGCACGAAAGCTCGAAATTGCGCGCGTCGATACGATGCGAATCACAGCTTCGCGTACAGGTTAAGGAAAGGTGTACCGAGGTTTTCGGATCGCTTACTGGACCATCGCGTACTGGCTATCGCATGAGTGTCCAGGAAATGCACAGTAGGTGAAAAGGATATTATTTCACGCTTCATTACGATTTTAATCGTAGTGTGTACGGATTTTTTTTTAGATCAGCGACTGCACCCTAGCGTGCTATAGGCGTCGCTTAAGTGACAAACTGCTGTACAACAGCGAAAACTCAGAACTGCGAATCGCGACTTAGCGTAGAGGTTAAGCTAAGTTTAAGATCACCGACTGGACCGTTACCCAGTTGGCATCGCTTAAGTGTCCAGGAAATTCATAGTAGGTGAAAAAGGATATTATTTCACGCGTCATTAAAATCCTAATTTCGGTGTGTACCGATTTTTCTTTTAGATCAGCGACTGCACCCTAGCGTGCTATAGGCGTCGCTTAAGTGACAAACTGCTGTACAACAGCGAAAACTCGAGATTATGCGAATCGCGACTTAGCATAGACGTTAAGCTAAGTTTAAGATCACCGACTGGACCGTTACACAGTTGGCATCGCTTAAGTGTCCGGGAAATTCATAGTAGGTGAAAAAGGATATTATTTCACGCGTCATTAAAATCCTAATTTCGGTGTGTACCGATTTTTCTTTTAGATCAGCCACTGCAC
>CM052098.1:3799056-3813412 GCA_028453745.1 Agapostemon virescens
TCAGAAACATTCCTGATTTTAGGGGTTGGTTGAACGCAGAAGATTTTGAGTAAAAGTTTCAGAAAAATTCTTAATTTTAAGGTTTGGTCGAACGCAGAAGATTTAGAGACAACGTTTCGGAAACATTCTTGATTTTAAGGGTTGGTTGAACGCAGAAGACTTTGAGAAAACGTTTCGGAAACATTCTTGGTTTCAAGGGTTGGTTGCACACAGACTATAACTATAGCAGAATACACGCGTCACCACGTAAAACATTGTTTCACACTATAAATAAATAGATACAAAAATTTCGTGTTACCGGTAAACGCAACTGGAAGTTCTTCCGGTTCTGGAGAGGAGCTGTTTCTACATTTTTCCAGGGCATTGATTGTCCACCATGGACATTAATTGGACACTAAAGGGTGCATTCTATCCAGAAAAATGAGGGACCAGACGAGGGTTGCATTTCGAGTGGGATCGATCTTGGCAGTATCAAGGGACTGGACTGATGCCGGTTCTACTCCATGGTTGAAAATCTTCGATCGCAATTCCAACTACGATTAAAACCTCGTCCGACGTGCCGTTACAACATTGCAATATTTTTTTTCTTTGCGTAGTCGCATACAAAATTTCTGTTTTCTCCGTTTCAAATTTCCCGTTTCTCTAACTACGATGGAATGTACGAGAACGCTCGCGTGTCGTATACGAAGATCGTCTTTCGACGTTGCCTCGAAACGCGTCTGTCGCAGAACGTTTCTTCTTCTAAAAAAAAAAACAAAAAGAAACAGTTAAAACCATTGAGCAACGCGATAAGGAATCGTACGAATCGTTATGAATTTTCTACGCGAGGTTTTTTTTTTGTTTCAAGATCAATTTTTATATTAAACATGTTCAAAACTCCATTCTCCAACACTCTCGATAAGAAAAACAGTTCAGTTTTCAAGATTCATTTAAATTAATTCTCCAACTTCCTACGCAAGGTCGTCTCAAGGTTATCTGATCTTACGTTAAAAAGAATCCATCTTGCGTCATTCGCAAACGGATACATCGACAAGGATAAAACGATATGTTGTTGACCGCTAAAAAAGGAAAAAAAAGTCCCACGAATTAGCATGATGGGGAAACACGTTAAAATCTCTCAGTCTGTAATGTTTAAAAAGACATGCTCGTTTTTTTATGTTAATCCTCATACACTCGGAAAATGATTGCACAAAGAGTGACGACGTTTCCAACCAATGAACAACTTCTAATCTTCTTCACAGTGTGTCACGCTTCGAGGGAATACATCTTACAAACGTAAACAGCAAACGACCAAACTGTGTTTTGCAGTCTGGAGAAAAATTAAATTGGTTGAACTTTCACCCTGAAGAACGGTACGAGAGGGTAAATTTGCAAATTTTCAATTCTTCGCTCGGCCGGTCGCGTTGTCTCGAAATTTTCTATTTTAAACAATTAAATTAACTATTTTAAGCAATTTCGTTTTTACAAGGACCGTCCGAATCGGATTGTCCGAAGATCCCGTGTATTCGTGGACGTACAAACTACACGGATATGACATCGCTTTGTTTGCAATCGAGAAGACATTTTTATCGGTGAAAAACATGTAATAATACCTATCGGCAAAATGGCCGCCGACGTTCTGACAAAAGGTTTATTCGGTTCGGCTCATAGAAGAAAACTAATATATTCAAACGCGAAAATCCGATTTTGATGAAACTTATGGCAGCTTATAGTTCTTTGAAATATATTTCACACGTGTTTTTATTTTTATCGGCAACCATCCACTTTGAAGGGGTGAAAACAGCCCTCAAAATTGGGGTATTTTTGAGATATCTTGGAAACCAGAAGAAATTTTAATTTTTTAAAAATTGTCTGTGTTTTTAATGAGAAATTGCTCAAGAAAATTGTAACAAAAGTTTTTTGTTTAACACTTTGGCTGCCATGTCACCCTTAACACTTTAACTGCCAGAACAACAACCTCAAATATTCCACAAAATCAAAGTAATTTATTTGATGAAAGAACAATTTAGAATTTAAAATACATATGCATATCATTTAGTAAATCAATGCTTCTATTTGCTCCAGAAAAGTCAAGTCGTTTGACTCAAGTTTGAAGAAGTTATTTAGATTTGAAGAGTGTCCGAATACTTTCGTCAGCCACTGTAGTTATCCTTCGACCTTCTCGTATTCTCCAGATTTCAACTAAATGTAGTGCAACGATTATATTAATTATAATAATGTAAATTTATTTTTAAAAATGGACAAATTACTCTGTCACCCATATGTGGGTGACATGGCAGTCAAAGTGATATATGGGTGACAGAATTATTAGTCCATGTTTAAAAATAAATTTGTACGTTAATATACTCGTTGCATTCCAATTAGGTGATATCCGAAGAATACAAAAAAGTTGACAGATAACTATACGCCATACATTTCAAGATTCGCATCGCTGTTTCATTAAATAAATTAATTTGATTTTATGGAATTTTCTCTTGCATTTTAATGGTAGACGTTTCCTGAATATAATAATACTTTGAGAACTGTTTACGGTGAGTTAAAATAATTTAATTAGTTTTTTAGATCACTATAATAGTTACAATATCGTATTTGAGCCTCTTAACACTTTGCCTGCCATGTCACCCATATATGGGTGACAGAATTATTAGTCCATGTTTAAAAATAAATTTGTACGTTAATATACTCGTTACATTCCAATTAGGTGATATCCGAAGAATACAAGAAGGTTGATAGATAACTATACGCCATACATTTCAAGATTCACATCGCTGTTTCATTAAACAAATTAATTTGATTTTATGGAATTTTCGAAGTCGCCATTTGGGCAGTTAACGTGTTAAACAATACAGCTATAAGCTCGCATAAGTTTCATCAAAATGGGATTTGCGCGTCTGAATATGTTCCCTCATAAGCGAGGGTAAAACTGGCTTTTACAAAGGGGTTGCAAAAAGCTCTAACATTCTGGCGAACTGATTTTGATGATCTTCGTTTCTCGCGACTTATCTTTTACTCGGACCGTCCGAATCGGACGCCTTTCGTTCTTTTTACAGCGACGCGGTTCTAATATAAATTATTGTACAACATTCTGAAAATGGGTGAACGTTCAACGGTGGAGGCTATGAAGATTAACAGAAATATTCCCCAGGTGAGATGTACGAATAAATATAATGATAAACGCTTGGTTAGCTCGATCGAATTACCTTTCGCCAAGGTTGTAGACGTCAAGAAGAGATCAGGGACGAAGAAATATGGTTAGCCGTTGTCCGGAGCATGCGGGGAGAAACGCGTTACGTTCGGCCAAAATACTTTCATCTTGTTCTAAACCGGTCGAAAGTAACGCGTCTCGCCTCGCGACGAAGGAAAAGTTTGAAAATAGAAAAGAACAAAACAGGAAGAGTATTGACAAGAAAGGAAAGAAAAAGAAGAAGTAGAGAAAGAAAACGAACGAATGAGAAAAGAAAAAGTCTACTCAGTTGTTGAGCAATGCGTCCGATTATACCGCTACGTTTAAATAAGATAACATTTACTCGTATGTACAACTAAATTCTCGCATCGGCGACGAACGGCGATGAGAAGCGCCGGGCGAAGGTCCCCGGGTCGCTCGGATAGAAATTAAAAAGAACAAAAAAGAAAAGAAAAAAAAAGAAAGAAGATGAAACGGTTGTATAAAAAATTAAATTATCTTCACGGTAATAAAAATGTATGAGCCACGCGCTGCTCGCGCGGATGCGACCGTGACGACGGGACAGAAACGATACGAATAAATAAAAATTCTCTCTCTCTCTCTCTCTCTGAAGGAATTCGAAGGAATTGAACGGTAACCATTTTGTTTCGGGCTACGGCCACGCGACGACCGCGGTCGCACCCTCGCAACGAAGACTGCAGATACATTAGAGAGAGTGAACGAAACTCGATGAGTATTACATGGTAAAATTAAAATGCATTGCACTCGATCCGTGCTGTACAATGATTAAAAACGACGAGCCGCGACGACACGCTCGACGCACGCAAGCCTCGCTCTACGACCACACCGCCGTCGAACGTAATCGGATATCGCCATTAACGTTGTTGCAAGAAGCTGCTCTCTCAGTGCCGTAGAAATCAACATAGTCTCTCTCGTACAAATCTTATCCCTAAATCGTAAGAAGAAGAAGAAAATATCTCCGACTACGTCGTGCAGCATGGCCGTGTGTGTTTGTAATATTTAAGAACGATAAAACAATAAAAACGATTCGCTTATCTTCGCTGGAGATCTGTTTTGTGAAGTCTCGTTTTTGGAAAACTGAGAGACGATCGACGGTACTCGATCGCAGGAAGCTGTTCGTCAACTCGGAAGAGAATAAATTATAGTATTTGCGATATCTCAGCAATCTGGCCTGGCGTTTTTACATTTACGTTTAACACTAGAACTACCGAACAATAAATCTAACGATATACATACTATTAAAACTTATTCAAGAAGTACATTAAAGTACAGAAGTCATTGAAGAAGTACATTCGAAAATTTCTGATGAAAACATTTTTATAACTTCAATAATTGCGAAAGAAGAAACTAGGAACCAGTCAAAATGACTGGTTTGGTAGTTCTAGTGTTAACACAATGTTAACGCTGTTTAAAGTGCTCGCAATTTTGATAAATATTTAGTTACACTTTGAACTACCAGCTGAATTGTTGATTGTTCGTTTCGGAGGTTTAAAAGTAGCCTGATGGGGGCACTAAGAGTGACAATTTGTTGAATAATCTCTTTGTCGAGATTGTTTACAGTCTCAAGAATTGTCAACTAAGAATATTAAAAATAAAAGTTAAAAGGCTAAAAAAATAGTTGGAAGAACCACGAGTTGATTGTACGTACCAAACAATGATTTACACGTAGCTATTTTCTAAACGCAGGATCTTTGTGATCTGAGAATATCTACGATCAGTTTGTTTCGTTCGTTAACACTGGAACTACTGGTAACGAGAACTGCGTCTGCTAAAACTTCATACAATTCTTATTGTAGCGTCATTAACACTAAACCTACCACGGATGGCAACTACCACAAATTACACTTTCTCAGATTCTTTATCTTGCGATTATTGAAGTTGCAAAATTGCCTTCGCAGGAATCTATATTCTAGTAAATTCTAATAAAATTCTAGTAAATATTCCAGTAAAAATTGCACAAAATCTAAATAAACGAAATCTTCTCATTTTAATAAGACTACATATATATTCCAATTTTAATGCTCGGTAGGTTCAGCGTTAAAGAAGTACATCCTGGCGAAAACATTTTGCTAACTTCAATAATTGCGAAACGACTGGTTTTGGTGGTTCTAGTGTTAACTACCGGTATCGAATCGAGCATCGTATTTAGCACAGTAGTAAAAGCTAATAAAATCATCTAAAACGTATATCTCTTCGTCGATGCGACACATTTTTCCAGCCGAATTGCTAAAAAACATCACGCCTATGGCTGTCTAGCAACGGAAGATAGAAGTAGGGATACAGTACCGGCGGTACTGATCTTTTAACTCTCTTTGTTGACTTCCAAATTTAAATAGTCTTTACATTTATTAAAATGGAGGGTGAACAGATCTCCACACCTAACTTGTGCGAGAGTCGGGAATAAAAGCAAACCTAGCATTGGCGCAATGCAAAAGAAGAAGGATCGCTTTCTTCAGAAAAAGAACCGTGAAGGTTTGTTTGAAACAACGGATAAAGCAAGATTTATTAAAAGATGGGAGTAGATTTAGATATTGACAATTTGAATTTCTTAAATGCTTTAACCATCGGAGAGGAGATCAACAGACCAACAACTGGACAAGTGACCATAAGTTTGGAGATTATTCCTGCTCGAATTCTTTGGATTATCTGGCCTCAGAGAAAATTGAAATCCAGGAACAGGACAGAATGACATTAAAAGGGTTAAGGTCCTAAAAGCACGCATCCGTTCGTTGGTAAAACGGGGAAACACCTTGAACAGGTTGTGAAGAGTCTATTTCTAGACAACTGATCTTCTTCTGATGAAGACTGAAGACAGGACGTGCAGATTAATATCTTGGCACTTGGGGGTGGCTTCAAGTTAAGCTACCAATCCAAAGACCCGATAATCGACTTTAGATCCTCTGGCCTTCCTCGTGAAAATCCAAAGCATCGATATCGAGGAATATCTTTATGATGAAGAGTTGTAGGTCACGCGAGAGGGATCACCATAACTACCCTCGCCTTTCGTCTCGCACGGGGGAAGACGATAACTACCCCTGAGTCCTTCTTCGAGGCAAGCTCCCAAAGTACTAGTAGTTAGCGGAGACTTTAAGCTTTAAAACGAAAGCACAGCCAAGCAAACGAAAATACTGATCGTCCAGCTCCACTGATCTAAGAGATATTGCAACACGAGGCTCGGCTTGGTACAGGAACGCGTCGCCGCTATCATGCAGCGAAACGAAAACATATAAAACGATAGTTCTTATTGCAACGTCCACATCCTTCTTCTTCCCCTATGTTTCGTTACATTATTAAAATTACGCCGAGCATAATCGCACGACCGAAATCTCAAAAACGTTTCCGCAACGGACGCACATCCCCGTTACGAAAGAAACTTAACGCGCGGATGGTGCGATTTTTCGATCGTGTTTTCAGCTCATTCTCAAAAGAGACGAACGGAGACGAGACAGCGGGATAGATGTGTGTTTTTGAAAATCTCGTGACTTTTGTCGTTCTAAAAAACACAACGGGTTTTCTTTTTTCTCTCTTTTTCGTTGGTAGAATCCTGTCTCTTGGTAACACCAATATGAAAAATGATTTGGCACAAGGTTCTAACGTGAACGGGGCAACGGTGACGCCATCTTAAAAGAATCGCGGCTCCGCTGAAAACCGCATCGTCTCTGCTCGCCTCCGTTTTTAATTTAGAATTAAATTTTTTACATCCTGCTAAAGACGAATACTTTCCCCTCTCTCTCTCTCTCTCTCTCTCTCTCTCTCTCTCTCTCACTCTCTTCACTCTCACGCTCTTCTCTCTCTCTCTCTCTCTTTTTCTCTCTCGAGCCAATTTATCTGTACAATTTACTCGCGTCGTATTTGTCAACTAATACGCGAATCGCGATCGTTTTTCGGCTCGGAGACACGCGACGCACGTATTTACAGTTTTACAAAATGAATTGTGTCCTCCTCTTTCGAACCTCTCGCATAAATCCATTGGAAACTGTACGACCGACGAACGAAACTATTAATCAACACGCACACCCTATACGCCCCTCGAGAAGTACCGTAAGTACTCTTCTAAAATTGCGTTAAAGATTTTTCACCCATTTCCGTTTTACAAATAAGTCCCACCGATGAAATTCGGGATCATAAACTCGTTGATTAAAATGCGATTACAGACAAGATTTTACGAAAGTACGAAACAGAGAATGGGTGAATTTTGAATCGAGGGGCGTACAAGGGTTGAACATTAAAGAAAAACAGGGGTGATTTCTATACACTTAATGTACATAGAGGATAGAGCTGACGTGTCGTGTGATTTTGGGCCACATGCTCGGGCTAAAAATAACGTAGACGTATTTTTCTGTTGATTACATCCTGCGCGGTTTACCCTATCAACGAGATTGCCCTGAAACGTACCCCTCTCGTTCAATCGATAAACCCGATAACGTGGCGCAAAAATACATTGAGCGTCAGGTCTGCCCTATATTTAACGGGTACATACATAAATCCTGTCGTTTATCTTTGAAACGTTCGCCGTATACGTGTCTCGCATCGTTTTAAGACTCTGCCCTTTCCCTTCTGACCGTGTTTCCAAAGTTCCGATTCAATCGAAAGATTACTTCAGGTACAGGAACAGAAACTTTTAACTAAATCAAACAATTCAAGACACGGTCGAAAGAGAAAGAACAGAACCGTTCGAATGATAGAAGATACATGCATAACAAAAGTTTTTACTCTTAAACTAAGACAGGATATAAGTATCGACACAATAATCTGGAGCGGAGAAAAGAAAGAACGAAATTCAAAAGATAAAGCTTCCGAAAACAGTTTCGCAGGACTCGGAGGCTCGTTGTATTTCTTTCGCATCCGGAGGACTTACGCGACTGTGGATCTTCATGCAAATTCTTTCTTTTCACATGTAGGTCGCCGTACGAAAATTAGAACAAGGTAAAAAAACATCCGTTTTGCCGGGAAGAATATTTCTCGTGGTCAACGTAAAACAACTAAATCTACGAATATTTTCAACGTACGCGTTCTCCTGCCCCCCCCCCCCCTGGCGGATTCGAAAAGCGCGCGCAACGAAGCGCATAAAGGTCCACAGTCTTTTTCGATGAAATAGCCGGGTCCCAATCCTTCGAATGAATGCAACACGATACTGGGATGCTCTGGGCTGGCCGTTGCAGTACGATGCATCGTTACAATTCGATTCCCCGATCGGGGAATTGCACGACGATATAATTAGTATATATCACGGACCGGGTGATAATGCGCGGCGTGAAACGAAACGAAGGTTCGCCGCGCGATTAGAATCACATTTCACTCGAGTTGAGTTCGAAAGGTCAACATCATCTTCCTCCTGCCCGTTCGGCGTCTCGAGGCAAGATCACAGAATAAGGCTCATTGTCACCCACGGTTTTGTATATACTATAATTTTCTGTATATATATCTATGTATATATATATATATATGTATATATATACTTGTCCCTCAATTTTCTCCTTCGTTCTGTCTTATCGCTAAATGCAGGTGGAGTCCGGGTGCTGACTGGCGGACTTCCGAGTCTTCTTCGGCTCTTTCGTGGTCAATTCCTGAGATGGCCTTCGCGGGCTACCCAGTGTAACTAACGCAGAAGCTACTGCTAAGCCAGCGCTCTGGCCGGCCGGCGTGTACGGTTCACCGCCAGTAGGCAATCTGACTAGCAATGACAGGACCGCGGCTCTGTTGCCGCAACA
Organism: Agapostemon virescens; assembly: GCA_028453745.1. Classification (NCBI taxonomy): domain Eukaryota; kingdom Metazoa; phylum Arthropoda; class Insecta; order Hymenoptera; family Halictidae; genus Agapostemon; species Agapostemon virescens. Next base: position 3,807,973 of record CM052098.1, read on the forward strand.
GGGCTCCAACGCGATCGGACTAGGGGCATCCTGAAATCATTTGAAAATTTAGAACAAAGCACGGCATCTCTTGACTTTTCTACAGTGGTCCAAAATCGCTTCAGCTGAGCAGAAGTCGAATAACTGGTTTTACAAAGTTTTACAAAATCACACTGATCAAATGTCAGCGTCTTTGATATCAGCAATGCTTGTAGAACATTAACACGTTGAATGGCACGGGTGGTCACCGGTGACCGGCGCCATTGCGTCGTTTAAGAATGATTATCATTAAATTAATGTCATTGAGCCATTGAGATTTACTATCGTGGTAGTTGACCAGATTTTAGCAGGAGATGGTAGCTTCATTATACAGTAACTAACAATTCTCTTTAACAACACTGATCACTTCTGTAAATGAAATAAATGAAACTTATCTGAAGTACATAAAATTCGCTTGGCATTCAACGTGTTAAGAAACTGTTGCTTAGCTATTGGGTTGTTCGGAAAGTAATTTCGTTTTTTCCCGACAGAGGATTTAATTGTATTCTTTTGCACCTAACTTCACACTTAAGCCGCATAATCATATGTTTTGAGAGCTGATATAGCTATATAAAGCTATCCAAATATAGCTTTGGATATTCCAAAGCCAATATCCATCAAAAAAAGGTAATGCTGTCTGTCTGGTGGGATTTTAAAGGAATCGTTTTTTTTCTTGAGCTTTTACCGGATAACACAACAATTAATTTGGAAGTCTACTGTCATCGGCTGGACAAACTGAATGATGCACTTCAACAGAAAAGGCCAGAATTAATCAACAGAAAAGGTGTAGTGTTCCACCAAGATAATGCGAGACCCAATGCCACACCCACCATATTCTCCAGATCTGGTACCTTCGTATTATTATTTGTTCCGGTCACTGAGGAGGTCAAAAACCACCTCGATCAGTTTGTTGCCAGCAAAGACCAAATATTTTATGAGCGTGGAATCATGCTGCTACTAGAAAGATGGCAAAAGGTATTGGACTAGAATGGCCAATATATGATTTAATAAAATATTTGTTCATTATACGAAAATTGTCTTTCATTTTCACAAAAAAAACGAAATTACTTTCCAAACAACCCAATAGAATCGTATTTTAAACCACTGTGTGCCATCACCATTGCTGGTGTCCATTTACCTCAACGTCCACCTAGCAATGGTGACTTAACACATTCGAGACTGTTCAAGCAACCCTTGCGTCATATGCTGTTTTTCTGTTAACTCCTTGGCCTACGGCTTGTTTTAGAATAACAGTGACTAGACTTTCTTTGTCCTCCGCAGAACAACGAAAAGAAAAGACAAATTTGTAGTTACTGCGTGCCTAGTGTACTCTCTGATGACCATACACGATGAACAATTAAATAAAATGTTGTTGCTGTTTAAAGAAAATTAGAGGAATACATGTTTAGAAGATTCAGTTTGAAGTCTTGATTATGAGCCTGACTCGTTGTAGGGCAAGTGGTTAATTTAACAGTTGATTCTCCGATAAAAGAGACTTATCCTATTAACTCTTCTATACTACAGTCAAAATCAACCAGCTCTCTTCAAACCTTTGAAACATAAATGTTTAATCTTTAACAAAAAGTAGATAACTCCAGTGTAACATTTTCCAAGCTAAAGGTTCGTGGAGCCATCTTCCCCCAAAGTATCCTTAAGATTATGAGCTTCACTTCAAGAATGAGTTTCTGAATCATTGTACTACTAACATGAGAAGTAACGTTGTCGAATCAAGTGACGAATTAAGGCAGACTCTCAAGAGTCTAATCTAAAATCTAATCTAAACAGTCTCGAGTGTGTTGATTTCTATAAAATCGTTGGACAAGAGGCAAACCTTTTTTTTCTTGCGGCAATTGGTCAGCTCTGACTCGCTTCGTTCCGAGTCCGAATTGCTGACGTCCCGCCTCTCAATTTCGACTAGCACTTGGCTGAACGGCCTGTTCGCCATCTGCTCCATTTCTACAAAGAGTCTCTGTCTTCTTCTGTACATGTCATACTTTTGTTTAATCTTCCAGAGGACTGCGGCCACCAATAATAGAGCGAGGAAGCACCTGAGTGGTGGCATGTAATCTCTAGTTTACAAGTAAGTACTGCCTGAGGCTTAGGACAACACAAAAGCGTAGACAATTTTGAAGAAGAAAAAAAAGAAGAAGAAAATAACAAGAAAACGCTCGATCGAATATCATTCTTCGTCGTCGTCGTTTTTCTCTCGGTGTGCGAAAAAAACACAGGTCGAATGGAAAAGAAAAAGGAACACACGATTTTAAAGAGAAAAAGAAAAAATTATGTAAAATTTTGTTTCTTTTTTTCAACGATCCGAAAAACGTTCTCTAGGTACTCACGTGCAAAATGTGATGAAGAACTGTTGGAGATTCAGCTTGGAATACTGGGAGAAGGAGATCTGGATCCAAACCGGTGGCTGAAAGTCGTACACATAAACGTAGAACGTGGTCAACGTGTTGTTGTCCTCGCTGCCGAAGCTGTAGGCCGCTTTACTGAAACGCTGCTTGAACATGTTGGTCGTGCAATTCGCGCCTAGCAACAACGGTATCTCTGCCGTGTTCGCCTTTTTTATGGTCACGTTCATCTTGGCAAGAACGGAACAGGTAATGGAAAACTCGGCGTCGATGTCGGGCTTCGGTGGTGAGTTCTTGAAGTTGATGGCTCTGTACTGGCGATCCTCCTTTTTGCTCAGGTTAAACGTGAATTGGTAATCAATAGCCAAATCATCTACAAAAACAAATACACTCGTTGAAATGGAAATTTATTTAATTATACAGAAACCACGTTTCAACCCCTTGCATTGCAATCTATTTTACAACAACAACGACACAAGAAGTTCTTTAACACTAGAACTACTATAAATATTATAAATATGTATTTATTAAGACCTCAAAACATTCTGATCAGAATACTTTTATAATTTTAATAATTGTGTAAGATAAAATTAGGGACCAGTCATTTCGACTGGTCTGATAGTTCTAGTGTTAACGCGTTTATAATTTATTAGAGGAATAGGAAGATTTATGTTTACTGCGTGGCGAATTGAATCACTCACAAAAACACGATCCCTTGTTTGTAGGATCCCCATGGTAGAGACCAGACACGTCGCATCGCTCGCAATGATCACCGATGATGCCTTTTGTCGTGCAGAAACACTTTCCCGTCTCGCTGGTGCACTGCGTGCCTTGGTTGTTGCAGAAGCAGGCTGCAACGGAAAAGTATAATTAAACGACCGCTTGGCATCGACAGGTTCGATGACCAACCATCTGATGATTAAGGTAATTTACGTTGGCAAGTCGCTCCGTTCAAGGGGTTCCCGTAATAACCGGGAATGCATTTGTCGCAGTGAGGCCCGTAAGTCAGATTCCCGCATGGCTGGATGCACACGCTGCTATTTGGAAGACACTTGCTGTGACCATTGCATTGGCAAGCTGCAATTATCGTTTACAAAACGTTAGAACTTTGGCGACATTATTTAACATTTCTTAGAGGGCCCAACCTTGAGTAGTTATTATTTTGAAAAAAGGTGAATTTAAACCGTGCTGAAATCAAATTTAATTTGCGTTTAATCCTGCCGGGGTTCTTGGGATCTTTCTTGACTGTTTCACAATTTTTAAAGATCTTTAATTTCTTTATTTTGTGAATTTAGTTTCCACCAGTGATCATTTGAAGGTACTGTGACAGCTATTACCGAATAATTCAGTGGTTTTTCACTTACTAGGGCACTTGGTAAAGTACCACCGTTCAGTCGGACACGTGTCTGCGCTTTTACTGCTAGGACCTCGTGCTCCACCTCGCAAACACAATCCTTTCCCTGTTCCAGAACCATCGTCGCACCAGCCACATCCAGGATCCGAACGGCATGCCGAGCAAGACGAGTAAAATGTACACCATTCCTTTCCAGTCTCGGTGGGACGACACTTGGCGTCCATTGTAGTCCACTCCCGGCACTGTCCATAAGGAAAGCTCGCTGGGTACGCATTCTTGTCCACGCACTTCCTCTCGTTCTGACACCAGATGCAATCCGACTCCGTGCAGTTCTTGCAGGAGTTGTATTCCACGCATGGACCGCGACAGGAGTCGATGGACAAACGCTGGGCTTGGATGGTTCCGTTCAAGATGGTCACCTGCCAAAAATATCCCTTGATGTAACTCTTTTTTCTCATCAAATTAAATCCTAACTTCTTAGCGTCTATTCGGTCCAACAGGAAGATGAACGGTTCATCTCGAAACAAAAGTTTCAAAAATAAATGATAAAATTGATGCTCAAGTATATTTCTAATGCTTTGTATATTTCTGGATCTATTCCTTCGAGATGAACGTTCATCTGTGTGTCGAACCTCGGTTTTGTAATCGTACCGACCTCGCGAGCTTTCGAGTGAGGCTTGCACCGATCCGGTCCGTTCGACCAGGACCAGATGCAGTGAGGGTTGCTGGTGCACGCGTGGCACGTGTGCAACTGCAGGCACTCGATGCCGGTATGCGCGTCGCACTGCTCCAGATCCTTGATCACCTTTGTCGGTGGCGCGTTCGCATTGTCCCGGCATATCTCATGCGAGCAAGTTTTCCCGCACCAGACACAGTTGTACGAGGTCTGAACGCATGCCACGCAGTCCGAGAGCACCTTGCACAGCTCCGTGTGGGAGGTCATGCCACGCGGCGGTGTGTCGTCCAGGCATCTCATGAAGACCCCGTCGTGCATGTCGTCCGCCATCAGAAAGTGACGCTGTATCGAGGTAATCTGCACACACCTGTTCTCGCGTTTATCCCAAACACACTTCACTCCGGTCCTAGAGTTTAGACACTGGATCTGGTTCGTCAGGTGGTCGCAGTTCCCCGGTGTGTATCTATTGAAACAACCATAAATTAGATATCATGAACATCTAACATTGTACAAGGTGGACAACATAATACAATGAGTTTTAACAAGTAAGAATTTAACGATGAATTAAAGTAAATTAATTACATCATTGTACACGGTGTAGAAACTTTTACGATGAGCAAGTCATTGTATATGATCAGCAAGTATATACGATGAGTAAAACATTGTATGGGATAAATAAATATATGTGTACGGTGGATGAAACATTGTACTTCATGAACAAATATATACGAATGAATGAAACATTACGTAAAACGAATGGATAAGTGTGATGAATGAAACATTGCATACGATGAATGAGTACGTACAATCAGCAAAGCATTATTTGCGATGAATGAATACATAGAATAATAGAGTACATGTACAATGTTTTGTGTTATAACAGTGTTTTGTTCATTCGTATGTACTTGTTCATCAAGTACAATGTTTCATACATTATAAACATATATTTATGTATCCTGTACAATATTTTGCTCATCGTATGTACTAGTTGAACATATACAATGACTAGCTCATTGTACAGATTTCTTCACCGTGTGC
>CM052098.1:3820201-3832463 GCA_028453745.1 Agapostemon virescens
TGCTATACTTGCAGCAAAGATGGCGTATAAAATAGGGATACCTATAAGAAAATTTAAGATTAGTATTTTATTTTTAAGTTTAGTAATGCATTAGAGTATTATGGATTGTGAATTCGTTGCACTTGAAGCAAGCCTGTAAACGGTTGAGACTTGATAAAAATGTTTAACTACAATTATAGTGTTGTTATATTTAAATTGTGGAGATAGGACATTTTACATAGATATGCGTAGTTTGTTTTAAATTGTTACAACCTTGTTATAAATTTTATTCATATATTTTGTATACACGTACGGTGGCAACGTTGCCATAGCCTGCCTCGGAAAAAACCGTGAAAATCTTTCGGTCGTGAGAAAATCGTCGGGGAATGTTTGTATAAAATTAATTCGGGACTGTTTATATCTACTTTTTTAACGGAAAGTCTTTTAGCTTATCAGCTACAGTTATCGGCTGAACGGAGATTGACTGGCATAGCATCATCCACATATTTTCCTCCGAGGTGAAAAATTACCGAGTACCGTGAAATATTGATTGAAATAAATTTGTTCAGGCTTTCCGAGAGGATAGATCAGGTAAGAAAAATCAGGAGTGCGACAAATATTGGCTTATACTGTTCCCATTTTACTAAGGGGAGGGTGCGAGCTACCAGAAAATTCTATAGTGACTGATGTGTCAGTCAGGGCGATAAGTAAGTTACCATAAACGAGCAGTCTGGCTCTTCAGAGGATGAAAATGTATTCAGGCGAACCTCTGCTTGAAATTTCTGGGGAAGTTGACCGTCCATTATGAGCAACGCGTCGACGTTAACACATTACCATTCGTACCACATTTGTCCTGTATTTTCAAAATTTAGAAAAACTCTTCGTACATATGTACACGAATACCTTCACTTTTATTCTGCAGTTGTATCATTTCGTTTTGTTTGCATTTTAACTAATATCTATCCTAATGTTCTATTTTATCCAAGCTAGAGAAGAATTTTATTTTTCTGTATGAATTAAATCATAAAGAAGCGAGAAATAAAAATTCGTTGCATGTCAGAGGAAAATTTCATTTTTCCGAATAAATTAAAATATCGAGAACGTTGACACAAATTGAGGAACGAAATTAACATTTTCTGCACAAGTCAAGTGAACAATTGAATTCTTCTGAATAAATTCGAGAATGAAGAACTTCGGTACAAATTGTTAGGAAAAGAATCAACATTTTTTGAGGCCACTGCAAAAAATACAAATTCGTTGCATGTCAGAGAAAAATTTCACTTTTCCGAATAAATTAAAAAAATGGAAAACGTCGACTGAAATTGAGGAACGAAATTACCATTTTCTGAGGCTACTGTAGCAAAAGAAAATTCTGCAATAAGACAAGAGAAAAATTGAATTTTCCTGAATAAATTCGAGAATGGAGAACTTCGATACAAATTGTTAAGAAAAGAATCAACATTTCTTGAGGCCACTGCAGGAAACAAAAATTCGATGCATGTCACAGGAAAATTTCATTCTTCTGAATAAATCTGAGAATGGAGAACGTCGACATAAATTGAGATACAAAATTAACATTTTCTCAGATCATTGCGAGAAACGAAAGTTCTGTGGAAGTCAAAGAAACTATGGAGTAGAGAACCCATTAGCATCACGATCGCTAATGATTTGAAATATTGATCTTGGACTTCCAACAGAATTATAAAATGTATTTAATGACCGAAGCACATCAAGCTGCAGGTATCTCATTTATAAATGACATCCAGACGCATCAAATAAAATCGACTAAATTCAAAGCTGAAAGATCAAATACAGCGTAGATGCATCTAGATTGAGAAAGCAGTCGTTAAAAAATTAAGAAAGCACTAAATGATCGAAGTACATCAAACTGCAGTTGCTTCATATTCAAATCACGATCGAACGCATAAAATAAAATTGACAAAATCGAAAGTTGAAATCTAAACCAAATACAGCGTACCTAGAAGCCATTGAAAACGCAGTTGTTAAAAAATTAAGAAAGCACATCAAGCTGCACTTACCTCACACACAAATCACATCCGTACCCATATAAATAAAATTCACTAAAATCCAAAACTGAAAAGCCAGAGGAAATAGAACCCATTGGCAACGCAGTCGCTAAAACTCTGGAGAAGTCGAAAAGAAGACGACGAAAAAAGAAAGAAATAAAACGAAACCTGCTAGGAAGATGATATTTCGCGAAATAGTTTCTCAGGACCGTGCAAACCGTTGGTAACCCGTTCCGAATCGATTCGTCGCTGTTCTTTGGCGTCGCAGGCGAATATTACGAGCCGTTGCATCGTCGCGCAAAGAACCGGGCGCCCCTTCGGTGACTCTGTCACTCGCTTTCAGCGTCAATTACCTCGTTGAGCGGCGGTTTTCGTTCAACAAACGACAATCAAGCCGGCGTGAAGGCTTTCTCCGGTGATCGGCTTCTTCCGAAACGCGATTTCCGCGAAAATTACCCGTGTGTGTGTTTTTGTCTGCGTTTGTACGTGCATGTATGTGTATATGCAATTTTGCGCGAACGCCTTCGCAATACTTCGAACGACGTAGCCGTCCATGGGAAACGCCATTTCCCATTTAGCGTGTTTCTGTAACTCACGGGGACAGCTACCGAAGTGGGATATCGTGTATAAGCAGCCGACTGCCGTTCAATGAGCTTTCAGTGTCTTGAAAGCGGCCCAGGAACGGCTTTTCAAAACCATGGACCGGAATTCAGCCCGTGATCGTGCACTATACGGTCACCTCCTCTCCTCGTTCCCCTTGCCATCTCCTCCCATCGTCCCATTTACTTACTTTCGCGAATGCGAACAACATTCTACAGCTGCAGTACAAACCGAGCCTTAGATTTTGGGCGATTAGGGCGACGGGTCGTCGGCGAATTCTTCTTTCACTGATCTGAAGCGTCGAGGAAATGTTCTGCTTCGTGCCGGAACGTTCAAATTCGATCGAATGGTTCTGTACCGAAAATTTACTAATTTTTATGCAATGTTGTCGATGTTATAGTAAGTGACAAAATTATTTGTCAAGATTTGAACACAGATTTTTTTGTGGTAATGTATTCATTTTATCAGAGAGACGGCTTCACATTTCAGCCCATAATTATGAAAGTGGTCTAAGTCAAAATTAAAAAGAAAATGAGTTTATCAGTTATTTTACACTACATTATTTTAAACTAAATTGATTCAATGTAAGTTTTATGATATTGTCAAAAATGAACCATTAGATTAGTGGTTGTAATTTCACCATTATATGGAATTCATTCAATGTTAACCCTTTGCACTCGAAGCAATTCCACGCCAAAATCGAGCCAATATTTTTACCTATAATAACTCCATTCTACATAATTTATTTCCTTTCGTACGTATAAAATTAATTATTATTACTCGTACTTAGGACATCCAAATTTTTATTGATTTCTTAACTGCAAATTTAGCGATGTAAAAGTTGTTTAAATAATAATATGGCAATTTTTCTTGGCGCCTCTGAGTCGCCACTCGAGTGCTAAGGGTTAATTATGAATGTGGTCTAAGTCCAAAATAAATATATAATAATATATAAATTCATAATAAAATTCTAAATGAAAATGTTGCATAATATAAAAATATTATTTAATCTATACAAATGCAATTCATCAAATATCTCGAAACAAGAAATATATGACTTAGACCACTTTCATAATTATGGGCACATTTAACCCTTTAAATTCGGAGCTGTTTTAGCTTCAATCCCAAGGCATTTTTGCTGACCTAGAATATTTTCATTCTACACGATGTATTTCATCTTATGCATACGAAATTTGTTTACTAGTACTCGTCCTTGCAACGATGAAATTTTTACGAATTTTGTTTGACGCAAGCACAGCGACGTAAAGATTGTTCTAAACAGTGCTGCAGCTATTTCCAGCGGTGCCCGAGAGTCACCGTTCGAGTGCAAAGGGTTAATTGATCCGCGAGTTGTCGCGTTAGAGCGTCATCCTCATCCAACGATGCTCGCGATTCGCTGTCTTCAAACTTTCTCGGTGGTTTTTCGCAGTCTTCGTTTCTCACGTGGAAATCGACGGTTTCATATTTACAGATTTGATACATTTTTCTGTTAACGTATTCATTATATCAATTCTGTTTATGATACTGAAGAAGCACGACGGTTAAAGAATTGTACCAGGTAATGTGCCATTGAATTTCTCAATTTTCAGTTCATTAAATAAATTATTTTCATTTTATGAAATATTCGAAGTCGTCGAGTTGGCAATCGATCGATTAAAGAATTGGTAGCTATCGTTTTGGTAAAATTCAGTGTAGCTGAATTTCGTTAACACTATTGACACTTTAACTGGCCAACCAACAGCCTTAAAAATTCCACAAAATCAAAGTGATTTATTTAATGCAGCAACAATTGAAAACTTAAAATGTCTGACACATAGTTATCCTTCAACCTTCTCGTGGTCTCCAGATATGAACTAAATTGAGTGCAACGAATATATTAGTGTACAAATTTATTTTTAAACATGGACAAATAATTCTGTCATCCACATGGGTGACACGGCAGTCAAAGTGGTTAATAGGACGTTAAGTAATTGCGCGGTAACGGAACAAAGCTTAGAAAACTGCTTTCACATTGTAACTCGCAACAAAATTATTAGGTAACGTTAATTAAGATTGCCTTGTCGATTCGCAATAAAAGTTCCTGTCAACGTTGAGAGATCTATTAAGAAGTTTCTAGGCAAGAATCGTAACCCTTAACAAATTCTGAACTATTCGTTGGTTGGTAAAGTGGAATATCCTACAAGCATGTAGTATTGCACAGGAAAGAGTAAAATGATTTAAGGAATTTTATTATGTCATTCGAGTTATCAAGAGGACAAATAAAAGTCTATGTAGATCCTGTACCTCAGTATAGTAAAATGATTTAAAACAGTAAAATGATTTAAAGAATTTCACTACTGACTCGTTCAAATTATCAAGAGGACCGATGTCCATGTAACTATACATTTATTAATCCAAACAATTTCTATTCCACATAAAACGATTACGACATCAGACTATTTCCATCAAACGACGAGAAATCTCCATAAGCATTAATTCTCCCTAAAAGTCTAATAAAACATCTATCAAAAGCTTGGAGCCCTGAACATAGGTTAAAAGTTCCTGCAAACCGCGTACGAATTTCCCGCATTTATGGCACCCCCGACTCCCAGGGACGCGCAAACACACATAAGAGTAGCAATATTTCACAGAAGATCGGCGAAGTCGAGAATGATCCATTACCCAGGTAAACATCTCGCGAGCGTAATGGATCACGTTCGAAAATCGCGAGAAGCGTTTCTGTCTGCTCGATACCGTAAACTATAGCTCGGCATCGAGGATGTTTCATTGTTCTAGGACCGATGTAAGAAAGAGAGAAAGGCAGAGAGACGCGGAGGGACGAGTGGGTGAACCGAAGGGGGATGATGGTTGGAGGGGGTGCAAAGGTTCATTGTCTTTCGATTTCTACGGCATACAATGCCGTCCAATTTAATGATCGGGGTTCTGAAAGCGCAACGGAAGCTTCCTTCTGCCCGTTTCGTATTCTATTGTCGCTGGAAACAATGGATGATAGTCGACTCGAGTTCTCGGCTCTCCTCCGCGTCATCTTTTCGTTTCAACCCTTTTATCGCCTATCGAAAATATCGTCTTTTCTGGCGGCCGAGGCAGTTCCACCTTTCGCGAGAGGCGGTGGTGGTCCGTACTCGTCGCGAAAATTTTTCGCTGACTCCGAAGGACCAGGACACCGGCGGACATGTTTGTTCGTTAGAAGTCCCATCGACGAGTATGGGTATAGCCCGGGCTGTTTGCTCATGGGAAACAGGACGGCTCGTTAGCGCAAGCTTATTTGCTTGTTAAGAGCTTGCACGCATGAAATTGTTTGTTTGCCCGGACTCGGTCTTGTTTGTCCGAATCGTATCTTCGTAACGTGCGTCCAGGCTCGCTATCACGCGCCGATTATTGTTGCAACGGCTGGGGATGCGACGGGGGAGTTGGCCGAGATTGCAGTTAAGGACACGACTGATTGGGTTCCCTGCGGTTCGCAGCTCCGCGACAAAATTTCGCTCGACCGATCACCGACGCGACCGATTTCACGACCCGCCAAATTATCCGTTCGATTTTCACGCGTTTGCCAAGAATCGGCTGCGACAATGCAATTTTTCCAATCAAAATTAACCCCAATATTGGACAGACAAATTATCCGTACGATTTTTACGCCGTTGCCAAAAATCGGCTGCATCGATGCAATTTTTCAAATTAAAATTAACCCCAATATTGGACAGACTCGCGTTTCCTCACAAATTAAACCCACTGGCCAATGTGACTGATTTCAATCTCCACGAAATTATACGTACGATTTTTACGCCGTTGCCTAAAATCGGCTGCGTCGATGCAATTTTTCCAATCGAAATTAACCCCCATAAGGGCCAGACTCACGTATTCTCGCAAATTAAATTCACTCGCCGATTCGACTGATTTAATCCTCACGAAATTATCCGTACGATTTTTACGCTGTTGCCAAAAATCGGCTGCATCGATGCAATTTTTCCAGTAGAAATTAACCCCAATATTGGACAGACAAATTATCCGTACGATTTTTACGCCGTTGCCAAAAATTGGCTGCGTCGGCGTACTTTTTCCAGTCGAAATGAACCCAATACTGGAAAAACTCATCTTTTCCTTCAAAATGAACCCACTCGCTGTTGCGACCGATTTCACGACCCGCGAAATTATCCGTACGATTTTTACGCCGTTGCCAAAAATCGGCTGCATCGATGCAATTTTTCCAATCGAAATTAACCCCTACACTGGCCAAATTCGCCTTTTCTTACAAATTGAACCCACTCGCCAATGTGACTGATTTCAATCTCCACGAAATTATACGTACGATTTTTACGCCGTTGCCTAAAATCGGCTGCGTCGATGCAATTTTTCAAATTAAAATTAGCCTCAATATTGGCCAGACTTGTCTTGTCGCGCAGATTAAGCCCGCCATTTTGTAATTGTTCAAAGACCTTGAAGTATGTTATCACGGTCGTCGCTCCGAACAAGTTTCTCCTTTGCCAATTTGCTGTCCGAGGCTTCGTTTTCGAGTTATCGTAGAAAAACTCTGGCGACAACAACGCCACGCCCATTGGTACTCAATAGCGCTCTGATTGGCGCGCGTTTTTCGTCCGTAACTTAAAAACGCAGCCTCGTACGACATTTTCGCAAAAGAACACATTTCTCCAAATAATCCCAGCAATCTTCCCTTTCACAGAGCTCGATCATTTTTGGGACCCTTTTGTCTATTTTCAACAAACTGCTTATTTCTATAAAGTAGTACAAAATGCCCCGAATTAATGCTCTCTAAAGCCAGCGTTAATAAACGAAGAGAAATATTGAACAAGGTCGCCCGAACGTTACGACCCACTGATAATGCAATTAAAGTAATTTGCATTGCATTAGGCGCAGTTTAAACTAAAGGTCCACTCTCTGCTTTAATCAGAGTCGATGCGAAAGGGATAATAGACGTACATTTGGGACCGCATCGCGACTATTATCGAGGTAGGTAGGCGTTTCCGAGAGAGCTGCTAGTGTCGTTATCTCTCTTCGATTCTCTTGGTTCTTAAGTGGTTCAGGAACGACAGTGGGAAACAGTGGCGGCACGGGAGCGACAGAGATAAAGGTTCGTCCCAAGAAACGTGGAAAATAGCTGCTCGAATATTAAGCAGGGAAAAATGCATCTATTAAACGTCCCGGTGCGCAAGAGAGGCTTCCATCCGTGCACGGGGCAAGTGAATTTTTATCGATGCACGAATAGCAATCAGAACATCCATTATTTTATTTATACGTTCATTAATAAACGCTGCTCTCTTTAACAACCGCGCCGCAGAGAATCAACGCGAACACGAAAAGCATTTATTCAAATCGTCGGTCAGCGTTTAAACGATCTTTCAACCGTTCATTATCATATCTATGAAATTACAAATAGCTCGCCCCTATCCGTACATCTTTATTCATTTTTATAGCCGCGTCGAAACAACAATCGTTCTTCCTGCACAAACTATCGTGTTTACTTAGCATTCTTTTGATAGAAAAATGCAAAGTTACCAAGGCTTATTTTACCGCGGAATCGTCGATTTTAAACGTTCCGCCACGGCTGCCAACCTCGTTTCGATTATCTTAAAAAGATTAAAATTGGACGCCTTGCCTCTAGCTTCTCGCCTAGTCACTAGACTATACTTTATCCTCCGCGAAACGACAAAAAGAAAAGTCAAATGTTGTAGTTACCGCGTGTCTACGCACTATTGTCCACTGATTGTATGCGATCTGAGATTAAATAGAATGTTATATCAGTTTAAAGAAAATTATTATTAATTTAAATAATTATTATTGGTCACCGGTGACCGGCACCATTCCATTGTTTCAGAATGATTACCGTTAAATTAATAGCATTGAACATTAATTTATTACTGCCTAAATTAACCAGATTATAGTATGAGGTGAGATCTTCGCTATTCCGAAACTAACAATTCTTTTCAACACCGCTGATCATTTCTATAAATGAAACAAATGACACATGTTTGAAGCACGCAAAATTCGCTCGACATTCAACGTGTTAAAAGATTCTGTTCGAAATCTTGATCACAAGTCTGACTCGTTGTTGTAGGGCAAGGGGTTAACATTACAACTACATTACGCCCGTAGTAGCATAATTTCCCCTAAACCGGCGCGAAGGAGTGCCAGCTGCCGCCAGTGGCGTGGAATCGTCGCGGGTGCAATTATCGAGGTTTTACCGTTTGCGAAATCAGAGGCAGCCCGTGGGGCGCTATCGTTTTGTCGGAGAGTGTACGCGGGACAGGTTATCTTTTAACATGAGTGGTCAGGTGAATCGATACTCCGTTCGAGTTGGAAAAAAAAGACGAGGGAGCACAGCGGGTGCTTGGGAAAGAGTAGAAAAGGCACACGCACGAGAGCCACGGACAAGGTGGACGGACGGATATACCCGAGGCTTCTAGATACTTCGGCGGTTAGGTGCGCTGGCCCGTGGGGCTCGCTCACGCGCCATCGAGATGTTTTGAGTTATAGCGGCCGGCGATTTCCTAGACAATTTATTTCCACCTTTATTCCGCGATTCGTTTTTTACCCTCGCTCGACCACGACGATCTGGACCATCGACCTCGCCTCGATTCACCGGGGAATGGTTTAAACGTCGCCACGAACGACTTTCCTCGGACATTTTCCCCGGAAATTCGATCGCGGAGGAACGACGCGCGCTGGAAACAGCGAGAACGCTTTTTAGTATCATCGGAATGTAGTCGAAGCATTGCTTCAACGGTTATCTTTCCGCTCCTCCTCGTTTTTTAAACGATCCGCTCGGATTTACGGTAAAGTCGCGTCGACGCGACCGCCGGAAGCGCGGCGAAGTCTTTTTAAAAGCTCGCGTAGCTGCAGAATAACTGCTTCAGTATTAGCCCCGTTAAATTGAAAACCAAGACATTCCTTCTGACCTAGAATATTTTCATTTTACTGTTTACTATTACTCGTTCTTAGAACAATTAAATTTTGATTGTAATTAAATTTGCAGCAGTTGGATTATTTATCATTATATAGAATGGTAAATGGCAAATTTTAAGTGGTACCTCGGAGTCATCATTCGAGTGCAAGGGGTTAATAATCGACGCATTGTGATTCGAAATTTTCTGGTGAACATCTGTGACTTGCATCTACGCGGCAAACTTTTGTTCTTTCCTTTTGTTTCCTGTTGTTCAAAAACGCAAACTCGAGTACTTGCAAAAGCGTGCTCCTCGAGGAAGATGAGTGTACGATAAACACTCAAGAGTTTTCTACACAACGATCTCAGGAACTTCTCGAAGCACATTCTACTTCGACAGTCGATAAACTCAGAAACGACTCGTAAAAATATTCCCCGCGTATTCGTTGTTGTCCAAATGTTTTTCCAAGTTCACTGAAAGATGGAAGCTCTTCGATCCCGTCGAAGTTCCGCGCCGTTCGTTTCGGTCGTCCGAAAGGCTTCCAGGATCGGGTGATACGTTTGATTAATTTCCAATCCGCGGTTAAACGCCCGAGAAATATATTGTTTAACGTGCGAACGCTTTTTAAACGAATTTATTTCGCGAAATTATTCGGTAAGCGATTTCAATAATCGTTCGACGATGTTGGAAACCGTCGACACTGCCTTCCGGGGTTTTTCAATAAATATTACAATTACAAATGTTTATTAATCGCAATATTTCGAAATATTGTATTAGCGACATTCACGATGTATTTTAAATGTCCGGAAACACTGGTCGGACAGTAATTCAAGCCACATTTGAAATACGAGAATTATTCATTTATGGAAGCGGCAAGATTTGTAAATGGTATTGTTAAAAATGCAAATTTCGTATCCGCAAATAATTATATGAATCTACGTTGATAACAATTTTTAATGGTTATGCTTCGTCAAAAAGGACCTCGAGTGTCCCCTTTCGAAAAATCTAAAATGAACAGCACAAAAGAAGCGATTAAATCGTTTTACCGAGGATGTTGGTTTGAAAATTGTTGAAAATTGCTGGTGTTGTTAAAAAAAATGTGTGATCGAAGCCCCTGAACGGTGTACTATAAACGATTTAATATTAACATCCTTAAAATCGCACACATAATCGGTGTTTAAGTTGAATTTAAGTACAATCGATAAGGATAACGTTTCATTTATAATTTGTTATTTCTTGTACGATTTGTTTAATAGTAATTAGCAGCCACTTGTGTACATTGTAAAGGGTTATATGTAGTTGTACACGTTATGACGCGAATAGCGCCTTTGACATGTTTTAAACTACTGGCATTTTCCATGCAGAATGACTCGGAATTGCGGCAACGGTTGAAATTCCCGCGCGACAAGAAGCGGAACGGCGAACGAAGGTAAACGGAAAGTCAACGGTAAACTAAAATAGAAAGTCGGCGAAATGTGCGGGAAATATGTGACTCGCGGGAAAAAGTTGAACTCATCGAACTTTTAAGATTGTTCCCAACTATCGCTTCCGGTATTTGCATTCGAGTCTCGGGGGCTGCTACAAAGCCATTTTCGCACGGTTTAAACGGCCGCCATCTTGAAAGAAGTTTGTCGCTCGGTTAACAAGCTGAAATGTGATTTCCGATAGGGGGATCCATTAAAACTTCCTCGGAAATGCCTGATTTTTAATTTCGGAATCGTGCCGAAGTACGGGACGATTTTATTCTGCAACTATTCTCGCGAATAAATTCGCGAACTGGAAACTGTTTTGCATAATTGTTGGACGCATGGAACGTCGAAGGAACTGTCCTTTCTTTAAAATAAAAAAAAAATCGTGGTTATCCGACTGGTTTGCTGTATGGGGATAAAAATTGTAACAAAACTATTTTTATGGTAGAATAATTATTACTTCTGCAGCTATTCTCGCGAATAAATTCGCGAATTGGAGACTGTTTTGCATAAGACATTGCAGAAACTGTTATTTCTTTAAAATATGAAAAATGTGATGATTCGACTGTTTCGCTGTATGGGAATAAAAATTGTAACAAAAATATTTTTCTACTTGAATAATTATTACTTCTGCAATTATTCTAGCTAATAAGTTTGTGAACTAAAAACTGTTTTGCATAATTGTTGGACGCATAGAACGTCGAAAGAACTGTTCTTTCTTTAAAATAAAAAAAAACGTAATTATTCGACTGTTTCGCTGTGTGGAAATAAAAATTGTAACACAAAATTGTTTCGAGTTGAACAATTGTCACTCCGATTTATCGTGTGAAATAATCTAACCTTTTACAAAAAATCGATTATTTATGTTAATATCTTTCAGCTTGCATAATTATTTCTTCCGCTTCACACGTGAAATAGTTCAACCTTTTATAAAAATCAGTGAATAATCATTGAGGTAACGGCCAGTGAAAAATAATTATTCGATTGTTTTATTACGCGAGACGAACACCAGCTAAAAATATAATATTTCCGATTGTATAATTATCACTCCCGTTTCACGTGCGAAATTATTTAATCTTTTATCAAAATCAACTGGCGGTCAAAATTTTAACAAAAACCTTGCGATTCTAAATTCCTCTATTCTCAAAGTACGCTCGTTATTAAAACAGCTTCGAGTGCTACGGGTTAACATAGAATGTTTATCGTACACTCATCTTCCTCGAGGAGCACGCTTTTGTAAGTACTCGAGTTTGCGTTTTTGAACAACAGGAAACAAAAAGAAAGAACGAAA
>CM052098.1:3895675-3914010 GCA_028453745.1 Agapostemon virescens
TAAAGGGGCCCAGGGAAACGGGCCCGCCGACCGATCCGCGCCCCTGTCCGATGTACGTAGAGTTAAACTGAGGAGTTTAGTCGATGGCTAGGTAGTTGGGCTGAACGCTGCTGAACGGCGGCCGAGAACGCGCGCGATTCAATTTTGACAATCTTTTTGTATATCTCGATAAACCTTAGGCTAGCTATCGAAACACAATGGGGGAACGAAGCAGTTGTTTCGCGGCGAAGGACATTTTTATATATATTCGACGGGGAGGAGGAGACGACGGGACGCCCGGGTGGGCGTTCCCGTTTCGATGGGGGAGCGTACCGAAACGGGGAGATACGTAGGTCGGGTCGATCGAATCGACGTTGATTTCGGTTGTGTCAGGGGCGGACAGGCGGGGTTTCTCGACGGAGGAAACGTAAATGCGATTTCGCACAGCCCCGATTTTATACGGTCGAGAGAGTTCGAGCCCGAGTTGCTTTTATTCCTTGTCGTGGTAACATTCATACCGCTTTAAATGTTACTTTGTTTCATTTTTATTTATTTTAGATCATTAGAACGGCTGAAACGATGCCAGCCTCTTTTAAACAATTAAGTCTCCTACAATTTTAAGAATTTTCACCAAAGAAAATTCTACTTCACAGTTCGAAAGATAGTAAATGCGTATGGCAACCCGAAAGACAAAACGATTACCCAATTTCTTTAAAAAAAAAATTATTAAACGACGGTCCAACCAGAAGACTCCTTTAAATTCACGAAACGATGTTGAGCAACGCTGCTCGAATTTTCGCTGTGCCCTCGACGGAGATAGATATATGCGTTTGTACATTTGTTTGTTGCACTGTAAACGATTGTTGCTACGTCCGTGTCACACCGAAACACGTAAAAGATGTACAAAATAAGTGTTAAAAGAAAAGAAAACCTAATCGAAGGAAACAAACTACGAGGAAAACGAATGGCGAACCTCGCCGTGCAGTTGTCGCCGAGATCGTAGATGTGCTTAGAAGGCCATTTTGTTTTCGGATCATCAACGATCAGCATAGTCATCGGGACATTTCTAATCGAGCATCGGTTTCACGAGCGGATTGTAAAACGTCGAGACGCGTTTGCGAAGACTAGTCAATTACCACCCTCGTTAAGGAGAACAGCACCGCGTCTCTAACACTGGGTTCACGAAACTGACAATTCCAGATTACTTTATCGAAACAACAAACAAATTACTCTATCCAAATTTTTAGCTATTCCTTTTTATAATACAAAATTCCTCGAGGCGATTCCTGTGGCCATTCTAAGAAACTTTTCCCCTTTGCGAAAATCTCCTCCGCGACTTTGTTAAGGAGTTATCAACGAAAAACACGGGCCAATCAGAGCGCGGTGGGCGGAGTCCGACAGCTTTGGACGCGTCCGAGTGGTCTTTTCCGGATAACTTCTTAACGAAGCCACGTAGAAGATTTTCGCAAAGGAAAAAATCCCTTCGAATGATCCGAGGAATCACTATCTTCGAGGAACTCGAACGTTGAACATTTTCGGGACAATCCGTACACGACCAATGAAACAAATTCGTTGAACTCTTCGTGACTGCGTATTTACAATTTCGATTATGATAAATTAAAGACGGTCGGGCCCCGTAAATCTGGTGTTAAAAATCGTACACGCGACGTGGAATAGATTTTCCGAAAATGATTTCGAACGGTTCAACGATGCCGAAACGAATCGAGAAAATCGTTGATCCGGTATACTGTATCGCGTAGGAGGAGCGAATCAATGGGAATGCATGCGTCGAATCTACGCTACAGATTATTATTATCCCCCACGATCCTCGGTTATGGCGATTCCGAGCGAACACGAGAATTCAGTGCAACGAGCGAGACTGGTTTCTAGTCTTATAGTTACGAACGAGGGCACGCCTGTCGAGAAGAAGATTATTGCGCCCGATTAAATAAAGATCTGAATGTGCTCAAAATACCGCTATCTCTATCTCTCTATCTCTCTCTCTCAATCATACAATTTCTCTCTCTCTCTCTCTCTCTCTCTTGATTATCTTCGTCTTTCTTTCGTTATCTCTTTCGGTCACACAATCGTTTCATTCCAGAAACCTTTCATTCCGAGGATAATTGTACTTCTCTCGATGGCTTTTACGCAATTTTTATTATTAAAACATTTAGAAATTACACTCGAACGACGGTGTCCTTTTACATGCTAACGAATCAGCAAACGTTTTGGTCCTACGATTAAATTAAGTATAACAAACGATTCTTTTTTCTTTCCTCGTACTCTCCAGTACATTTGTCGACAATTAATTCGCTATTTACATTATGCAACGCGCGTGTCTCTTTCTTTATCTCTCTCTCTCTCTCTCTCTCGCGCGCACTCTTTCTCTCACTCTCTCTCTCTCTCTCTCTCTCTTCCTCTCAATGTGTGTATGTATGTGTGGGTCGTTGCATACAAGCGGAGCCTGGCGCGATGCAATTTTTACGACGACGCAAGCAACATCATCGCGTTCCGAACACCGTAGCAGTCGAATATCTCATTTTTTGATCTGTGCTCGTGAGCTGCCGCATTTCGAACTTCCGGTTTCC
The DNA here is from genome assembly GCA_028453745.1 of Agapostemon virescens. Taxonomy (NCBI): domain Eukaryota; kingdom Metazoa; phylum Arthropoda; class Insecta; order Hymenoptera; family Halictidae; genus Agapostemon; species Agapostemon virescens. The sequence continues at coordinate 3,898,243 of CM052098.1, forward strand.
TCCTTTCTTCTCCTCGTATCCCCCGTTCTCTTGTCCACTGATCACGCAGAGACAAACGTCGTGGCAGTGACGCGGCTATTTGGCGAGATTCATTGATCCCTTGATTAATACTGTTCGAGAAATGCGAGCGTGCGCGCTTGTCCTATTGGAAATCCCCCGGGGTCCCCCTCCCCTCAGCCTCGCTGAACACATCGTGATACCGTACTGTATGATAACTGGATTCCTAATCCTATGACAAGGTACGAAGACAATAGACTAATCGGTATGATAGTGTTCGTCAACGGTGTGACAGCATTTCGAGCTCTCGATTAACAGAACGATTAGAACCGCGTGATAATAAATCGTTACGATGAACGATGTACGAGATAGATTGTACGATAGTGTATGATAATCGGGTGAGACCGTTACGGCGACCGATATATAGCGTGTTTTCGGTAATGTTATGATATCGTGTGATTCCTGTATGATAGTGTACGATAAATGTATGATAACGATACTCTCGACGCGCGATAACTTTAAGGTATAACAGTGTGATAATCGTATCACGTATAACACGTTGGTGTACGATAATTGTATAATAACAATACGTTAGTATGATAACAGTATAATGTACAATGACTGTAACCATGATACCGTACCCGGTTTGTACGGTGACCGAGAGCAACTGTACATTACAACTGTGCGACGCAAACCGTATATCTGCTCAGGCAGATAGAAAAAATCTCATTCTGTGATGAACGGTGGCGCGTTGATGTATAAAACGATGTACGATGATCGCATGACACGTTCTACCGCCCGTTTTTCCAAATGGGGCAGACCGCCGGCACAGTCGAACGCCTCGAACACTATCAATGTCAAGAATCCAGGCCATGGAAAATTTCATGCACATCTTTCTCTCTCGAACACGCACACTCTCTCATTTTAGCTCTCTCTTTCTCTCCCGTTCGTTGATCCCAGTCGCAAAGTTCCATCGGCAGGCTCCGCAGCTCATTGTGACCAAGGACGAGACCGTACATTGTCCGCAGTATAAAATGAATCCTCCATTCTCCTTTGTGAAACTGTGCGCGGTAGATAGCTATACCCCGACGCTCGACACACAAAAAGGCATTATAATGATATATAATATATATATACATATATATATATAGGAGATATGTGTATATATATATATATATATATATGTATATGTAGTATTCGTGGACGCTTGCCTCGGTCTAGACCGGGCGGACACGCGACAGTCACCGACGACAATGAAATCAATAATGTCGCATTTGAGATCATCCCGTTTTTCCCTTCAAACGAATCGAATTAGAGAAACGGATCCCCGAGAGAAACGTCGAGCGACCAGCGTGTAACACGGACAAACGGTCGAATCGCTCGCACCGATGTGTAACCGACGGTTGTTTGTACAAAAATATAAAATAAAAATGATCGCCACGCATACAGGCATACGTACCCCCAACACCGCGACACGCCGGCGTGCGTACTCGTGTGGTTATCCTTGATCACAATGCACGCACAATGAAATCTGTTTTTTCTTTTTCCTGTTTCTTTTTTAATACAATATAATCTACTAAATATTATTCACTTCTTTCATTTCTCTTCGTGTTCGTTCGTTCGTACACTCTTATTACTTTCTTTCTTTCTTTCTTTTTTTCTTTCTTTCTTTCTTTCGGTTTCAGTACAATTTTTCTTTAGCCAATCCCTGGATCTCTCAGCGCAAATACCTTTGTGCCAGCAATTTCGATCGAATTCGTGGTGTTAGGTCTGAAGGTTTGTCAACCGTGGCAAAAAGCGAATAATAACTTGACCCGTACATTATATATGCTCGATAATCAAACTCAAGCATTCATGGAAGATAAGATCACGGAAGAGGATAAACTGAAGTGTATCGCGCTCTTTGTGTTTTCGAAAAAGCATCAAACTCACAATGCCCGGATAACGTTTCTCGTTTTTAGTTGAGAGAGAGCTGGTGAATCAAATTCAAGGCCAGGTCTGTTCCCGGTGGAGAACAGTGCGTGGAACTCGAGTTTAACTCGCAGTGTCGCCTGTTAAATGCAGATGACGGTAAAGTCTTTAAATGAACAGTAAAAAATTTGCTTCAACCTTTCTTTCTGCAAACAAACAACGCGTACACGACGTCTGCGTGTTTTAGTCGGTTTCCTTAAACCCCGTTCATCTTTTTCTCTTTTTCGAGGACCGACGACGGTTTTCTCTTTGCGCGTGTACGTTGTTGTTTCTTTGCGGAATCGTTTCACTTACACTGGTATATTACTGCACGCGTACAAAATTGAACTTATACAACGTCATGGTATCGTGAACGTCCACGCCACGTCCGAGCGTGGACACCGAATTACATTCGTTCGGTCAAAAAACATACATGCAATTAAACTCTATCGTTGTCTGTAGACAAACCTTTCGTGCGGGTATGCTCCCGAGATTCTAGTCTCGAACTCTGAAGTCGAAGTCATAAATGAAAATTTCCACCTAGTATCTTATTCCGTGTACCATCCGAGAAGGTAAGCGTCATTCGAGGAATTCCAAACAACATTGCATGTATGTTCACAGTAGAGTTTGCTGAAAATATAATTTGTTGATATTCACGGATCGTTGCAGAATTCACATTGCACAATTAAGTCGAAGAAGATCGGAACTCAAAGTGGTTATGTCCAGAAACACTCAATGGCTCGTATGGGGCTGCGATCCTGGCAAAGTGGCAGAAATACGCGGATCACATAAAGAACTCCCTGGATCGGCTAATGTGCAGTCACGACGCAGGTCTATCTAATATCGAGATTTCTATTAGCCTAAGACCACGCATCGTAGGATCCGTTAATAGCAGCCCACGTGGCTTGTATACTCTGTCGTTCTGTTCACTAACAAACTTGGCCACCTTGCGCACACACTTTTCATACTGAGTCTCTGTGCATATGTAAATTAGATAACCGGTGAGGCAAGCCAAGCAGCCTTCACAATACGTGGAACAAGTCGCCTGTTCTGCTTCGGCAAAGAAGTTGTTCAACTGAGTGACCGTATGCTCGAACGATTGTCTGTCCAGCTAAAGTAGAAAATAATACAGGGACAAAATGTACTGAGTTACACGCATAGTAAATACTATCTGCTAGAAAGTGTGTTCTGATTTCAATTTTGTCAATAATTCCTGAGAAAATATAGTACGTTCGAAAATCTGATTGTTTCAATTCGTACGATCCGAACAGCGTTCGATGTAAACATCGAAAAGAATGGAAAATGAATAAATTGAATTACATACTCTGCTCTCTAACTGCACAGGAAACCGTGTCTGGAACTTGACCATGGTACCTTCACTGTAGTCACGTTGAATATAAACCTTTTGACAATTTGGAGGTGGCCCCCCACCCCCTTGCCCCAGGCCAGCTGACATATCCTCCAGGGGTGTAAGGGCAACGTGATTGCCCTGAAAAGAAAAAACTCAATAGTCCGCTGCTTATAATTCGTCTAATATAATCAATTTTTAAACCCTATCGTTATTTCTCCTCCGTAAGGATAACCGCTACACTCTACAACGAAAGTCGAACGTTAAAATATCTAACCACAAAACCGCACCCAAATTAGCTAGGCCGAAAGACTCCATGTAGAACTAAAGCTCTGTTGAAGATCGAAGATCGAAAAACAACGACGTTCGAAAACTCTCAATCGAGATTCGAATCGTAGAGTTCGAAACACTTGAGAAACAAGACTGTTTAGTCGCGAGGTTGACAGTGGAAGAAGGGGAGGAAGACGGAGCGAAAAGATTGGAAACTTACCAATGGCATTTTGAGCTTCGTCTTGACGATTTGATAGAACAAATTTGTTGAAAATAATTTCGACTCGCCAGTCGATCGCCGGGTGAACCGTTGGAAAATGTAAATGAGAACGATGACAATCGTTTCTTGCAAAATACGGAGGACTATGATCTGACGGACTGGGGCAAGACACCGTCGCCATAAAGCATGCGCGCGCAATACATTGTACGATCATGTCTTGTACTCAGCGTGACCAGATTTTATCCCTACGGCAAAGAGTAGGGATACAACAAGAAACGACACTCCAAGAGGAGCCTTTCGTATCGCATATTCGACTGTCCCTTTAAATTGTTTGTACAAGCAAGCGGGAAATTTAAATGCGCTAGAACGTATATTTATTTTCATTTGAAAAAAGGAAATTGGGTTTTGAAAAATTAAGAAACGAGAAATATAATAAAATGATAACTGTAGGAAATATACCCGTACAGCACACAGGCGTATTAAAAATGTCTTAAACAGGCCTGAATGTACTGTGTTCGGGATCATATGACTCCTCATTCCCAGCGTGGATTTTTGGAAAAAAATTCGTAGATCTCTAACCGTTTCGCTACGAGCGACTTTTCCGCCGCGGCACTCTCCCTGAACGAACCGCCGCGCCAAAAACGTGCACGATGCTCGAGAATGATCGTCAGCGGCCGCGTTTACACCTCGCTGCAACTTGAGTTGTTTTGGCGATGTTTATTGAAAAAATGAAACTTCCCTTTAACCCTTTCGACACTCCCGCTGTACGAGGCAAAATGCACACATAGCGCGTGGTCGGTCCTCTTTTGTATGAAGATTTTTATTTTTACGCGGATGTCGTCTATAAGCGACGCTCGTACACACAGGTCGTTACGCGGATGTCGTCTATAGGCGACGCTCGTAGCGAAAGGGCTAACGCGTCAAGCTCTCGCCCAAAATAAATCTTTCAACATTTGCCCATAAGCAGAAGATACTATGTCCACGTTTTCAAATTAGGATTACTCAAACAAATAATTATTATTTCTCCCCTCTACTACTCCCTACAATTTACGTCACGGCTTACGTCTACGCCATTGGTTTCTTATGTCTAGTCGCCCTTCTTGTACTGGAGCATTTCAGGCCGCGGGTCGAGCTCTACAAGAGGTTCGTGAAACGATACTTATGCTTTGATTGGTTATTCATTGCTAACACAGTACTGTTCTCGAAAAAAGACAAAATGAAAACGCTAAAAAATACAGGCTTTTAAAACATGTTTTCAAATGTCCGTACAACCCCATTTTATGCAGCGATAAGATGCCAAACTTGTAGCCACATGTTACTGAATGTTGATTAAAGATCGATAACTAGATATCGCTACTATTAAGTTCTTGAAACTGCATACCATCTAGAGGTGGATACACTAACTAATAATTTGGCCAACAGTTTCAGCATTTTGTCGAACCTCAACCACAGACTACGATCTATACAGTCTGTACAAGCGATGCATTTTTCTGTCTACGGTTCTGAAATACCGACTCTGTAAAAAATTCAATGTTTCATATCGTATTTGTATCATATTCGAAATTCGATTGAAATTCCACGTTGTTTTGCAACACAAAACGTAGAGGTCCGAGGAAGCTAGATTTTACAGCGTTATTAATTTTAAGTGTACAATATTGCTGTATTATATTAATACAAAAATCTTTGATCGAAAGCATTCAAACGGATTCTTTCCTGCTTTTCAGAGTTATAGAAATTCAGGGACGTGCGATATGTAGGTTCCGTTCTGTATTGTTCTGAAAAAGGGGGAGACACCGTAACCTCGGGCGTAAGCTCTCTCATTTCCTCTCTGGTCACACTTATCAGCTGAACTCCCAACCGATGTTTTCGGAAGAAGTAATACGCGTAATCATGGTTGGAAATAGTAACGAATAATGACAGCTGAAGTCTTCGTAATTTTAGGTTATTTTCCTTGATTTTACTCTCATTCTTTCGCGAATGTCGCCTAACATTATACTCGCGAATTTATTTAAAGTCAGTAGACCTACTTCGACATCAATGACTTTCACTGGTAAACATGACACCATAAAATAGAATTAAACTGGTCTGTAAGAACTGGAATTTCATGAAATGGACGAAGAGAAGTCGGAATCGTTCTGTGAGGATGAAGTCGTGTCAGAAAGTCTCGATCAGACAGATTTCAACATGAATCCAAATGTTCCAGTTTTAAAAGGTACGAATCAAATATTTTAACAGCATGCATGAACTGAAGCAGTTGTCAAAGTTTTAGTACACTTAAATTTCTAATTATAATCTAATTTGATTGTCTTTTTCTTTAATCATTTTAGTTAGTGAATCCCAGAATGAACAGGACATTGTAATAAAAGAGCAAAAGAATCCACTTCAGGAAGAATTCACTGAAACCGAAATAGGCTCAAATCTATTGAATAATAATGATCAAAAAGAGTACCATTCTTTGATACAAGAGAACAGTATTAGCTCGACAATTAAAAGTTCTTCTTCCTTAAGTAATTTATCAGAAAATAAGCTTTTAGAGTGCAACGTGTTACCTAGAGATGCAGGCAATTCACAAGAACAGTCTCTATCGAAATCATCTTCTTACAGCAGTATCAATCTATCTAATTCGTTTTCGTATTCATCTTCAGATATAGTTTTAAATGATTCTGCAAAATCAATTGGTACGGATGATAAGAAGGAATTAAAATTGATATCAGACAATGAAGAAGATACACTATTTACTATTAAGCCATGTCCGAACACTGATCAAACAAAACCCTCAGAACTAGATACAATTCAGAATTCTAACACGAATGAGAAATCTAGGGAGAGTACTGATCAACCAGAAGCTTTGAAACAATTGAAGTATGAAAAAATTTGTAACAAAAATGGACAAAAGACTTCTCAATACATCAGGATTAATAGGCCTCAAGGCAATTTAATAGTTCGACCAACACTAGTTGATGACAGCAAGTTGGTTAAAATTTCACTGCCAACAAATCCCATTAATTTAATGCAATCAAATGCTCAGTTCTTGAACAAAAGTCGTAACTTTTTAAACTTTATTACAGAGAAGTCATCAAACATAATGGAGAAAGCTCTGTTGCCACAGCATTTGTCTGTGAAGTACAATTCGGTAATGAGGTCCATAGATAATAGTAACAATGAAAAGAAATGTATAGGAGAATCTCCATTGACAGAACCAATGTGTAATAGTAAATCAACCATGATTGAAAATCCAAAAGATGTATTGTATTCATCAAAAAATCCCATGGATGTGCAGAATGTAGAGAAAGAATTTGTAATGAATTGTAAAACAAGTAACAATTTTGTAGTGAACCAACATGAAAATGCATGCATTAGCACTGAAAAAAGGGTTGAGGATCAGGACCAACCTAATCATTCGTTAGAAAATGATGAACAGATGGAAATACATTCTATTAACAAAGAAGGAAATACAGAACATGTTAATCTAGTTCCCATAAAAGAAAATGTGAATTGCGAAGAACATGTCAATTCTGAAGTGTTAAATTCTGAGAGCAGTAATTCTGACTCTGAAAATTCCAAGCAAAGTTTGTTGAAACACCCGGCCTACCTTACTATGTTGAAAGATTATGCAGATTTTAAAGCAAAGTGCTTAAAGTTGCAAGAGAAAGTTGAATATCTAGAGGAAAGGAATCGGATATTGGAAGCAGAAAACAAAGGGGACATTTATACGTTACAAATTGAAACTTTAGAGAAGACGGTAAATAAACTTACATCTGAACTGCATACTTCATTGGAAACTCGGGAAACCCTGAAGAAGGAGTACAGTGCTGCTAACAAGGAAAGGGAGAGCATGGTGATGAAGTATGCTGTTAGTGAAAAGCAATTGATCGACACTCAAAGGTAATATTAAAATCTTTTATTTCTTCATTCAATGTGTAAGACACGTATTATATTTATAGGGCGAGAGAACACGCAGAACGGAAAGCAAAAGACAGTACAAGGCAGCAGGAACTGCTTCAAAATAAATTACGTGAGATGCAAGGGGAAAGATCTCGAATATGTAACATCTTGGATGGAAAATGTCGCGAAGTGACTGATCTTCAAAAGGAAATTGAAAAATTGAAAGAAGACGTAAACATGCGGGACATCAAATTGAAATGGACTCAGAACAAACTTAAATCGGAGATGGATATACAAAAGGAAACTCAACAAAAATTAGATAAAGCCACGGTAATTATGCTTGAAATCGTTGCTTCTTTATTTTGTTAGAAATTGTTTCACCGATATATTATCTCTTCAGGTCAGAATCAGTGAAGTGAAAGAAGAATGTGATCTGATACGCAAAGAGACGCAAGAAACGATGCGGCAATTCCAGCAGTCGGAGGAGAACAAAGCCGTCACGTTAGATCAACAATTAAAGGAGCAACAAGCGCGTCTAATATTAGAAAGACATGTTACAGAAGATAAAGAAGTTTTAAGGCTCCAATTACAGAAGGAGGTGGAGACCCTGAAGCACAGGCAGCAGGTTCTAATTGAAGAAAATAACACACTTAGTTTGAAAATACAAGATATCGAGAAAAATCGCTTGAATTACGAGAGCACTCTGAGTAACTTGAAGGCTATAGCCGATCAACGTCAGAAAGAGGTCATAGAATTGAATGGAAAAGTGTGTGAGCTAGAAACGCTGAAGGTTCAATTGCAACAGTGAGTATCGCGATTATAAAAGTTACGATTTTGTCTTATATAACTATTAGGTTGTTACGTATGAAATGTCTGATTTTAAAATGCATATTATCGGTAGACTGCTGACTTTATGCACTCATGTAAAAAATTAATAGATCGTGTATAAAATGTAAAAATTGATCAATGTTACAAATCGAGCATTCCATACGCACCAACCTAATATTTGATTTGTAGTAAAGAGCAATGTCTGCATACGGCTGAAGCGGAGATAGAGAACCTGCGATTAATCAACGAAGAATTGCGAGCGGACATGTACGCGTGCCGTCAAAAGGAAGCTGAGATGTTAGACTTCACGCAAAAATTAACGGACAAAAATGTACGCCTGCAGTTGGAGTTCACGGCCATCGAAGCAAAAGTGAAGCAGCTGGAACAGGAGCACGAGCCTTTGCACGAACGTATCAGACACTTGACGGACGAGATGAAGATTCTTGAGACAAATCTCGCGAAGGAACAGGAAACAAGAATCGAAGAAAACAAACTGTTAGCCATGCATGTCGCCGAGCAAACGCAGCTGGCGCAAAATCTCGGTCAGAAGTTGGAAGACAGTCAAGGGGAGAACGCTGTGTTGAAGAGGAAGCTGCAATTAACAATGAAAGAAATGACGAGAGAATTGCAACAATGTAGAAAGAAATTGGAAGCTTATCAATCGTCGTCGCCTTGCAATTCGTTGGGAGCTGCGTCCAGAGCTGGATCGAATATTTCATTGAACACAGGTACTTTAAATTCAACGAGTGAAATTTTATTCGGTATAAAGACATCGCTGTTCTACATGTTCGTTTACACCGTCTATGTTTCAGGAGATACATTAAATGGTGCCTTATCTGATAACAGTATGAATGGCGACCAAACCGTTCAGGTCGTTGAACCCAGTACACACACGTTAATGGAGCGAATCGTAGAGCTGCAAGTAGCCATCGCTAAGAAATCTGAGAGAATCGAATTCCTCGAGGATCATAATCGATATTTGACAGAGGAGGTGCAGAAGAAGTCGAAAATTATACAGTATTATATTTTACGAGAAAATTCTGGTGCCATGGGTAGCAACGAGCGAGATAGATATAAGGTAAATATTCGACGTACGTTTTATACTACGTCAAAGCACGTCGTATCTTTAGTAGCGTTCAATGTCACTAATTGCATCGAACTTTGCTTCATATATACAAGCATATCAAGAGTAGACGAAATGCAGTAAGTATAGCATTAAAATTGAGCATATTAAGTTGTTATGAGTTACTATCAGCTTCGAATGCGGTTGCACTAACCGTTTCAATGGAATCATTTTGTTGTCACAGGCAGAACTAGCCAAATACGGGGGAATAATGGCCTCAATCTTCACCCAACGAGTTTCAGACGAGAAAATGACGCTGAAGCTGTCGTTAGAAATTAACGAAAAACTGCAAACAACTGTGGAGGATACTTTATTAACGAATATGACTCTAAAGGTAAATACGATCGAAATGTACGTCGTATGTATATCGTTAATCGATGCTCTGTTTTCAGGATAATATCGATACGTTGAGTCAAGAGATAGCTAGGCTAACAATGCAAAATCAACACAGACAAATAACTAATTAAAGGTATATGGTTGTACTTATAATGAGACGCTTGTACTTATTATGTAAAAATAATGGAGTAACACGTGCATGTATTAAAAATGTGGAGATAGGTGTATCGTTATCCAAGAAATTTCGCGGTACACGAGTACCTTCGATTTCAACGTTGCAAATAGAACATTTGCAATGACAAAAAGAACAAAGATTACATTTTTATTCGTTAAAAAAATAAGTATCGAACACTTACCTCAAGAAGATCTATTTCGTGGTAACTCGGATGATATATATATTTTTTTAAGTTAGAAGTATCTAGATAAAACAAACTTCTACTTAACTCTACGTTACTTATCGATGCAGAGTTTTCGTTCGGCATTTTTCTTAATGATCTTATACGTTTTGCAGCGAAGCTCTTCAAATACAAATCTCAAGATCTTTCATACGTTTCATCTCGATTGTTGTACTAACTTTTCGTTATTACTTTCTCGATCGGGACATGAAATATACGAAGACTGCATTTTGTTATCAAAAGAAAAAAAAAACATTTTCGTCATATCTAGTCAAAGAAAGAAAGGTGTAACTTATTCAACCGATTTTGTTCAGAAAATTGAGTACAAACTACAGACAACGTTAATTCGAATAGTCCATTCCGTCGGTGCATTCCAAAATTTTTCGACACACGACGAAATCTTCAAACCAAGTTTTGTTGGCATTGTATCTCATGTATATATGTACAACCTACACACTCGAACGCGTAAGTATCGAAACAGAAATGTATTCCTTGCGGAGCGTGTGTATTATAAATATTCTATACATTGTAAACCACTGTAAAGATAACAAAAATTTTATGCTAATATATATATATATATATAAAAAAAATATTGCAGATAAAAAGCGTTCTATATCTTTAAAAAAAAAAAAAAAAAAAGAAATGAACACTCACCTGCGATTTTGAAAACAAAAAACGGAGTACAATTACTGGACGCAACAGTTTTAGTAATTAAAAAGATTTAATGATATAGGTTTGTTCACACGTTTAATGACAACCTGTACTACATAATATAAAGTATTTGATTATAACAAGACAAAGCAGACCTCGTGACTCTGTAATCTATATTCTTTTTTGTATTTTTTTTATCCGTGTCAGGTAATTACGAAACTATTACACTTTTACTCCATCTAATAAAGAGGAACACACCTATGATTCGCGACCGGTCTCATCGAGTTACTCGTACGGGAACACTCGTCGATTTCCCCGCTATTCTGCCATAATACATAAGACACATTATTTCATCGGACAAATAATTTTGTTCTCTAGACGCGTGTCGTCAACCGACACTCGTTCGTCACCCTGTATATATACATATGCACAGCACTTACAATCTTACAAAGCACGTACTACCGAAATTTACAATCGAGTGGGCGAAGTTTTTACGGATAAATTGCGATTTTTAGTCGAAAGTAGGTAATATGTGTACTTCTTACGTATCTCGTGTGTACATATGTTTCTCTCCTGTGTACTTTGTACGTGTGTGTGTGTATACGTGTACGTATACCGGTATACCAAGCTAGAATCGCGTGCGCACGATTCACTCTTGTTCTAGCGTCGAAGAATCCGCAAAAGAAACATCCCTCCTGCGTTCAACGGAAAATTCTTTCTCCCGCTAGAATATTTTGTTCGCAGAAAAAAAAAAAAAGAAAACCGGATTTTGCTGCACGCAGAATCTATCGTTGAAAACGGTGGCATAACAAAATGAAGGTCGGATTCGTCGCCGGAAAAATTAGTCGGGACTTCCGGTGTTGGATTATTCGTGCTCGCCTGACCATTGCAGGTCGTTTCTACTTATCATAGTCGACTTGTGCGAATTCTCTTTCTCTCGCTTCCGCTTTCTCGACCTACTTTTCGCGAGATCCAGCCGGATTTTGTTCGTGCCACGATTTCGTGCACACCTTGTATAATAATTATATATATACATACATATATGTATATATTGGGTTGCCCGGAAAGTTCGTGCATAGCAAAATGAAGGTCGGATTCGTCGCCGGAAAAATAAGTTGGGACTTCCGATGTTGGATCGTTCGTGCTTGCCTGACCTTTGCAGACCGTTTCTACTTATAGTCGACTTGTGCGATTTCGAAATTCCGTTCTTCGAAACGGAAGTCTCTTTCTCTCGCTTCCGCTTTCTCGACCTACTTCTTGCACACGGAGATCCATCCTGATTTTGTTCGTGCCACAATTTCGTGCACACCTTGTATAATAATTATATATATACATACATATATGTATATATTGGGTTGCCCGGAAAGTTCGTGCATAGCAAAATGAAGGTCGGATTCGTCGCCGGAAAAATAAGTCGGGACTTCCGGTGTTGGATTATTCGTGCTCGCCTGACCATTGCAGGTCGTTTCTACTTATCATAGTCGACTTGTGCGATTCGAAATTTCGTTCTTCAAAACGGAAGTCTCGAAAAGGTCTCTTTCGGAATGTCGCGTTGCGCGTCTATTTCCGGTTACGCTGAATCCCACTTTCGGTGCAAGTTACAAGAACGAAATTTTGGATTGCGAGATCTTCCGATAAGACTGCGCAAAAGAAAATAAAGAATTTTTAATTTGGAATAGTGCCTGTTGCACATGCTTTATTTCCGAGGATCGTGGTTCAAGCATTCGAGAACGTTGATATAGGTTGTTTTTAACACGTTCGAATGATTAATGATTAAAATAAAATTGTACGTTGCTTCTGCTTAACACCGAATCTATCAAGCTATAAAATTAACTGTGATGTGTTGCTTTACCGAAATATCAAGAATTCATTTATTTAGAGTTTCCGCGATTCTTGTTGCAACATGTGCACCACTAAATCTATTTTTATGAATTTTTATAATTTCAGTAACTGTGAAGTAAACAATCTGCAAACGGTTATTTCACCTGTGCTGATATATTTAGCGTTGAAAAATTGATTTTCCATAAAGGTCCACAATCTAGTCATGACTGATCACGTCGACTGTGCTTTTGGGAATGTCGGTCACCGATGACCACGGGAATCATACTTTTTTAGACGAAGAAAAGGAGAGATCTGGACGAGGTCTGTCCGATGGCAAACGACCGAAGACAACTTCTTCGGCTAATCGCTCGCTTCCGGAAACCAGTGTCTGAATTAAAGGCGAAGCGGAAGCGTGTGCTCCCGCGCGTTGGAAGCGGATCATCTCCGTGCATCGATCCTGGTGTTCGGGTACGCCTGTGTGCTTTCGCTCGCGTGTTCACCCGATAGAATTGCAAATGTCCATTTCGGCGATGAGCGGCAGAAAAAAGGCGTAAATCTTTCAGTCACCATTGTTCCTCAACGCCGAAATCGATTACGCTCGTACGTCGAGAGACGAGGTGTAACGAAGTCGTAAATTAAATGAGGCGCGACGTAAGTGGACCGGGGGAACAACGGCGAAGAACAATCGAGCACAAACAAGAGCAGAAATATGAGCAAAACGAGCAAACGAATCCCGTTTGCTAACGGAAAGCAACGCATCCAATTATTGGAACTAACGCATGTCGATCAACGAGTTAGATTTCAACCCCATCGTCTTTTTATATTTCACCAAAAATCAACCCCTTACTCTGCGATTACCTTCGTGGTCAATAATGATTAGGAATCTCTGTCGGAGATATTTGTTAAAGGGAAATGACGTTTTTTAATATTTTCCGTTTGCCAGATTCGAGATACGAGTTCAAACTAAAATTAATTCAAAATAATGTTCAAAATAATATTTGTTGATTTTATAGATTTGCACAACCGTTAGAAATCTTTATTAAAGAGAAATGGCGTTTCTCAATGTTCTTCGTCTGCTAGGTTCGAAATAAGAATTGAGAAATCCAAATGAATTCTGCTCTTTAAAATGATCTTAGTTGCTTCTATGAATTTGCACAATCATTACAGATCTTTATTAAAGAGAAATTACGTTTTTCAATATTCTTCGTCTACTAGATTCCAAATAAGAGTTCAAACTAAAATTAATTCTACTCTTAAAAATCATCTTAGTTGCTTTTATGGATTTGCTGCATCATTAGAGATCTTTATTAAAGGGAAATGACGTTTTTCAATATTCTTCGTCTACCAGATTCGAAATAAGAATTCAAACTAAAATTAATTCAAAATAATGTTCAAAATAATCTTCGTTGCTTTTATGGATTTGTACAACCTTTAGAGATCTTTATTAAAGAGAAATGGCGTTTCTCAATATTCTTGGTCTGCTAGATTCCAAATAAGAGTTCAAACAACTATAATTAATTCTACTCTTAAAAATCATCATAGTTGCATTTATGGATTTGCTGCATCATTACAGATCTTTATTAAAGGGAAATGACGTTTCTCAATGTTCTCAGTCTGCTAGATTCGAAGAGTTGAGAAATCCAAAATGAATTCTACTCGTCGAAATAATTTACTTCGATGGATTTGCTGCATCTGACGAATTTTGAATAGGGTAATTAGGACATCGACTTGAATTTAGTATGGCGTTGCAATCTCAGAGTTTATGATCTTCTCCACGAATCTCTCTATGAACTTACGTTACTTTTTCTTTATCCTTCCATCGTGAACATACGTAGACGAATACTACTCGGTGAAAAAACCGACTACTCGGTGGTCTTTTAGAGTCAAGAGTTGTTGGTTCGATACCGAGAGAAAGGACCCAGGGTTTGGGATTTTTAACGTGTCCTCTTTAGAGAGAAGGCCCCTTAGGGTGGACGAGGATGTCAGGTTTCAGAGGGAGGATGAGGACCTGGCAACGTTCCGATATGTCACACCGCATGAAATAGCATGTTTTCAACATGACAGTTGCCAACAGAAATGTTCAAATGACATGTCGCAGATATCATGTTCTTTATCGTCACTATTTTATCATTTTTAACCTCCCACCCTGAACGAGCACGAGTTGTAGCAACGTAGCCAATGCATAAAGGCTTCATTTTCTATCGATGTATATTTAGAGCGTCAAGCAGAATCAAATAATATATCTTTTTTAACTTAATGGTTGCAAAATGAAATGTTGAAATAACGTCGTAGAGGTACAAGTTCTTTATCGTCACAATTTTATCATTTTTAACCTTCCACCCTGAACGAGCACGAGTTATAGCAACCTAGCCAATACATACAGGCTTCATTTTCTATCGATGTATATTTAGAGCGTCAAGCAGAACCAAATAATATATCTTTTTTAACTTAATGGTTGCAAAATGAAATGTTGAACTGACGTCGCAGAGGTACATATTCTTTATTGTTAAAATTTTATCATTTTTAACCTTCCACCCTGAACGAGCACGAGTTATAGCAACCTAGTCAATGTATAAAGGCTTCATTTTCTATCGACGTATATTTAGAGCGTCAAGCAGAATCAAATAATATTTTTTTTTAACTTAATGATTGCAAACTGAAATGTTGAACTGACGTTGCAGAGGTACATATTCTTTATCGTTACAATTTTATCATTTTTAACCTTCCACCCTGAACGAGCACGAGTTATAGCAACGTAGCCGATGTATAAAGGCTTCATTTTCTATCGACTTATATTTAGAGCGTCAAACAGAATCAAATAATATATTTTTTTTAACTTAATGGTTGCAAACTGAAATGTTAAACTGACGTCGCAGAAGTACATGTTCTTTATCGTCACAATTTTATCATTTTTAACCTTCCACCCTGAACGAGCACGAGTTAT
>CM052098.1:3932411-4010254 GCA_028453745.1 Agapostemon virescens
TAAATTTTCACAAGCAACGAGAAATTTGGAATCGAAGCAATTCCTGGTTGCGACAGCTTCGTCGCGATACCCGATTTCCTCGGTTCCATCGAATTTCGCAAAAATGATTCGAGCTTCCTAGTCATATTTCTCTGTAAATGTTCACAAGCAACGAGAAATTTGTAATCGTCGTGATACCCGGGTTCCTCGATGCCACCGAATTCCACGAGGATGATTCAAGCTTCCTACTCATACTTGTCGGTAAATTTTGAAAACCAATGAAAAATTTGAAGCGATTCCCGGTTGCGAGTGCTCCGTCGCCGCTCCAGACGCACGCGTGCCGCGTCGTCGGAAAGTTAACGAACTTATTAACTAATAATAACACCGGGGTTTCAGACCATGGCGCATGGACACACGTGGACGAGAGCCTTCGGAAACCCGGCGCAGGGGGAAGCACCCGGATGGTTCGCAATGGAGTTTCATTCCGTCGAACAAGAAGCGGGGCGGGTGCACGAAAGGGACGGACCAAGATCGCGCGGGTCCGCGAGCATTGTTCGCCGGCGATCGGCATACGCGTGTACCCGACACGCTTGCACAATGTCGGCGAGGCTGTGTCCCGTTTTATCGCAGCCGCCGACACCTTTAAGGCGAATTCGTGTCGGCGATGACGTCCGTATTGTGATAATACGCGAACGTAAGATAATCGTAATGCACGGCCGCTCCTGGCCACCGCAGTTGGCCGGTCTTCTGGTCAAGCCAAAGTCGGACGCGTGGCAACGCCGCGGCGCGCAGCTGTCACACGCGTCATGCATCGAGTCAAAGCTCAACTTATTCTACATAAGTGTTTTATAAGAGACCAGGGATTCTGAGTCTGTCTCCTTCCGTGCAGCAACTTGCTCGATCATTCGCCGACTTATGTTTCTACCATTTACACGTCTATCCGTAGAACGTTCTCTCGCGCTCATTGTTGCCGGATCGTACAGGTCGCTTCATTTGCAACGTCTCCCAAACGGACACAATATTTCTGTTTGCACGTCGCGGAACACCTGCTCCCCACGAGTGGGCAGTTTTCTGAATAACTTTGCTCGACCAAGTGGGTAAAGCTGCGACATGTTTGTGCACGGTATGTCCACTGCTGTTACCACCAGCTACACCTATCGGTCGAAACTATTTTCCTGAGTCGCAAAAAGTTTACTTCTGCTTTGAAAGTCGTGAAAATCGCGAGTAAGCTCTCCGAATGGTAACAGTTTAATTCCTTGATCGACGATCTGTTTCACGGTTTCAGAATTTCGTCGAAGAAGATGGCGGTTTACGTTTATCGTAATTGGCCTACACCGAAACGACCGTATATCGAAAATAATAGAATAGAATTTCGTTTGGGGTTCGAAGGTATTAGTAACGTCTGTGTTTAATAAATTATGTTATGTTAATAAATTATGTTGATTTTTTAAATAAATGTGCTTGATCGGGTGATAAAGCTGCAACAACGGTAATATGATAAATCGGTGCTTCAGTGGTTTTTATTCGAACTCGTTTCACATCGTTTCACGATCGGTTTGATACTCGAGGACAGATGTCCACGATGTTGGTGTAAAAGAAACTGGAGATTGGATTGGATAAACGAATCGTTCTGCATATATACGTCGGTAATTTTTTTCTTGTATTATTTTTTCAGGTACTTGGTTAACAGGATGCGCAGTGTCAAACTTAGTGGCTGGAATCTACGGCGGTCTTCGACGAACGGTTCTCAAACAAAATGGCGGCGAACTTGTTAATATGCTAGTCAGATCATTTAAATTCAAAGCGACTTTCCGACTTCCGCGTTCGAAATGGTATAAAGTGGGGAAACAAGTAGGAAATCCATTGAGATAGCAAAAGATTTTTAATTTTCTTATAAACACGGTTGTCAATGAAAAACTATGGATTCGTTGGTGTTATATATATTTTTTTTTACGAGACAAACGCACAGGAATGTATACAAACGCAACGGTAGATGCTCGACGGTATACTCGACGTTACACAGTGGTTACAGAGTGTGAGAACGAGTGCGTTGACCTCAGGGAGGGCTGTTCGTTTCTGAAACCCTCTATACGAATCTTCCAAATATGCTTCTAAAATGATTATTTGAAAATCGGAAATATAGTAAAAATCGGCTGTTTGCTTTACCTCGTAGAAGAAAACCAAAAAAAAAAAAAAAAAAAACAAAACATACAACCTGGAACGTTAGCTGAACGTGGCTGGAGGAGTCAAAGGGGATGAAAAATAATGAAACATTAACGGTTAATATTCTGGTACATGTTTACATTCATCGGGCGTGGCGTCGAGTTCAATTTAAAAAATAAAAAGAGAAACACAGCTCGTCCCAAAGACTTCCCTCGTGAGTCAAAGGACAGGCATTGCGTGGCCTGGGGTATCGTTTCTCGGGGCGTCCCAGCGTCGACTCACAGCGTTCTCATGCCATCCGCTTCCCTCTCCCGAAATCCCAGACGGGAAAGTGAGTTTCGGAACATGATTGTTAATTTTACGTAACGTACAGCTCGGCTGCTCGCTAGGAACAAGTTTCCCCTCCTGCGTTTACCCAGATCTCCGCTCGATACCGAGCTTCGAGTAAGAACTTTTCTCTCGGTTTCCCGATATCGACGAACACGAGGGAAAAAAGAAACGACCCTAGAAGAAGGAGAGAGAGTGTTGTGAGAGAAAGAGTACGACAGAGAGAAAGAGGGGGGAGAGAGAGAGAGGAATGGAGAAAAAGAGAGAGAGAGAGAGAGAGAGAGAGAGAGAAATGAAAAGCTGCTTCGTAAATATCTCAAGAGAGAGAGAAGTTCTCACGCTCTCCTCGGGAGAACGTTTCCATTCGAAACTACGAGTCGCCTCGGCGCGAGGCTCGGTTCTCTCCTTCTCTTTCTCTCTCTTTCTGTTTCTCTCTTTCTCTCCCTCCTTCTCCGGCGTGCTTTCGAAAAACAAACCGATATTATCAATGTTAACTTCACGGAGGAAGAGGGGACAGGACAAAGGCGGTAGTGACAGCGAAAGAGAGGATGGAGGATAGGGTTAGTCTCTGTATCAACTGTGCACCCTTATCAATTGGAAAATTGGTGTGTGCAGCGGGAGCGGAAGAGGAGGGGACTCGACTACGCTCTCAGCGATGGAGGGGAGGGAAGAACGATTAGGTTTGCCAGCAGGGCCGTACCGATCCGAGAGGATCTACATCGAGAGGGGAGAGAGCAACGAGCAGCTCTGCGAAAAAGAAACGAGAGAGAGAGAGAGAGGCACGCACACATCGAGAGAGCGAGAGAGAAAGAGAGAGAAGTACATAGGTGTATCGGCGAGTGGGCGTAATTTCGCAACTTTTAGATGCGCGCTTATTACGAGAGGCAGAGGAGGAATTCTGTAAAGTCCGAAATTGTTTTAACGATCCGCATTGTCTATGCACCCTCCGCGAGAATTAGACATTTCCAGAGGCCTGGCTGGCGAGAAGGGTGCTCGTACAAAAGCCAGGGGCGTATCCAAGGAATAGAAGGGAGCCTTTGTGTGCACGTTGAAAGAGAGGGAGGCAGGGAGGAAAAGAGGGAGAGAGGGAGAGCGAGAACGAGCGAGCGAGAGAGAGAAAGAAAGAGAGGGAGGGAGAGCAAGATAGACCCACAGAGAGGAAAAAGAAAGAGAGAGAGCGAGAAGTAGAGACGGAAGAGCGAGAGAACCGAGGCAAGTGAATCAGCGACAGAGAAGAGGAGATGGATCGGGGGTTGACCGAAGGAGGAAGAAGAAGGAAGAGCGATAAGGCGGTTAGAGCGCATGCGTCACTCGTCGTGGGCGTCGGGAATGTGTTGACACGAGAACCCGAGAGAACGTTGTGGCTCTAATGCCATGACGTCCGCGTTATCGTCGATGCGGTTCCCATACTGCGGGTCCGCCCTCAGTACTCCGAAATCAGGGAAATATAGCCAGACCAAAAAATCCGTTTCGTCGATCCACGGGATCCTACTTTAATTATGTAACCACTCCTTTAACCGACGATCGACCGACGTTCCTGCACGACTTCGCTCGAACGATGGATCGCTCAGCCCCTTTAACCCTTCGTTGCTGCGGATCGGGTACGTGCGATTCGCGAGAATCGAACCTCTACCACGTTGAATTTCCTTTAAATCACCTTCGAATTTCTCGATACAGCGACAACCGCGTTACGTAACAGAAGCTCCGTGTTTTTAGAAGATGCGACAACAAATAATCGACTAGTTTCAACCCTTCCGGTGCTCGGATCGTCGTTTCGAAATTTTTGTCACAAAATCGGATAACTGTTTCGCATCGGAGTCTCGCGTTAGATTTTTCGAAGCACTCGTTAAGTAAAGAAAGTTTACAAAATTTTTACTTGATAAGTGAAAAAAAAGAAGTAATACCTTGGCGACTGATATGATTCTTCGAACGTTCATAATTTTATCGTTATTACGAATTCAAGCGTATTCTTGCGAAGACAAATTTTTAAAAACTCGTGCTTGAAGAAAATCGATCTTTTTCAAGGTTCCAGAGCAAAAGATCCCCTCGAACCCCTACCAGCAGCCACGGATACGTTTCGAAGAGCGTACTTCTTCGGACCCGTCGATCCCTTATCAGATCTAATACAAACAACCACCTACTTCAGCTAACGACTATGTGTTCCAAGTTTGATGAAGGTTCCCGAACACCAGGTCAAAACAGACCCGAGAGCACAGTCGATGTGGATAGCGTTGGTGGAAATTCGAGTTTCGTCGAAAGAAATATTTTTACTCGAAGATATTCCATTCGGTAAAGGGAATATAATATTTGGGTTTCGGTCGATGCCCCAGATGATTATCTTTTATTTTCTATTTCTGTTCGGATGTATATGTGTATATATATATATATATTTTTTTTGTATTTTTATCTGGGCGGAAATAGTCGATTCGAAGTAAAAGATTGCATATAAATCAAGTCGTTCGAACACCGCCGAGTTGCTTTCTCGGTATCACGTTCGTGTATACGTTTCTTCTATACGTATAATCTGTAATCTTGATGTACCCTTGGTTTTGTGTACACAGTATCGCGCCATGGCGTTTCTCGAGCGTATTCTATCCAAATTGCGTCAATTATTTAATTAGGACAATATTTACATAAATTTCAATAAAGCACTCGTTCCAAGATAACGTTCACGCAGACACGAATATAAATGCGCGTTGTTCCTTTCCTTGTAATATCCCCTCCCCATTGGTCGACGAAGTCGAACCGTTTATTTACAATTACCGAATTCAATTTCCTGGCGAAGTAAAACAAACTCGAATAAAATTCATCCGGTACGGTATAACCGACAGCGCACGTATGCCCGTGTCGTTGTTAGTTGTCGCGTTCGGTATACTTTGTAAATTAGTTAGTATACCGCCCCAGTTTCAGGTCGACGACGATACTCGAAGAAGAAACGATCCACATTTAATGTTAAAACAGTAACGGTCGAAGCGAACACTTCGACGCTTCGACGTTAAGGAGACGAAATAAAATCGTGCAAGTCGCATATCGTCGTTCCCGAAGACTCGAGTGTCGATGATTGACTCAGCTCTATCTGATAACACCTCGGAGAATATTGCACGGGAACGATGACGATTGCGTCGAGCTATCGAAAGGTGAAACAATGAACAGCCCGCCAGCCAGTACACGCTTTGTAAAATATGCTCGACACGAGGAACGTCAACCGTCTGACGCAGTTCTAATTTGTAATTGTAACTCGTGCCTACGACGAGGATTTTTCATGAAACTTTTCGTCGATGCTCGTGGCCTCCGCCGCGGTTAGGGTTGGGCCTTCGAGATCGTGGGGAATAGCAATCGCGAAACGCTTCGCGCAATAAATACACGTTCCCCTCGTTTCTAAAAGGGAGACACGCAAGAATCATTTTGGGAAAATCATTTTCACGTCGAATCAACGAAGAACGGCAAACTAATAACTAATAATTTTGATTGGAGGAAACGGTGTGAATTGTTTGTCTGCCGTGCGTAGACAATGGCGAATCGAACAACGTTGCAGATAAAGGATTTCTATTAGCATCATCGTACCGTGGTGTGTCAAGTTTTATGTATGACCGAGGCCTCCCCACTACCGAGCACTTTTGAAAAATTCTATGCATTTATGAGTGCGGACTTTATAGGGCGGTAAGAAAATCGCGATTGTTGCCTACGACTTGTTCCTGCGGGATTACGCGTGCGAACTTTTAATGCTGCCATTCGTAAACACTGTTTACGTACCAGTGAAATCTATACGCGTAATAACACGCGAGCCAACAACTTCCTTTCTAAGAACAACCAACTGAAATACACATTCTTTCTACAAACAAAAAAAGAAAAAATATATATATATATATATAAACATATGTATATACATGTACGCATGGTACGTCCTACGTAAAGAACGTCTAAATTAGATACACTATAATACATAAATCGCTAAAATCAATAAAAAAAATAAGAAGAAACTTGCGTCAAATGCGTCGTTCACACTGTGCAACGAAAAGAATCCGTCGACTATATACAGAACACAGACATCATCATTTTTACACCTTGTAGTTTTTATTATTTTATTTATTAGGACAATGAAATTAGTAGTGACGCCAGCCAGCATTATGAAACAGTCAATATAAACAAACCCGTGTGTCACGCATACACATGTGCTTCCGTCATACACGAATCTCGATGCGAGCGTGATGGAGGACAGAGTACTCGACGGACAAAGGGCAGCGACAGTTATCAGAGCGAAAAAACAAAAAACGAAAAAAAATAAAAAAGAACCCTAGGGTAGAACGCAGGTGCACCAATGCAAATCAAACAGTACCAATAAACCATCCCGTGTGTGCATGGTATAAGAGGATGAAGGGGGGAGGAGGGAGGGGGGAAGAGAAAGAGATAGAAAAACATCGCCTCGCTGTGCATCCTCTGTTTACGAAGGACATTTATGAAAAATCGAAGACGGTGTGTACAACGAAAGCGAAGAATGAGTGTATACGAAACGAGTGGGACAAAGAAAATGGGTTGGCAAAATGGTTACAGGAACGCGGGTGGGAGACGAACAGGGGGAGAGAAGAAAGGAAAACGTATGAAGAAGAACACGGTGGGGAAGTAGGAAGCTTTCGAGTACTTGGTAGGAGAGGGGGACTTAAAATTTTCAAGTTTAGTCAGCAGAAAAAACTGCGTTTTTCAAAGTACTACGTAGAAAGCGATGGTGGAAGTGTTTGGGGGACAGCGCAACACCGTGTCAGGGTGAAATGTAGATAGGGTCGAGCGAGCGCGCGCGCGCGCGCAATAGAGAAAGAGAGAGAGAGAGAGAGAGATAAAGAAATAGATAGATAAAGAGAGAAAGAGAGAGACAAAGAACGAGAACCAGATAGAGCCAGAGAAAGAGAGAGAGAGAGATAGCGCGCATCCAAATTTCGGTGGGAAAACCTCCTACCTTTTTACTGGGATAATCTGGGATTTTCAGAGCGATGTCATAGCAGAGTAATGTTGGTTGCTCTAGGCGAAACCGACGGTCGGCGATGGCCGTGCAGCTCACCACTGAGAACACTGAGGTCGCTCCATGTCTCTCACTCGACCCAAGCCACGACCCCGCCCATTGTGGGCCCGCTAATATTCTCGAGGTCGTATGTTAAACCATAAACCACCGAATGCGTTCATATATCTGATTAATTCCGTCCGTAAACCACCGTAGATATCGTCTGATATTCCGCGTAACGATATCTGCGTCGCAAGATTATCAGCGTTCTTGGCCACTGACGTCAAAGCCCCTCGTGCGAACTTCGTATACCTCGCCGTAGCTTAATGGCGGCACCACTTGCTTGCCGCACGCAATAGTCACCGTTGTTGTCCTGCACCGATATATCGACGGAGAAAAAACTCGCAGCCGGATTTCCCATTGCGAAATCCCGTCGGTTACGATATTATTTTATTCCCCATTTGTTCGAGCTTATCTCCCCGAACGATATAGAAAAAGAAAAAAAACGACTCACGGTGAACCATCGCGCGGTTAGCCTCGAAACCCCGGAGTTTCTTTGTTATCTTTGTTGATACTCGAGCGCTTCCATCCCGTGTATACCATGTTGCCCCATCATCAACCTATGCACATGTATAGCTCTCGTCGAGTTTAAAAAGATCGCCGCGGTGGGAGAGCGGTAGGCAGGTCATTTTCCCCACCATTTGTCTCCATAGACTACTTCTACCTCGGTTCCCGTCCCCGTTGATTTTTACGAGTCATCCTGCGTCGAGACTCGAAAACAAAATTTGAATATTTCAGAGACACCATTTGAATTCGAATACCGAAATCCCCCGAAGTCATTCTCTTTCTAAGAATACTCTCTTGGAACTTTCGAAATCAGCACTAGTCATCTCGGGTGACGTGTATTTTAGATGAGAAACGAATTTAGTTAAAATTGTTTCGGAGGGGATATCGATACTTTGAAAAGTCGATTTTATTTGTATCCACCTTCTACGGTCATAAAGTGAAAACATAATATCGTTATGATCGATACGCGTCTCGATATGTTTTATGCTACGGTTGCTTGCTCCATCTTGCGTACGCTACATTTTTTTCGAATATTATTATACATTTGAAATTATGCTGAATGCGTTTACATTAACCTTAGATAATGATAATCCGATAAATATAGGAAGGAAATAATAAGGGGTGTAAAACCATTTCTTAAATTCAGACCAGTGTCACGAGGTGTCGTGCTTCACTGAATCCCACCAATCGGCTTCCCACCACCTTCCGATCGTTATACACAATGTCAATTCGTGACGTGAATTTATTAAAAATTATCGAATCGCAATAGCGTATCTAGCTGTAAAAAAACTAGACATTTTTCTGATATAGCAGAAATCGCAAAATCATGTTGACAACAAGATTTTTAAAGAAACATAATAAATAGTACGAGTGGAGGCGAAAACAGCCGATAAGGGAATGCGGCGATTGGTTGGTCGGGGTCACGTGCACCGCAACATCGTCGCGCATTGGACGAGCTCGAGTGGAGGGGGTCGTTCATAACCCTTAAGATAGGCTTGCGTTTTCACAAAGACAAGAGACAGTGTTGGAAAAGGATCGTGCTTACGAGTACATTGTTTACGAGTTCGATCGCAGTATCCGGTTTCAGCGAGTGTGTTGTGTGAGTCGGCACAGTGGAGAGGAAAAAGGTTCAAGTGAGAGAAAAACGACGAGGCGAAGACCGAGGGTTGATCGTCCTTTAGGAAAAGAGGATGATCAGAAGTTTCTTTTTTTTTTTTGATTCATGATATGTAGAACGAACGTTGTTTAGTGCGTGTGCATATATACAGTCACGTACGCAGGGTATTACGATACAAAAGTTAATTTCATATCTGCGAACATATGTGTATGCGCGCGTGCGCGTGGTGAAAGGACGATTAGAGAAAAGCTTCGCTGTGACGGGGAAATACGGTGATCGTGTTTGCGCGAAAGATCCGTGTAGGGCACCGAAAACAAACAAATCGTGTCCGCCATCTTGCGCCTCTCCAGTTGCGTTGAAAAGCAGTGGGAGAAGTCGGACGACGCGTGTGTTTTCATTTTCGTGGGGCGAAAAAGTGTAAGAGGTGGCCAACGGTCACCGAATGTGGTCAAATTCGCAAATAATACGAATAGGGAGGACTGCGAGAGAACTCGAAGCAAGCGGGGCGAGGTAGCATTGCGCTTACACGGGAGGTTCGTGGGGTACCCCACCAAGTTTATTCCTCCGCGTTCCCCCTACCCTTTTGCCCTGGATCCCGAGATTATTGCGCAGTTAGAAAAATCACTTGAACCCAAACATCGCCGGAAACTTTTTGGTCTCATCTTTGAAAAGTGGCCCGCAGACACAGTACGGTATGTTTTCATTGCACTTATCGCATCAATTAATTGCATATTTTCTTTTCCTATATATATATATATATATATATGTATATATATATATGTATGTATATTTATACATACATATATATGCTTACGCGACTATAATAAACAGGATCAGTCATAAGTAGCTTCTATCGTGAATGCCGCAATTCTTTTTATCTATTGATAAAATGAATGGTCTAATTTTGTTGATTGTAACAATAGAACTATATCACCGCTTAATGTTTAAATAGTAAATATTTATTTGATAATACGTAATAGGTAACCTCGGCGTGTGAACTGTTCCAGATTGAAGTAAATTTTAAGCAAAGAGTTGATAATACACTCGTTATCTTGTAATAATCTAGACTCGAGTACTGTTATTTTCGATGATAATGGTGTGAAATGTTTATATGGATGCATTAGATAGATAAACATACTCCAAATGTGTTTTTTTTTGTTTTTTTAATACAAGAATGCAATATAAGATAGCTTTATTACATTTATTGATACTTTAGATAAATAACGATGAACTTTTTATAAACGATGAAGTAAAGTATGTAAGTCAATGAGGAAACAGAAAGGTGATTAAATAGTAGACCAAAGGGAACACATGTTTATAATTTCAGTGATAAATAAAAAATGTTTGTACTTAAAGTGTTTGCCAAAAATTTATTTCCACACTATAGATTTTTATGAATACTCAAATTTGATATATCGTTTTACCGAAAACGAATGTTTACTTATCTTTTTGAGCTTTAGTACATTAGAAATAAAAAAAAGAATGTTAATACAATTCATCATTTTTTAAATTTCCCATAATTTCTAAATTTGTGTAATTAAAAACATTGTTTGTGTGTAGTATAAAGAGCAAGATATTTTTTATTTCTGACATAAAAAAACAGTATTATTTTTTATCCCACAATATTTTATTTTATAATCAGAAATTAGGAATTATGCAATATTTTTATTATCGATGTAAATATGTCATTATTTTATTGAATACCTTTACTCTAAGCCAATGTGTTATTTTATCAATTATTTTTTCTTGTGATGAAATTTATTTGTGATATAGAGATTTTAAAAATGATTGTTTTTACAGACGGGTTGGCTCCCTTAGTAAGTGGTAGCAAAGTCAAAACTACAATAAAGAAGCCATGACGAATTCTGTACCAAAATTGAACAACAAAGTAGAGCGGCATGGTTCACCAAATGTTGGTGTCGAGCGACACCACCGCTCCAGTGCAATCAACTCGTCAACGTTCTTCCATAACGATGGAACGTCCTACAGCAGAAATTCTACTGGTCGATTGAACTGCAGCCCACGTTATTCGTCCAAAAGTACAAGAAATTCGCTGTTACGGAATAATGAGTATAGTCCTCGGGGTAGTCCAACGAACAGCTTTTACGCGGGTGCAAAGTTTTCTGATCCACCGTCTCCTGCGAGCCTTCCAAAACCACCGAGCCATTGGACTACGAGACTGATGACCAGTTGTCAACAAGCCGACAGGAGTTGCGATATTCCAAATTATCTGAAGATGATATTAAACGTCCAAGCCTGATACCCAAAAATCAACATGGTTATCAACTCCTAAAAGAGAGAGGCAGGTACGAAATTATCGTTCCCACTCTTGAATTATGGATGTATTTTTCTCTTGTACGTTATATATCGAGATGATCATTTGAGAAGAAAGAGGAGAAAGTGTTTACATACAAGATTAACTGCGCGATAACACAATCTAAAGACGATACGAGTAAGATGCAACTAGTTCAGGGCACCAGTGTCTTCAGATTCACGGTATGGATGCTGAGTGGAAAAAAAAACAAGCCATCATTTGTTCTTTAAGCGATTATACAAAGCATTACAAAAACATTAAGAATAATGACGCAGGTGCGTCTACCGCGAACCGTGATTCAAGTATATGATAACTTGTAACGATTCTATTATGCGCCGTCTATGAAGATATAAACGTATGTATTTTAGATTATTATTATATATGATTAACTTACAGAGCGCATACACATACACATATACACAAACACTGTTATATTATCTGTTTGACGAAATGGTACGAAGACACAGGCAAAGCTGCATTAGCTATTTTTAAAAAACGATAGCTATAATTAATTTTTTTTCCTTTATGAATCAAAATTGCTACAACTTTAGCACTGTTGATCATGGAAATATGGTTTTATTCTTTTCTTTTACTTCCGGGATTCTTTCCAAAATAATTCTATCAAATCTTTCATGTTTTGTCATAGAATGTACACTATTATCTCTTTTTCGTCAAGAATTACTTTATACTTATGAATAGGGGTTTAAACTTTAAGTGTCACATATATTCATCTACTGCTCTTTAGCTTAAACCTAGGTATTGATTCAGTATGTCTCAGATTAGTTTACTGTAATGCATAATTAATTTGTTGTCCCCAGTTTCTGTTAAGGTTTCGATATTTTTGGTATATTCCATAAGTTTCTTGAATCTTAGAGGCATAATCAAATTATCCCTACAAGATTACTTCAAGTGAAAAATTTTTCTTTCTATATTCATCTTACTCATTTTATTGGAGATACTCTTATTCTTTTTGCAGCTTTGCAATATTTGTGCAAAGCAATATGCTAAGGTTTAAATGACAAGTTTCTGATGTATGTATACAGATGGATTAATTTCTTCAAATTCGTATAATTCATTGATGAAAGAATGAAATGTGATCAAGCGAATGGAAAGATGAAGAAAATGATCTGATGTGTATGATGATGAATGAATATTCATTTTTTTTTCTTTTTTTTCAGTAGGTTCACGATCAAGCAATATTCGTGCTTAAATTGAAAAGTTTTTATGAGAAAATTCTTACACGTGACAAATTCAAAATTAATTTTTACATACATGTATTTAGGTATAACAAGGAGTTTGTCGTTAGGCTATTGCTATGACATTTCTTCCTAAATGTCAGCATTGTGGTTTCATTGGGTAAACAACGTCTACTATTCTTTCTAATCTGGTATCGGATAAAGAACTTCAGGACAATGTTCTTTTTGGGTTGACGTTACATTACAAAGTGACTAGTTCTGTTGTGTCTGGTTTGAAATCGAAATCAAAAACGTTGAAAAATTGGATTTTCCCCCACAGATCATAGTTCTTATTTAGACTGACTGGAGGATATAAATTTCTCTTGTAATAAGGCTTCAATTCCAGTGGTACATCTAATAGAGCTCTGGCCACCTCTTCTTCTGGTTTACATATTCCTCAATGAAATCTCTTGTAAATATTGTTGCGGGTTCGGGGCATCTTCGATAAGCAAGTCGCATTGAAACACCAACAAACCTTTATTAAATAGAGGAGGAGTACTCGGCTTTGCGTCTACCCTCAACGGCGTTCGTCAACCGATTCTAACATGTCTCCGTTGTATCGTCGTCGCTAACACGATGCGGCAACGAAGACCATTTGGCGCGATGTCTCGATATCTTAACATATCGATACTCGTAACACTTCTTCCCCCCTCCTTCTCAACAACAAGTAAATACAATAATGAACAAACTCTCAATCAACAAGGCCAACGGTACTGCGGGGGTAAACACAAAGAAACGAAAGCCGTGGACCCGTCAGGACCGCGACTAATTAGAAATTTGCCCAAAAAGGACGTCAAAAGGAAGCCCTTTTTGCCCCAGGGAAAACCACGGTTTAAAAACCTGGGGAAATTAGCGGCTCGCCAAGCAGAATAACATTTACAGAACATTGGCAAAAGAACATTTTAACAGTAGGTTTCTTCTTATCTGACAAAAAGAACAGTTTAACAGTAGGTCTCTTCTTATCCTGGACATCAGGCGTCCTCCTTTCCCCTTCCTTTAAAATTATTGGTTCCAACAAAATTTCGGGGTCAAATGCCACGAGTACCACTGTAACGCACGCGAAGTCGAATATCCCAAATCGAAGTTGAAACTATTTGAAATTATAAACAATTTCCATAATCGCAACGTACACTCGCTCTCTCATTCGAGTCATGCATCGGTACCACTTTCGGTACACTTCGATCAAGGCAGTCTGCTAATATCAGTTTCGATTTGCAAGAATCGTAGACAAAAACTGACCTGATCTTATCGGAGCATCAATGACTCCAGATAGGATGCGGGGAGTAAGTGTACCATCTAAATTTCCACCTAACTCCATAGTACCCCTAAACCTTGGCGTACGAATGAAGTGGGGAATCCCGACTACCTGTAATTTTGTTTCTAGTTAACTTTCTCTTTCTCTCGACCACAATCATATCACAATCTTTCCAAAATTCAGAGCAAACAATACAATTAGAAAAAAAAAATGATTTAAACAACACAGTCAATCTAGAATCTTACATAAAGAGAAATATCACCTCTCGTGATACTTAGCCAAGCAGTCGACATGTACCACTTTGTACCCACTTTTAGGATTCTTGCGAATTCTATATACTACCTCACTCAATTTTTTAACAACAACGTAAGGACCTTCCCAACTGGACTGCAATTTAGGACATTTACCTTTAACCCTATAGGGCTGATAAAGACCGATTCCCCTTCTCGGAAAAATCTTTCTACAATTCTAGAGTCATGATGTTGTTTCATTTTTTTTTGTGAAGAGGAGATCTCTGTGCGCGGATAAATTTATGAATAGAATCCATCTTATCTTTAAAATTAGCTAAGAATTCGTCTAGACCGCAAATCCCTTCTAAAGGGCTTGCTCTAATCAAATCCAAGGATAATAAAAATTTCTCGTCCATACATCATGGAAGGAGACAGTTTCAATTGAAATTTAACATTGAAGAAAATTGTTCTATTCAACTTTTCTACTAAGCCATCCGACTGAGGATGCAGTGGGGTTGTCCTCGTCTTTTTGATACCTAGTAACGCTAAGATTTCTTTAAAAACATTCGACTCGAAAGTACGTCCCTGGTCAGAATGAACTTCTCGAGGGACATCATGACGCCTCACATGTGTAATAAAGTCCTCAGCAACCGTTCAAAAATCATTCTTAAGTACATATCTTTTCCGTTCAAAATAAGTGATTAATTTTGCTAAAAAAAAGATGTCATTGAATAACTTTTTGTTAATATCTGCTAGATAACAATACAGATAAATAGAAAACCGACTCTGACAAATATCTAAAGCACTCAAGAATAAAGGAGTTGGTCCCAGTCCCAAAAATAAATATGTCTTGCTCAATGAAGAATGCTTTAAATTTCATTAACTGACCAAAAAGGTATCTTTTCATAACATTATCTTTTATCCTTTCTACTGCTTTCATAATCAAGAACCACTGAGTCAATTCAACTGTGACACCATCAATTATATTCTGTCCTATAATATTAGGTTGAGGAAAAAGAAATCCATAACTTTTACGTGAACTTCAAGACTTTATTTAACATGTTTCGGATTGTCTGATTTGGGTCAAATATGCACCGTTTTCTTTTATAATTCGTTGCCACTTTAAAGGTTAAAGTTGTCGATTTCATTCCGTTTGGCCAAGGCTTCGCAGATGGAAATTCGATCCATCATGTTTCTTTCTGTTAATTGGTGTGACACCTAAACAACTTCTTTTTGAATCCAGCTTTGTGCAAATATCGGTCAACTTCGATTATTACTGTGATTTTATCGACATTTTCGATGACGAGCCTACCTGTGCGAGCCTGTACGTACCAAAATTGCATTGGCTGTTGAGAGTCGCTTCTAATTACCTAATAATCTTTAATAAAATCGGTTAAACATTTATAAGGATTTTGACATTTCTCAAAAATAGATGACGTTATATTTTTTGAAGATAAGAAGGATTTTAAATTTTTATGTCTATGACAGTAAAATTCGTCGTTATTTAATACAAAATTGACATCGTCAGAAGTAATAGGGGAACTAAGGTGGCCCAGGTATTCCTCCTCGGAATATAAATTTTCTGTCACTTACCTCTTCCTCAGCTTCCGTCTCTTCAAGGTAGTATGGATTGCCATGGTGGTGAAATTCTTCTTCTAAACTTGGCTCTATGTAATAAATCCTTAAGCTCCATCTTAGTTACAATGATTTATCCCCGTGGTAGCAACAGTGGATGTTTCTCTTTATATGGCAGTTTTGACCTTCCACTTCTTAACAACCCTTTCTTATCGATAAATGGGTTTAACAGCGATAATGTACTATCTGTACTGTTCTTGTTTATGATGCTTTGAATTTCCCTATCGAATCCTTCGTGTTGGGTGAGTTTTGTTATGCGTCTAACTGGCCTTGTTTAATTCGTCGGTTGTGAGTCCGGTTCGCTATTCGTTTCATACGCAAGCTATTAGTTATAAAGCGTAAACAATAGGCTGCGACGCGTCTTATATACAATATATCGTACCCCGTTTTTTTTCTTTTTTTTATAATGAACGCCTTTAGGGGTAGCATTTCCGGCACTTCTACGTGTTTCATTGTGGCTTCCGGCCACCGAGTGTCCCTTTCCGTTATCCAAGATGGACCACATTGCCACAGTCGATTGTCTAAATGATTCCGCGGTTTGTTAAGCCTTGGGATAACTATGTCTGCTGGGTTGTCGCTGGATGGAGAACATGTCTCCATTCGTAACCGTTTGTGATTGTTTGGATTTCTGCCACACGCGGTGGTGAAACGAAGCACATTTAAACACATATCGACTGACCAAATTACTTTGAAGCGAAAAATTTTTAACCAATACGTTATATTTCTATTATTGATCGAGATATAAGTTCTTTTTTTTTTTTTCCTTTTTTTCCCCCTTTTAAAATTACGTTGGTGTTCTATTCATTGCTTAAAATAGTTCTTCTATTTTCTCGTAAGTTAGTTTGTAGGCTGTATTACAAAATAAGTTTTTGGTGTATGTATATGCAGATCTCAGAAATCAGAGTATGTATTCACGTGAATGTGTATGTGTGAGTGTAGAGAGCGAGAGAGAGAGAGAGTGAGAGAGAGGACGAGCGTAAATATGATAGTAAGTAAAAAGATGCAATTTCGAGAAAACTTTCGATGTTACTTTCTCCGTATTGGTAGCTGTGTATGGTGAAATTTTTAATTGTTTCCACGGCCTCGCTCGCGTGTGCACGAGGCGCGTGTAAAAATAACTGATAGAAATTCTGACGTAAAGTTCGACAAGAATTTCATTGGTTTCGATCGGCAACCGGTTTCTCATTGGACACGATCTCTCTCGATCTCTCAACCTCTCTCGCGTGTTCTCCTTTTCTTTCGCGATAGCCGCGGTACCGTGCAGCGGCTCGCACCGAACATCAGGAGAACAAAACTATCGAGGAAAAAAAAGAAAAGAGACACATCCGTCTTCGTTCCTCTCACTTTCTTGATTTACTACATTAAGTAGTAGACGATCCTCAAAATATAGCATCTGGAAAATGATGCTGTTATGTTCTAGAAAAGCCCCGTTCTGTATCTAGCAGGGCGTCTGGCGGACAGATAAGACTATAGGACGGTTTTCTCACAGATTGGTCAATATCAGACTCTCTGATATTGGTATGTAGCGGTCGTGGTTCCCATCATACTCATCTTTCGGCACAGCGGAAAAGGTATAAGTTACCGGCTCTTCCGAGACTACGCCTATAGCGTTGACAATTCTTTTTATCGGCTCGAGGAAATACAAAAATGGGTCTTGACGACATCCATCACGTATACACACACACACACACACACACAACCATGGGCATTTCTCATCGGCATAGGATGTAATTTTCTAACCGTTAGGAGCTTCGACTCAATTTCAATATCTTTACAAGATATAATTGTTGAATAGAAAGTGTCTACGCCTATGCCAACGCCTCTGGGAGCAACGGACAGTGTTACCACCGATTATTATCATCGATCTTAGAGACAGCGCGTTATCGACAGCTGTCTGTCCGGTCATCGAATCACGTTTTCTTGTCACGTATCTTCCTTATGGGTAGACTTTTCTCGCCCCCTCTGTATTTCTTTATGCCACCTCGACTGTTGGGGGCCCCCTAGGCTTTTAACCGATATTGGATCTTCATAACCATGGTACACACCGTGGGTGTAATTTTCTTTTGAAAGTAGGATTTATTTTTTGGGATAATCGGTATCCGAAAAATCGTCATGATTTACCATATATTAGAGCCGTAACGTTTCCTTTCTCTGTTTCTTTCGAATTCCCGTAGTTTTCTCGAGAAATCTGTTCCCCTTCGAACAAAAGAAACAAGAGGGATCGATAAATTCTCCGCGATCACAAAAATGGTATTTTTACCGTCGGTGTTTGTTTTGAATGTTACGAAAGACGCAAACAGCTTCGTCGGCACAGGCGCGATAACGGAGCGCCGCCATTATTGCTAAATAGTTTCTGCTCCCGACAGAAGAGAAGTCGTATAAACTTTGAAGATATCCTTCGGTAAACATTAAAATCATCGTGTTACGGTTTGTTTTTCCCTCTTTCGGAACAACAATCTTTGATTTTGAAGGCCTCCGTGCAACATTCTTCTTCCCGTATGCTACCGTTCAAAGCAATCGCGCGTCTCTTTTTTGGCACGTAGATGTTTTCAGTGTTTGCCCAGTAACTCAAACGAATTATCATCTAAAATTAGTCTTTAAACGACAACAACAAAACTAACAATTGTAAATTCCTGCCAGAGGACCGGTCGAAATTTTTCCAACTTGCGCTACGAATCATGGATTCTCTGGCATTTTATTGGACATCTTTTATGGCAAAAACTGAATGGAACATTGCCTTCCTAAGAGAAAACGATGCACTCGAAACAAAGAATAAAACGAGAGAGGGGGAGAGAAAGGGAGAGAGAGATACGAAGAGAAAGAAGAAGAAGCTCGAGGCAAAACACCGTGCAAACGGAGATTATCGCGCGTGCAGGGCTAATGCTTTTCAATCTAGACGTCTATTTGTTTCAGACATTGAACGTACCAATCCTGATTCAATTCTAGAAACTTTCTCAGAGTGTATGCCTTTTGGTAATTGATCGCTATCCGCACTTCCTCTTCAGTTAACAACCTACACTTGCTTATCAACGTCCTTCCGTATTTGGATTCAGCGAGCGCAAAAGTTTCCTTAAGCCGTTTAAAACTAGTTATATCCATGTGCCCAGGATACCACGTTTAATCCTTTTCTTACATCAGCCTTTTTCCACTTGTTGGTACTTTGGTTATACCAATAACTGTTATCGGTCATGTTCAGATTCCAACCAGTTTTCTGTATTCTTCGGAGAACGCGAACTTCCGTTTCCGGTTATTATCCCGGTGTCTGTCGCTTCATAATTCTAAATAATACATAATTCACTTTGTGACTTGTAACTTCTACACTTTTATCGTATCTCCTACTATTCTCACACGACAATTGGAGGTTCACAAAATTTTTTTACCATCCGTTCGTATTGTACAATGCGCTTACCGGACTAAATGGTAAAATTATTTAATTTAAGCTAAATGACGTATCAGCTGATAGATAATGAGCTTTGTCAACATTCTAGATTTTCTATAGGCTTTAACACTGAACAGTTAATGTTTCCTTTATCCATTGCAGTATGGTCGATTCCTACCACCTACCATCCTCCAACCTGCTGTACACAGTTGTTAGTATCGACGACCTTTTTCAAGCAAGGTGCTCGCATAACCTGGGCGCCTTCGCATCGTCAATTTGGTTCCTAGAAACTTTGCAAACCCACCGAATTCAGCCGTTGGATCCAAATACAGCCGAGCATCCTTCTAGAAATGAGGATCTGCTTTTCAAAATTACTGCATTTCCGTACCAGCCTTGGATACCTTGGCAACCCTCGGTTTCTCCGCTTCAGGACGCTCTAACATGGTCCATTGTCTTACTTTTTCCCCTAATCACTGCCCGATAGTCTCGATGCGAGTGAGAGTGAGAGAGTGAGAGTTATATTCTTCACGTTGATTCGTTCAAGATCACGTACGTCAGGATTCATTTCCACCTTAGCCGGGCATCTTGCATAATCACCTTGGGTCTTCGCCCGTTAAATTGGAATAAAGTCTCAACGCCGACAGAAAAGGATATCCCGCTGATCGATAGCGTCCTCAAACATTTCACGTTCAACATCCGCATCGTCACCTCATGTATATAGGACGAGACAGACTGACGGGTTCGGAACAAAAGAAATTGTAATTTTGAGCAGCACGTGCGTGTATAAATGTTCTGTAAAAATTAGTGTACATATACGACCCAGAGAGAGAGAGAGAGAGAGAGAGAGAGAGAGAGAGAGAGAGAGAGAGACAGAGAGGGAGGGATGACGAAGATAACGATAAAGAAACAAAAAGCCAACGGGCACGTAAATTATGTACATATAAATACATACGTACAAGTAAGGGAGCTGATTACGAAGTAAATAAGCGTACGGTGCGTCTCGGTGGCAACGGCGTTTTGTTCCGTTTCGATCGAGAGCCTGTTTCTAGAAGGATTCGATACTTCGAAAGCGCAGCAATACGCGTTATTTTACCTGCTCGGGTCTCGCGGAGGAGCGAAAAATAGTCAGTATATAAATATACATGTGTGTGTATGTATATGTATAGATATACAAATATGTATATATATATACAAAAATATATGTATATAAATATATGTGTATATGTAAACATATATAAACAGCGGCAAAGGCAGTAGAAGGAGGCGTAAGAGACGTTTCAAGGTTGTCGTATCTTTTCGTGGCATGCTGACAATGTGTCGAGAAGTTAGGCAGGTGGAAGGAGAAAAGAGGATGAGGAGGGAGTGAGGGGGTAGTAAAGAGGGGAAGGGGGCACGAATTACAAAGTGAAATGATGAACCAATTGATAAATGTTTCTTGAAAGAAGAATGATAAGAAATTAGCTGTGATGATGACCCTATAGGTACTACTAATTTTTAATTGGTAAACTGATCAACATGTGTATATGTATACATATATATATGTATATATATATGTATCTATACATATGTATATATATGTATATATGTATGTGTATACATATTATATCTATATATGATAGGTGATAAGATGTGCTAATTTAAGAATGTGCAAGTACCGATGAAATACGTTAATTGTCGAAAGAAAAGGAAAAGGAAGTAACGTAAATTTTGTCACCCTTTGTTTCCGCGTTAAGAAATTGATGGGGGAGTACACAACCCCCTGTGTACTCTTGAAGTGTTACTACATTTAATTTGTCGGTAATGTTTTTTAGTCGTTAGAACGATGCACGCGCATACGCGCGTGCATCGTGGGATGCAAATAGGGATGATAAAAAAAAAAGAAGAACAAAGAAATGCTCGAAAGCGCTGTGCGATTGTGTGTGTGTATGTGCGTGTGTGTGTGTAGGGGTGGGGTGAGAGTAGGGTGCAACGCGTTTTCCGCTGAAACGACAAAAGAGAAAGATATATATATCTATATACATATTATGTATATGTATGTACATGTATATATATATATATGTATGTGTATATATATATATGTATATGTATGTATATGTATACATATATATTATTTAGGAACTTTCGAATACGTCCATCAACGTGTCGTAATCCACCTTCGTGACTCTAAGATGAGAAATATAGCTAGTAGTTCTAATTATAAGAGCCAACGAGAACTTGGGTCGTTTCGAGAGAAAAAAGAAAAATGGGATCATGAGCGGTCAGGGGTGAATTTTATCTACGTTTCCGGTTCACGGGTTAACGTTTCTTTCCGTTTCTCCTTCGAGGGATTATTTCCCTCCGGAGGATCGAGGGCCAACGGAAACGGAAAGAAGTCGTCGAAGTCCTTTTAGCGGTTAGAGAGGGCGGGAGGGAGGGAGGAAGGATGAAGAGAGACGGGACGATCCATGCTCGACTGGCATTTATTGTGATATTGTAACGTACAAAATCGTTCGTCGCGAGTTACACGAAAGATCGAGGAATAATCGATAAGGCAACAAAAGATGAAAAGAAAAAAAAAAAAAGAAATTCAATGAAATTCTGATTCTCGTGAAGGCTTCACGGATGTGTCATGGGTCCATTTCCGGAAAACAAAGAGAACATAAACGAGTGGGGGGGGAAAGACGGTGATGAGGAGAGAAAAGAGATATAGGGGTTGGAGGGGCATGCTAAGTTGAACATTCTCTGCCACTTTAACATCTTCGCTATCCACGGATCTCGTGTTTATCGGTGACGTCTCGCCGATTCTCGGCGTTCAAACTCCGACGTCACGTGAGCCTTGCATTTTGCACCGGTAAAGTCGCGTGCACACACGACGACGACCGCTCGCGCGCGTCTCGCTAACCGAACCAACAAAACCGATATGAACCTCATCGTTGCATTTTTAACGAAACAATAAAACACGTATCGTGTCGTACGATAAAAAGACATTCGAAACTATTATATCCTGGCGGCGTGTGCTCCGTGTAAAATGGTGGTAGCGAACCTGTTAAACCCGTGACTCTCACGGAACGTTACTTAATCAAAGCTCACGAACAGTATTAGTCTCCAACGAAACGTATCGTTTTTTCAAATATACCGAAAGTTCTATTCGAGGGAACGTCGTGTTTCGGTAACGGTTTTATTATTTGTTTGTTTCTCGAATGAAAAAAGAAAAACAGCTTTATCTATATATACAGAGATATATATATATATATATATATATTTTTTTTTTTCGTCGCGTTTACCGAATTCGGATCGTACGGATGTGTTCAACGAAATTGTTCTTCGTTAGTTCGTTTGATAAGGAAATATCTATTTTATTAAGGCATAAAAGCGTTCATACGCAACTTATACCCAGACGATTGTGCGTATAATTTAATACAACAAACTTTCAGTGCAAAACACTAACGCGAAAGAACGAGGCCGTTCGTGCGCGGGCACACGCGCATTTCGAACATAATAGATGATATTATAAACCAAATCAATGACACCAGGCGCAGTCGGTTATCCTCCGCGTGTTTATCAGCGCGAGACTATCGATCGCTCGACGCACACCTTCGAGTAACGTGCTCGATAGTTTTTAAACAATCTTCTCCGGAGCAACAACCAAGTTCATTTACATATCTCGAGTGCGTCGCTCGTGCTAACGGCTTGGTTAAAATATCTGCAATCATCCGCGGCCCCGTTGGAACATGTTCAAGCGGTAGCAGCAGCAACCCTTCTTTCAACCGCATTCTGAACGAAATGATTAAATGTTACTTCAACGAGTTTCCACGAGATCCAATTCGTTCGGAAAACTTCTTAAACGCAATGTTCC
Organism: Agapostemon virescens; assembly: GCA_028453745.1. NCBI lineage: Eukaryota > Metazoa > Arthropoda > Insecta > Hymenoptera > Halictidae > Agapostemon > Agapostemon virescens. The sequence goes on from CM052098.1 coordinate 3,955,441, forward strand.
CTTTGCTGGCTCGGATAGACTCGGGCTCACAGCCTCGGTAGACGATGTAGTTTGTTTCTCCCGTTTGCAAGGAACGTATAACCCGTGCAGAACCGTCTACCGATGGCGCATGCACCTCGGTGTCTACGTTTCAATATCTCGATCACATTTTATCAGACTCGGTGTACTTAATTCCAACGGTCTTCGGACCTGCTAAATACCTTCACATCCGCTTAGCCGTCCTCGTATCTTGTCGTTGCGAATCGTTAACAACCACTCGCAAGCTCGGACACGGTGTTTGATGTACCTGGTCTCGTTTCCACAGCCAGACACATTAACGAGCCAATTAGCTAGCGATACGTTCGATTGTCCCACATTTGAATCGTGCAGGAATTACTTTAGTTAGTTTACTCTGTAGCATCGTTTGACGTGAGTTGCTTTCAACTTCGCCAAAGTCAACGTGTCCCGTATCGATTTAGAATATCGTTTATACAGCTTTTCGTTGGTCAAACGTATCAAAATCATCTCCCTGTATCGTTTTTAACACGTCAACTGCCGGCCTCGAAAATTCTGTAAAATCAAATTAATTTATTTAACGAAGCAGCGATTGGAAACTTTAAATGTATGGCATACAGTTTTCTATCAACCTTCCTGTATTCTTCAGGTATCAACTAAACTGAACGCAACGAATGTATTAACGTAGAAATTTATTTTTAAACATGGGCAAATTATTCTGTCACCCATATATGGGTGACATAGCAGTCAAAGTGTTAAAGCGAAACTCGCTGGTTTCGAATTCGTTTCATCGAGAAGCGTTTAGTCAATTTGCATTTGATATGATCAGGATCTTCTTCGTTCGACGAATGTCAAGAGTTTTAATTTTCATTCTCAGCAGTTTGTACTGGCTGATTCGGTACGTCGTCCACCAGTTTGTGCAATACTCAACGATTCGGTAGAAACACGTAGATCCTTGCGAAAAGGGATGACGCGGAACGATGACGAAAGGAAGACGCGGAGATTATTAGCAGCCAATATGGCCGCTCATCGTCGCGGCCTGCCTTTTGTAGGAATGAAAATTGGAGTAGGCTTTTCGCGTATTCGAATATATCACATGTTCGTATTCCTTCAGGATTATTTCTACTCGATCTTCTTAAGCGTCTCGCGAATCGTATCGAATCCTTTGAATTTACGTCTTCCGGACGTTTGTGCTATAACTCGGCCATCGAACTTGATTTTACAATATCAACGGAGTTCACGTATTCTTTTCGATTGCATAAATCGTCTGTGTGTTCTGCTTTCAAAATCGCATTGCTGCTGCGGTTTCTTTTATCGTCGGAGATTCTCGGGCGAGCATTACAGAGTATCCTTTGTACATCGGTGAAACCAATTCTTCTCCTTTGCAATGTTGTTTTCTTCGCATCGATATTTCTTCATTGAATTATTATTCGTCTTAACAGAGAAAAAAAGAAATTCAACCGATACGCGAAGTCGTGGCGTGCAAACATATAAACTCCTTTTAGTTTTATAAAGATTTTGACCATTGAGCCGGGGCCCCTAATCCGATAAGAAGATATTTTATTAAGATACAAACCGTCGAGAGCAATAACAGCCGGATACTTGAAAGTTGATCGTATTATACTATACGGCATACAAATGTATCCCCAGCTGGTGTCGCTCGCGACGGTTGATTAGTGTTTTGTATTTAAAAAAAAAAAAAGATTTTATTCTATTAAATTATACGTACGATGCGCAACACTAATATAAAAGAACGAGGCCGTCCATGTGGACACACACACGTTTCGGCATAACAGGAAAACAAAACCGGAAGACTACACGCGTAGAAAGAGATTAAAGCCAATCCGGGCGACGGCAGTGTGTTATCTTCCGCGTGCTTATTCGAAATCCGAAAATTCGAAGATTATAGGAAAAGTACAATCGAGGAATGTTCAAAGGGTTATCGAATGAAAACGAACATCTACAGTTACCTGACGCTCGCAAAACGTTCATCGGCAACGGTGAACGCGGCACTACAAACTGCCAACAAATCCGCCATATTTACACCGTGATGCATCCGTCGACGAACATGAACGGGACATGCGACCGTGCGCGGTGTGCAACGTGCAACTCGCATGTCCTGTTTTCTCAAACCTACACACGGTATCTTCGTACCTTTCGAACCATACTCTTTCGCTGGTCTTTCTTCGAGAGTTCGAATCACCGTGTTCTACACTTTCCATTCGCGCGATCGTTAATAATCGCGGGGCCCGAATAATCTTCATACTGTTTTCATCATCGCGGAAAACAACTTCGAAATCATCCCATGTAAAACTCTCTACCATCTCGAACGACGAAATTCGAAACTGTTCGCCGCGCTAGAACCACCAAAAATTACGTCACCTTCCGAAGGTGCGATATTTTCAAATTTACCAGACGATTAATTTACATATATGTATATATATATATACATAATATATGCATACCCGCGGAATTAGAGAGAATAAAAAGCTACGTTAAACGATTGCGAGTAAAGAATTCGTTCCGACCGCCCGCGCGTGCGGTTTCTGGCGTCGCAAAAATCGTGACAATCGCGATTTCGCGCAACAAATGAGAAAGTGAAATTTTCTAAATCGGAGAAACTCGAGGTTTCTTCGGGTACACGTTGCTTTTGTTTTTCGTTTTGTTGTTTTAATATTTCGTGAGGTAGGACAGGATGCATTTGACCGTAAATATATATATATATACGTACACGTATTATGTATACGTGTACGTATATATTTAAACCGCGAAGACAGCTGTCGGAGAAAGAGAGAAGAATAGCGGTGTAGAGAGCAGCGTGTTGTATAATGTCGTCGTCGGTATAGTCCGTTAACCGGAATCAAATTTTACCCGTCTGAACGATAAGCCAGCCGCGAAAACGGGGCAAACAATCGACGTTACATATCTCGTTTAGTTGCCTTCTTCGACTCTGTTAACCGGATTTCCTCCGCTGCGTGGAATTCGTCGTTGCGTCAGAAGATACACGCCTTTTTCTTCTAGCCGTTTCTTTTTTTTTCCTGCCCCGGGTAAATCAGCATTGGAGCAGCCTAACCACGAAATGTTAGTTCTCTCGTTCGTTGTATTCTTCTGTGACACGTCGAAAGAACGTTCCGCGCCGTTTTTCCTACGGCTTCCACTCCGAGCGACGGAGGGCGGCTGCGTTCGTTTCCGGTGAAAGCGTGATCGTTCACTAATTTTTCTTTTCCTTCGTTTCTTAAATTTTCTTCGTATCTTTTTAGTACGGCCGCGCGATTCATTCTCGTTTCCTTTCTTTCGTTGCTTCTAGACGGCGAGGTATTTATTCGTTACCGTGCACAGACCATAATTTTTCTTCTTCTTCTTCTTCTTCTTCTTTTAACGGTAAGTTTTAACTAGATTTATCGAGGTGTGCTCTTCGTTTTAAACGCAAATCTTACTTGTTTTTAGGCTTACGACACCCGGGAAAAAAACTGTTGCTTGCTATTATCGGTCGTTTCTTTCATAAGTTGTGATTTAATGATAAGTTTCGATTGCTTTGGTCGGCGAACCCCTTTTTTTCTTTTAACGTGAACGATCGCCAGGCGATGAGTTTCGACGTTAAAGAGCAGTCGGAGAAATTTTGTAGGAATTCTGCATATCCGTGCCACTTCGCGCGTAGAAAGAATACCGGACAGAGAAAGAGATAAAAGGGGGGGAAGGGAAGAGAGATCGCTTGTCGAATGTTTGTCCTTTCCTTTTTGTCAAAGAGAGCACGACGAAGGTCGCGCTCGTCCGATGAAAATGATAAAAGAACCAAGAAAAATGCGTCTTCGAACAACCGTCAAACGGAAAAATCATTGTTCGCGCGTGTCCGCGGACCTCTCTCGACGGTGTTTTTTCGCGAGAGACGTTCGCCGCACGAGAGAAAATCAACCAGCGTCTATATGTATACATTGAAAACACCATGAAAAGCGCATCCATTCAATTGTTCAAACAAAAAACAGACAAAAAGAAACCGAAAATTGGAAACGTTTAGCCGCTCATCGATTTCTCATAAAGTACCAAGAAGAAGCACTGATCCATACACAGGGACACAAGAACACAGCCACATGAAACACTATGTCGATTAATTAATTAAGCCTTAAATTTAGAATTAAGTTGAAACGGTTCGTGTAACCGTTAATATTCGGAAGAAGGAGGAAAAAAAAGGAGAAAGAATACAAGATGAAAGAAGGGAAGAAAGAAAGGGGAAAAGATGAGAATTTCGAAGTGATGATGGAGTAAAAGAAGCCGATCTGTCGTTGATAAAAAAAAAAAAAGCATCGATGTAACTAAAAACGATTTTGTCGAACGATCGAATGTCTTTTCCTTCTTCGAACGAAACGAGAGAGAACGCGCAACGCTTTCGATTCGATCGACTGTCTTTTCATTTTTCCCCCCACGGCTTTTTTTACACTCGAATTATGCCTTCTTTCTTTCTTTGATTTTCTTTTTTTTTTTCTTTTTTTTCGAGACTTTTACGACGAAAACATAAGAAGGAATTCGATTCGTTTTTATACAACGGTTACAAATTCGAGGCACGCGTGTTTCCTACGTTCAGTTCGAACCGCCGTTTCTTCTTTTTTTTTCTTTTAACGCGCCCAAGATGGCCGTCGCTGGTCGGCGAAGGTCTTCGAGAGGACGATTTCGAATTCGAGTCGCCTTCGAAGCGCGGCGACGCACCATCGAAAACAAACTATACTGTCCATCGAGAAGAACGAAACCGAAACGAGAAAAAAGATTCGCGAATGCGTTGTTCTCTACGCGTCGAAAAAGTATCTTGTACACGCAACGGGGTACGGTTACTCCGAAAGATGAGAACGAAAAGACGTCCGAGATGATCGATAGAAGAGATAAAACGATCGTTCGTGGGTTTTGGGGTAAACGCGCGATTTTTACCTACGGTAGCAAGGAGAAGTACTATCGCGATCTATCGATCGTTCGCTAGCGGAACGATAAACACGGATCCAATCGCTAACGCGTCTCTGACACGAGCCTGTCGACGACAATATTTTTTATCCTTCTTCCTGCTGCTGCTCGTGAAAGTCCGGCCATCCGCCATCGCGACACGCGACCTCGATCATAATCGTTCTTAGCCTTTTGTTTCTTAAACGACGTCGATCCGCCGGGAGACGAATCAGCAGACTTTTCATTCGCATCCTCCATCCGGAGAACTTTGACAAATTTTTTTAACGCAACACGAACATTATCGCAATCCTGAAACAGGGGCGAACCACGCCCTCCTGACCCCGATCGATCTACGCTCTTCCGGCGGATCGACTCGAATTTTGCAAAGCGAGAATATGTAGTCTGTCTCTCGCGATCGAAGAGGGGACAGAGTGAGAGAAAGGTGAAGAGAGAAGGAGAGAAAGACAGAGAGAGAGAGAGAGAGAGAGACAAAAGTTGCACAAACGTCTTCTTGTACACTTTGATCGATCCTCGTGTCGTTATGGCGGATATGGCCAATAAAAAGTAGGGGAAACGGATCGGCCGCCTCGGCGGCGGCGAGATAAACGCACTGACTATTTTAGCGAATCGAGATTCAACCATGTACCTTGATATATAATATACCTTGCGCGTGTTTTGAGAAAGTATGTGCGCGTCCGAGAGAGACCGAGCACAGGAAAGAAAAACGAAAGAGAGAGAGAGAGAGAATTGAAAAAAGAATTTTCCGAGGAGCGAATGTCTGCGTGTGAGCGTGTGAGCGTGCCAAACTAACGAGGCTGAATGAAAGAAATGAATATACGCGATGACCGTCGCTTAAGCTCCTGCATTTAGCCGTAAAAATCCTGCCGAATGATCGAAACCATAAGACCGTGTAGTTTGAGGATTGTTTTAGGACGCCGAAAGGAAAAGTTTGGTGTAACGCTCGGTGAATCGAATTTCCGATCACGCACGTGGAACTCGGGTGTCAGCAAAAATTGTACGACGAAGACGAGGAATCATTTTTATTTCTTTTCTTTTTTTTTCTTTTTTGGTTTCCTATATTTTCTCGTCTTTTCTTTTCGTATTGTAGAGAAAAACGTGCATTATTTGCGGTATCGATACGTCGACAGACAGCCTAGCGTATTTTCTATACATTTTAGACGTCGAGGAATTGATATATTTTTTTTGTTTTTTTTTTTTTTACTACACTCTCGCTAAATTTGGATGTCGTTTTCGAGTCGCGCCACCGGCGAAGCTTCTCCGAGGCTTGCCTTATTTGTAATATCACGTAGTCTTATTTTTTAAGCGATTATACAGTGATAACAACTTTCCGCCGCGACAAAACGGTGGATCGGTTGTCGAGAGCCTTCGAGAATCTTCGCGAGCGGATGGCGAATAGTGAAACGCGTGATCTCGTCCGTTCCGCACGATTTTTGCTAACAGCAAAGTTCCTCGACATTTTATTCTTGCCAGGCGTCGCTAAAATTTTGAATATCGGGGCCTTATAGCGAACCGAAGGTACGCTCGCGTAAGACCGATCATTTTGTTCGGGAAGAACCGCGGAGATGCGCGGTTTTAAGCGACGGTCCTCGCTCATTATATTAATATAGCGTAATATACGATAACACGGAGGAAAACTTTTATCGAGCCTTGAAATCGAGAATTGGGCAAAATCTGAATCATACATCGAATAAGAGAAGAGAACGCGAGGAAACCAAAGTCGAGGTTGGTTCGAACCAAATGATTATTCGTTATTCGAGAGACGAGTCGGAGGATTATGTTACTCCATTTTTTTTTTTATCCTTACTCGAACGTTGCTCGAAGCTTTTTCGCCGCCAACGGCCGAACGCTTCTAGCGTTCCAAGGTGGCGGCGACTTGGAGGAGCTTCGAGCAACTCGAGCACGCAACAAGGATAGGTCGTCTCTCGATAGGAAACGGAGAAACCGAACCATCCGTCGAACAAAATTGAAATTTACTATTTGTCAGAAAAACGGCAGCTGATTCGAAACATTGAAAGAACCGATCGTGAAACGATATTATATCTGCGCGCGTTTCTCTTATTCGAGTCACGAGAGACGAATGACTTTCGGAGGGTGCCTGATTCGGGAAGCAAACGAACGGTCGCGTTCCGTCCGACGGAGGCTGAAAGATCTCTTTCCTACGTGTTTTTCTCCGCCCGAATAAATCTCTCTTTCCTCGAGCGTATCTCAGTGGCGAAGAACCTCCGAGCGAAGAACAATTAAAGCGCCGCAAAGAACGCGACCGTTCGGATTTCCGTTTTCTCGCACGCGCGGCCGCAGCCTGTGCAACAAGAGATTTCGAAAAAAAAAAAATCGGTAACGGCGATCGCGTGTTGTTTTTGGTCGCTCGAATTCGAACACGCGGACCGTGTTCCGTCGTGCCGGCCGCACGTGCGCGAGACAATAAAACCCCCGCGGTAAACGGTCTCATTTTTCTTACGACCGTGTGTAAATCGTGTTGTACGGCATGCGAACTAAGCTTAGGATATCCGTCTCTTTTGTTTTACCCTTTTCGCCGTCCTCTTAACGATTACTTCGTTCCGCCCACGACTCGAGGGGTCCAAACGTCTGCGCCCGCGCGAAGAAGAACAAATTCGAGTTTCATTTTCACGCCTACGAAACAGCTCACGTGAACAACTGACCATACGATTTGTGGTGGCCCGTCAATTATTAAATCAATTAAGTTGTCTCCGTTGCGAATTGGCCGGCGGTAGATTCCGGGGGAGGTCCTGGTCTCCGCGTGTACGCGAGGATTGTGAATCCTAGACGAAAAGCGCTGTGGAAGCAGCTCACACGATCATCGATCATCGCGAACACTCAATTTTTGCGCCGCGAATCGCGTCACGCACGACGGCAGAACGAATTTTTTGTATATCGCTGACAACACTCTCGCTTTTAAACCGTCGTTGTTCTCGGTCTGGCTACCAGGAGAGACCCTTTTTGGAGTAGACCTCGAACCCTTTAAGAAACGGCCACCGAACCTCTCAACGTACACCCGCGCGCGCCATTCGAATACCGTTCCGAAAAGTTAAACGCAACCAGCAATTTCTCGCAGACATCTTTGTAGATCCGAAATTTAAAGAACCGCTCTTTGATCCGCCAGGTCGTTAAAGGGTTCGAGAGCCAAATTTATTATGGAGCCCGACTCGGAACAGTTTTCACTCGCTGCCATACTGAGAAGAAGAAAACGGCACTTTCACCGATCGCCTCGATCGAATGTGCCGGACATATTTAGATTTCCCCGAGACACGGTCGATTCAGGGGACTTCACAGTTAGCTTACGAACGTTAGACACTTTGGACTGCTTCCATGGTAGGCCTACATAACGGAATCACCGAGAAGCCTCTCCTCCGCCTTCTGTTCGAGATTCTCCGTTGCGAGCCCGACAAGTTTTACTTGCAGGTTCCAGAATGTGTTTTCCCGAGAGTCCAAAAGTCCCGGAAGGTGGGACCAGGAGGGCCTCGGCGATTCTCTGATTCTCTGGGACCAGGACCTCGCGACAGAAATAAAATCGATCGTGGAATTGTTGCGGTGAAATTGAACACAGACGAAAATGGCGTCTGGATGAAAACGGCCTTTCTCTCAGCGCGCAGGCAGGCGTCCGCCCGCTCGAGCAGCGGACATGTCCTACAAATACCACGTGGCATTTCTTCGAACGATTATACATACTGTTTTACGTTTACCTCTGTCTTGTAGAAGCTTACAATTCTCCGCCGAACATCGCGCTATACAGAGGATTGTACCGCGAAACTCTGGTCTGCTTTAAAAACCGATGAGAAACGACCGTGGAAGCGACGAAAGAGCGAAAGATGTTTGGCGTCCGTGTTCACGAATCCTGCGACTCGAGGACAGTCCCCCCCGTTCTTCGGGTCCATTCTATTTGCTTTTGCATCCTCAAAATTCTTTCCGTAGCTCTCCGCCGTCCATGCGCGGCCCCTTTTTTCACGAGAAAATTAATCGGTTCACGCGCAAATTATTAGTATTGTTCCCCCGGATGGGACAACAGAACCCGACGAAAAATGGCACCCGGTCTTATCACGGTGTTCGACGAGTCCAGGATTCGACGAGTTCCGACGAGGTTGCAGAAAACCCAAAAAAAAAGAGAGAGAGAGAGAGAGAGAGCCAGATGATCAGAATCGTTTCATTCTGTCGTTTCAACGAATAAGAGGTGGCGAGTTTATCGTAGGCAGTTATAAATTGTAGATAATATTAAGGATTGTCGAGTCGCGATCTCTGTGATGATGACAGACGTGCGTCGAAAGACGCGGTTCCACGATAACAAAGATACACATAGGGCGAAAATTAGCGATACCCGAGAGAACAAAAAGAGAGAGAGGGAGAGAGAGAGGAGAAAAAAAAGAACAATGACACAACCGTTCAATATTAAATTTTTTTCTCTTCGTGTCTCTTTGATAAGTCCGTCGCGGACGTAATGCAATTTGCTGTCAAGTTTTAGGGTACATAAGAATAGAGTTATATATAATGTATAATCTATTGTACGTAAATCAAGGAAACACCGTGTACATGCGCATACATACACACACAGTCACACATGCGTACATACATACATACATGGATACATACATTGAACACACGAAGTACGTTTAAGGATGCGAATCGAAGCGCGTTGAACATACGCGATCGACGTGAACCACTGTAAAACAAACACACACGTATTAAGGGTGCCCGTATATCGAAAGAGCGAGAATGTTAAAGGAGGGGACGATCGATTGATAATAAGGATAACAATAACAAATTGTACATAAGAAGAAGTGAATTCGATCGTGCGAGCCGTGGTGTAACCGCACGAAATAGAATATTTTGTTATGTAAAAAAAAAACAATGGAAGACGAGGATTAAACGAGTTCAGAGGCGAGAAGAGCGAGAAGACGAAGATTAAAGAAGATAGAAGAAGAAGAAGAAGAAGAAGAAGAGGAAGCTCGATCGTCGGGAGGATCGAAAGGCTCGCCATTTTCAAATGTGCCTGAAGCCTCGCCGACGCGGTTTACGAGTCGAGGATGCTATTATTTGGGCCTCGTCGACGAGAGAAGTCAAGGATTGTTAGAGAAGAATGAAAGGAAAGGTGGCAAACGGATAGAAAAGTGTTAAGCCAAGAGATGATAACGCCGTCGTTACGCGCAAAGAACGAGATTTTACATTGTATCATTCCGCAGCTCGCCCACCATTTTGGTCACGTCCGCCGTTGAAACACTTAAACCGCAACGAGCATCGAGAAGAATATATGTATGTATATGTATGTATACATTCCGGTTGAACCGTCGATCTCATGATCACAACACGATCATATTTTTACCAAGGAGAAAAGGATAACGAAGAGGAGCGAGCGAGAGAGAGAGAGAGAGAGAGAGGGGAGGGAAGAAGAGCAGAAGAAAGAAGAAAGGGTCTTGGCCGGATGCAACTCCTGTCGGACACTTCTTTTCTTTTCCGTGGAAAAAGGAGCTAAATAAGAAAACGAAAAAAAAAAAAGAAGAAGAAGAAGCAAAATGGAGGACCAAGAAGACTGAACCGGCGGGTGCGAGACGACGAGGATAACGGGAGGACTGACGATTGCGCGATCGACGAGAAGAGGATCTGTTGTGGATCATCGATTGTGCCACCTTTCGACGCGCATCCCGTTGTTTTCTCGACGAAACAAGTGTCTCGTGTTTGCGCGTCCGACGTGTGATGGTTTGCTCAATGAAAGGTATATCAGAAAGAGAAAGAGAGAGAGAGAGACAGACGGAAGATGGAGAAAAGCGAGAAGAGGAGCCAAGAGAGGGTCTCGGTTCCCTAGGGTTGTTTAATAAGAAGTAAAAGATGAAGACACTCGATGCATTCGAGGGTTACGCATAATCGTCCACTGCACGAGGCTCGATAGAGGAACACAGTTATTTTTTGCCGTTTTATCTCTTATCGTAAAAAGGAAACCGAAGTTTCTGTCGACGGAAAACAAGCTACGGCGTACCGATTTAAACGAGAACGGTGACGATCGATAGATCCTACGGGCGCACGATAAGGAGAATGGAGAGAAAGAGAGAGAGGGAGAGAGAAAGAGAGAGAGGGAGAGAGAAAGAGAGCCAGTTTAAGCATAGAAAACGGTGTACTTAAACCGTGATCGTTTATATCGTAATTTTGGTACTATTCGATATGTACACGAACGATTGAAAGAAATAATTGTGAGGAGAAGGTAGAAGTCATGGAGCGTACAAATGGCAGCACCGAAGATTGTGGAAGAGAGAGAAGCCGGATGCAGATGAGGAAAAAAAAATGTCTTTCAAGGAAGGATTGCCGATTCGATCGGAGAGAACCGGAAGCGGATGGAGACGGACGCGAGGGAACCAGCAAGCTTATGCGAATGTGAACACTGTTCAAGAACCCCTCGATCGTTCTATGGTTGAGATTGAATTCAGGAGCGAATGTGTGAGGATTTTAAAAAAAAAAAACGATCAGAAAAAATGTCTTTTTGAGAACAAAAAGCGCCAAAAAAAAATGTCTGTATAAAATCAATTGAGAATGTCTGGGTATATCTGTGCGAGGAAGAATGATTGAATAAGTGGATCGGTCCGAAGAGCGAAGAGAAAAGAGCTAAGAGAAAAAAAGAACAGGAGAAAGACGGGAGAGACACGACGAAGGATCGGTGGGTAATGGCGAAGAGCTGAACTTCCGGTCGCGGAAGACGAAGGAGCAAACAGATTTTTCTAGATCCGCTTTGATCTGAAGACGAGGGAGAAGCATGTTTAGAGCGAGGATCTTTTTTAAGCTAAAACTCGGGACGAGAGTTTCCCGAGCATACGTATATTTCACAGAATCGACGTATTCGATGGAGAGGGAGGAAGTTACATATTTGGGTACAACAAGCGTTATCGGACACGTTTTCATACACACATGCACACACGAAGACCATAGACACGTACAAAGGATATACAAACACAACCCATGGACTCAGAGAAGAAGACACGTCTGCCCGCCATACACGTACGCAGATAACGCAAAACAGATGGAAAGAAGGCGAAAGAAGAAAGGTCGTATCGAGATTGTCGAAGAAAGAAGAAAAAGGAACCAACACGCGAATAGTCACGCGAGCAACATTTCAAAAATTATAACGTAACACACACTGGACGCACATATGTATCTGCTGACGTACATCGAAACGTTGCATGGAAGAAGTGCGCGGGAACCTTCGGAATATTAAACGAAGCAAGGAGAAAGTTCTCTCCGTGTTCCTGTAACGGAACGCTTGGAAATGTCCAGCGAAAGAAGGCACCGTTATACCAGAAGTAACGCGATACACCGAAACATTCTGAAGTTTTCTTTTGATGATCACCGAGCAAGACAAATTCTCGGACAACCTGAAGGAAGAAGAAAAAAAAAAAGGAAGAGAACATTTTTCCAACGTTCCCCCGGCATCGTAGACGACCCTTCTATTTTCCTAGTTTTCCACCACCTTTTTCCCCGTCCATATTATTTTCCTTGGCCCCGCTGTATTGAAATTCCCTCTACGAAGCCTATAAACCTTGACTTCGTACTGCAACGCTACTTTACGAGAATCACACCTTTAGTTCCTGTTATCTCGATACTCAACTACGCATTTTTTCCTGTACACATTTTCCTCTGGCTATCCCCTTTATTCTTTAGGGCCCTCACCAGGGCCCGCAAATGACTCAGCCACGCAGGTGCAATGTCTATACAAATTTCAATGCTATATTCAAGCAAACTGCCCTTTTCAGGGCAACCATCGATCACCGTCCTTTTCAGGACAATGGGGAAACTGTCCTTCTCAGGACACCGCACTCGATTATCCCGTACAGGTGGATCCTTCCGAAGCTGCTCTCTCCCCGTCGAGTATTTCAAGATACCTAGCCTAAACGAGAGGACATCGTGGGAACCCTCTTCCCTAGATTGAGCTGGCAAACTATGCTGTTCCACAAGGGAGAAAATATGTTCTCGTCGAGCACGAGGTTCCGGGATTTTACCTCGAGAGAGAGAGATTCTATGGGATCTTCTAGGCAAGGAGAAACGAGGGCTTTGAAGCGTTCAAAAAGATGGCCCTTCTCCAGTCAAATATTCTAGTCGGTGAGATATGCTGTGATATAGTATCCGAAAGATACGTTACCTGGGTATGTATTCTTCCTTTTTATTACTTGTAATTTTTTATCGCTACAAACAAGCTTCTAATCACTATGTATTTTTGTATTTAGAAATTGTTGGACGTGTACCAGAAGAAACATTTAGAAAAGAAGAATTTTTACTTTTAACATCTAAGAGAATCTATGAAGGAGACAATTTTCTGTAATCGTGACCATTTGGAAAAACAATCGTAATTTGCGTAGCTATCAGTCGCTGAATCTTCGGGAGCAAGTTACTATGAAAATCAATAGTTTACTATCGATCGAATAGCAAGCAACCGGTGTATGTGTGTAGGCACATTAAGTATTAGTGAGCGTGACTGTAACATTATTTGTATAAAAACGTAAGAAGGTCATTGAGAAAAGATCCGGCACAGAATGTTCCGGAAGTTTTAAGTATGCCACGTCGCATATAACTAGAAAATCAAAATTTGAATAATACGATGCTACGGAGTTGTAATTTAAGAACTTAATTTCTACAAAAGATTTAACACCAACAGCCGAATGCATGTAAAAATTACAAACCACGATTGCGAAACTACAGGAAATTGTATCTAAGTGTGTCGAATCATTTGTGTTACTTTTTCTAGGTATCGTGAAACCTTGGTCGATGCCTCTTCGAGATCGCGATTGTATAGCAGCTGCAACTCTGGGAGCAATATAAAATGACGGGGAAAATGTGCCTGCTCATCGGGAGTTTCACATTGCCTTCTTAAACATTTGCCAGCAAAGACAAATTACTAAATCCTTCAACCACGATATATCTCCTTCCGCAATTACAAACCTTGAACGTTTTTTCTGTGGGTTTTACGACGCATGTAAAAATGACGTCGAACTGTGATTCATTGGGGAGATTAAACGTCACAACTTTTAAAAAATGTGTACGACTACTGTAACTGTTCGTGGATGAAATACATTAGTCATTTAATTGCAGTATTATTTTTAAACAAAGGAAGACTGAGCAAATGTATTTTTGTACCCAGAGAAAAAGATAATAAATGTTTTTGTTTTTTAAATGATGACTCTTATAATATTACTGTTGATTCGTTATATGTGAGATATTAATCGTTTCGTTTCCTTATAAACACTATTCCAGTGGACTCGATAATTATATGCTGTAAAATAAAATTAATTTATATTTGTAATGTTCACTATTACATTTCCCTTAATACATCCAATTCTGCGAAAACCCTGTTATCGTCTTTCACGAAATTCTTGACCATTCTTCTGGCATGCATTTTCATGGTCGACTCATGCAGCTATTTTCGTACTACGAAATATCTATTTCAAAGTTGTTGCGGTATATTATTATATCTATTGGAGTAAAAATAAACACCTGAGGCATTTTTGTGTGAATGTGCCATATATTTAACAAATACACATTTATTGCCAGCAAGCAGCATGTTAAAGCAGTTGTCGAGGAATTCTCCAAATTTCTACATTTCCTTTAGTATCGCCAATAGCCACCAAATCTCTGAAAAAAGATAAAAGATAATATCTGCAAATTATGGATTATGTATTCGTAAATAACATACTTTTTAGAGTTGACACGAAAACAACTTATATTGTCCCTGTCGGATGTCTCAAATTTTATAGCAGTCACAGGTGTACCATCGGTGACGTTATATAATCTTATATTCGAACCCGCACCATAAGTTGCTAATACATCTTGATTTCCTAACATCCACGTTAATCCAACGATTGTATTTTCGAAAGAAATTGATCGTAGACACGTGTGCTACATAATATTACATAATAATTCATAATAAGTGAAGTAATAAATACACAGATTATTTTTATCAGTAATTTAGTTCAGTACTTTACCTCATCGAAGTCATAAATACGCATTTCCTTATCCGTACCGGAAGTAACAAATAGATTACGAATAGGAGAGAATTTGATACAAGTAACGCTACCATCGTGCCTTTTGTATTCGTCTATCACTGGATCCATAAGAGTATCATCGCCTATAATTAAAAAAAGAATGATTATTCCATCGGTCTAGTAATATCAATTAGTATACATACCTTGTACAGGAGCAATACGCTCTGTACTGCATTTGTATATCCCACCACAAAGAGTACCAACAATAAAAAATATTGGATCTACAGATGAAAAGTCAAACGCAGTGATACATAATCCAAACTCCAATGCGCGTTCCCGGGATCCACCGGCACTGCGTGGTCTTACATTCTCTATTGGATTATATTCTTTGACTGTTTTGAATCTGAAAAAGTAGAGAGAGTAGAATATATTTCAAGATTGAAATCTCTCAATAAAGTGGTCACCTTTTATAGCATGAAGCATTAGTTGTGTTATACATGTAAATGTATCCATCTTTGCTAGCAGAAATAAGCAAGTATTCATCATTTACTATTCTTGGTGCCCAGAATACTTGACATACAGTGTCACCATGAACACAATTTGATTTTGATGTAGGTGATACATCGTTCCTCAAATTCCAAACTAAAACATCACCTGCAATGAATAACAATTATGAGAATTGCATCTAATAAACTAAGATGTGTTTGTCCTAAGAGTTTGTTAGATTACCATTAAATAAACCAACTGCTAAAATGGATGGTTTAGTTGGATGGTAAGCTAATGTTGTCACACATGCATTTGTCTCCAATGTTTTATTTGGACTATCTGCAAAAGTACCGTCCTTTGTTTGATTATACAGGTGTATCTTGGAAATGTGATCACACCATGTGTCATGATAAGGAACACTGTAAGATATAGCTAATGTTCCTCCTCCAATACTCCAACACATATCTGTCACTTTCATCTAGAAATATATCTAAATAATTTATTTGTTACATACATATTAAAAACAATAAGGATTGTAATTACATGTGATTCTGGTTCGCTTGTGCTCATTTTCTGCACAAGCTGTGTGCTTGTGACAGAATTTTCATTGGTCTGTGTATCATAGTCTTCGAAAGCATCAGTTCCATATGCCTCATCTAAAGCTTGCAGTATACTTGGAGTGACTTTCTTTAAAAACTTCGCCAATTTATCGAAATCTACATTTGGCTGTCTCTTCTGTACAGTAATAGTTTGAGTCTAGGAAAACAATATTTATTCGATATTTATATATTTACAAATATACAGTGTCTTCCAAGGATTATTATTTCTATCAAAACATCAAACTATCATTTGTTTATAAATACCTCGATGCTTCTTGTTTCAACTGTTTGAACCGGATTCTCATTATAAACAATCTCTGTTGTTTGTATGTTCGCCAATGATTCCGATCTAAAGAATGTTTACAATTAGAGACAAAAATAACGACAATTTAATAAAACAATAATAAATGAAAATGATGTAAAACATACATTTCGTTTGATATTTGAGAATCAAAGCTTACAGTATCGAGTGATCGATCGGTGAACATTATTAAACAAATATATTATTTCTGTATAACTGTTTGAGGTTTTACTCTATTTTTAACAGAGTAAATTGATAGAAAACAAAAATAAATTATGATTGATTGTAACGTCACTTTTTATTTGACAGTTTTATACAGAACACATTTTATGCGAGTATACAAATACGAAGTCAGCTGTAGATATTAGAGGTTGCAACGCCATCTAAATGCAACTTGAATACATTAAAATATACTTCATCGCATCTAATTTGTTAATTTTAAAAAATGTTTCCTAGCAGTCAATGGTGAATGCAATGCATATGTTTTTTATACCAATTAATAATTGCATATTTAGGAAGTACACATAGAGTTAATTCGTGTTACTTCATAAAACAATAGTAACGAACTATTTTACGCAAACGGATAAGACATTATTATAAAACAAAACATATATTTTCTATAATACATATTCTTCTGGTATTTGTTTCTCTCACATTTAACAGTACAACTGTTAACACATACACGCAGTATCTTTCCTAGAGTTTCCTAAATTTTTGACAATGATTGATATCATTCTATACATTTTGTATTCATGTTTGAGTTATCAATAATCACAATTGCCTTATTATTATTATTATTAATTAACATCACAATTACTGATTATTACTTCCTTAGAAAAGTACAATAAACAGTTTGAAACTGTTAAAATCATACTTTTTCAATGAGATCTACAGGTCTTTATGCAAGTTTTAAACTTTGCCGCTTATTTTATAAAAATCGAAATAAGGAACAAATTCGATTTGTCAACTAAAAATTCTTTACAATAAGCATAGAATATAAATGTCTCTAATGCATGTTATCATACTCTTCCTACTTTAAAAATGTGTATATGCTATAAATGCATAAAGGTCTGCAATCTAGTCATAAGTAATGTCCGTTTTTCTTTTCCATCTTGAAATGCTTTTAAAAATCATTAGGATGTATTTCACTCCAAAATGTATTCACCATTGTTATCAATAACTTGTTGCCATCTATCTGGTAGTTGTTTAATGCCATGAGCATAAAAATCAGGATGCTTTGAATCAAAGAAATTGAAAACAAATTCATTTATTTGATCAATACTTTTGAAAGATTCTCCATCGAATGCCTTTTGTAATAATCGAAAAAGGTAATAATCTGTTGGCACAAGGTCCAATGAACACGATGGATGTGGCAAAAGAGACCAGCCTAATTCTAAAATTTTTTGTTGAATCACCTTCTCTGCATGTAGTCTATCATTATCGTGTAATAAAATTAGATTCTTCTGTTCATTCAAAGAAGGACGCTTTTCTTGGAGTTTCTCTTGTACACGTTCAAGTTGATTAACATAAATTTCAGGTGTCACTGTATCATTCCTGTTCAGAAGTTCAAAATGTATAACACCTGAGCAATCCCACCATATGCACAACAAAATTTTTCTTCCATGAAACTTAGTCTTTGCTTCCATGTTTGTTTCTTTTCCATTTCCATCATTCGATTGTCTTTTGCGAACAATAGCTTCATATCTGATCCACTTCTCTGCTCCAGTTACAAGTTTATCTAAAAATGGCTCGATATTGTGGCGAGAGATCAAGCTTGCTGCAATAGACATTCTTTCCGCTTTGTTTTGATCGCTTAACAGTCTATGGACCCATACACCCAATTTGCTTACTTTCCCTAACGCATGAAGTTGACGTATAATAGTGGATTGCGATACTTTTAATTTTTCAGCTAATTCTTTGGTAGTTTGGCGTGGATTTTGTTCTAGCAATTCATTCAAAACATCTTTATCAAAATCGGATGGACGACCCAATCGAGGCTCCTCCTTCAAAGACGTATCTCCCGACCGGAACTTTTTAAACCATCTTCGTACTGTTCGGTCTGTTACCGTGTCAACGCCGTATACATTGCAAATTTTAATTGCTGTTTGTACAGAACTATTGCCTAATTTAAACTCCCATAACATAATATGTCGAATATGCTCCCTTAGGTTTTCCATTTTGAATGATTTGAATAAAACATTCTTCAGGTACAATTTTCACGCTACAATGCAAATAAGACGTATTGAAAAAAATAACTGAATCAAAAACAAACAGAAACTAGACACTACTCGCGCTGGACATTACTTATGACTTAAACATGTCAGATAACTCCATGTGGGTAACATGGCGACGAGCTTTCAATGTATACCGTCATACATTGAGAAGCGCTCCGTAACGTGAAGAAATTGCAATATTCTTTAGTAATTACTTTAAAGAGTAATAATACTTGATCATTGAAAAATGTCTAAAATATCGGTTCATAATGTAACAAAAGCGTCACAAGTATTTCAACCAATAGCCGCTAGTATATTTAATGATGGAAAGAAATCAAAAGTTACTTCGAAAAGTTACGATGTATGCCGACATTTGTTTACATGTGATGTAGTATTATATTTTTCTATTTTTTTTTAAATACTCAAATTACTATTATTTCTTTTTCGTAGAGCTTGACTAAATATGGATTTATTAAATCTATCAATAATGGCATGTACGCATATTTACCCTTGGGATTACGAGTTTTAAATAAATTAATAAATCTTGTTAATAATGAAATGGAAATGATTGGAGCTCAGAAGCTGTTGCTTCCAGCATTATCAGCAACAAAATTATGGAAACAAACGAATAAATTTGATAGTAATAACAAAGAATTATTTCAAGTCCATGATAGACACAACAATAACTATATACTTAATCCAGTTAGTAGCATTTACACAGATTTATAGAGCAAGCTGCATATTTCTATGAAATAAGCTGAAAAGTAAAAATTTAATGTAAAACTATTTACCTATTTTGTTATAGACTTGTGAACACACAATCTGTAATTTAATTGCATCCACTGGACCTTTATCTCTCAAAGCTTTACCCTTTAAAGTGTATCAAATATCTACTAAATGGAGAGATGAAATAAAACCACGTCATGGGATTCTTAGAAGTAAAGAATTTGTTATGAAAGATTTATATACATTTGATGCAACTTTAGATGATGCTAACAAAACATATGAGTTAGTAGATAAAGCTTATGATAATATATTTAAAAAAATAGGGATTGCATATGTTAAAGGTAATAAGATGAATTCTATTATTATGGTTTGCTTATAACAGTATGAAAACTTCAAATAATGTGATAAAAATAAGAAATAATATTTATAATATTCTATAATTTGTTAATATTATTATGTATTGCAGCTATTGGTAATCCAGGATCAATTGGAGGTGTAATGTCCCATGAGTATCATTACAACTGTGATGTTGGAGATGATAACATCAGTGTGTGTCCATCTTGTCGGTATGCTATTAACACAGCTGTTTGTAAAGAATCACTTTGTCCTAAATGTAATAACACATTTCTGAAACAAACTACTGCTGAGGTAATTGAACATATGTATAAATACATAGGATGTTTTCTTTAATTAAAATTTGTGTAATGATTTAGGTTGGACATTTATTTTTGTTAAATACAAATTACACAGTGCCTCTAAAAACAGAATATCATGTACAGAACAAGCATGTACCTTTAGTAATGGGATGTTTTGGACTTGGCCTGAGTCGTATACTTACTATCATGGCTGAAACATTATCTACAAACAATGAACTTAGATGGCCCAAGAATTTAGCACCTTATACTGTTTGCATAATACCACCAAAGGTACTATATCTCGTAAATTGTACACGTTGAAATTACCAAAGATTTTAATTAAACATTTTCAGGCTGGTAGCAAAGAAGAAGCTGCAACTCAATATGTAGACAAAATATTAGAAATTTTAAATCAATTAAATATCGATGCTATACTCGATGATAGAACAGATTTAACTATCGGACTCCGTTTTAAATATTCAAGCATAACTGGATATCCATACATTATAGTAATTGGTAAAACGGCTATGAATTCAGCACCTACATTCGAGATTCATAGCATGCATGATTCATCGCGTTCTGACTTAAGTTTAGAAGATATATTCAGCTATTTCAATGCTAAAAATATAAAAAGTTAATATATTTTAAATTTCTTGTGTGAGAATACAAAAAATCGATTTGATATATGTTGTAATGTAAAAACATGTACATATAGTTAATATTTAATAAAATATGAAATCCGTCATGCTTCCTACAACATGATTAATTCATACTCCATTATAAAAAACTTAAAATTATTACAAAACGAATCAAGTTAAATTACATTTGATACAAATCGTATGGCAACTTTTGTTCCACGTTATAGGAGTGGTTACTACAGATGCGTAATAATATGAAATTCGATGCAGTGACTTAATGTTCCAATTTAACTTTAACTTTGTGATACGCATTACAAAGGAAACCCCGTAAATTCCAAATATTTTTGAAACTTTCTGGTTGCACGTTGTAGGACGCGTCCACAGCTTTTGCCCATATCTCTGATTCTTGACAGGAAGAATGTACAGGAAGATCTACATTCCATAGTGTCCAACTCCAGTAACGACCTTCTTTGGCTTTATTGTCTTCAGCATGTAAATTAGCTGTATGCCAAGTTTTACCTTGATCATTTGTGACATCGACTCTAATAATTTTTTTACCACCTCCTGACCATGCATATCCTGCAAAATTTTACACAATTGTAATGATAAAAATTAGTTGACATTTTATACCAAGTTCCAAGATATAGAATACCTTTAACGTTTATTTTCCCATCATTTACTTTAACCGTGGTCGATGCTTCTGGTGTGCATATCGCAGAAATTACAGGCATTTCTTGTATGGCAGGTGCTTTTGAATAATCTACATTGTCCCAATCAGTGTTTGGAGAAAAACCCTTGTAATCACCCTGTTGCCATTGTGAATGACTTTCTTCTTTCGAAAGAACTATTTTCTCTGAAAATTTACAAGGTAGAGAATTAAATAATTCATAATTATTAATAAAAATATATAAAGGCTGTGCTTTTCATTACCAAGCCATTTTACATTTCTTGCGCCTACAACGCCGGGAACAATTACTCGAATAGGAAAACCATGATCTCTTGGTATTGGTTCACCATTCATTTCATAAGCTAAAATTACATCTGCTCTTGGATTCATAGCTCTACTAATAGATATACTTGCACCATATGGTGTTCCAGAAGGATCCACGTCATGCCCTTCAAACTAGTTTTAATTATTTTGAAGACATTCGTAATTCAGATATTCTGTGTGCATTAGTAGTGATGGTATATGCAATAATACCTGAACATGGTTATAATCATTCTCATTTATTTTCATGTCTTTTAGGACATCACATAATTTTGCACCTGTCCATGTAGCATTACCAACTGCTCCTACATCCCAACTAAGCCCTTTTAATGGTTTTTCCTACCAAAAAGTACTAATAAAAACCATTGATGTAGCTAATATAAAACATTTTATTTATCATTCTGTAGGAGTTGTGATAGTAGCAACTCCATCAAAACTGTTTCATAAAATTACCTGTGCCATTTCAGATCGCCTATTACCAGCACACATTATAGCACTAGTTATTGTATACTTTGGATACTTTTTTATATCCTCAAAACTAAGACATTTTTGTGTTTTTTGTTCTACAGCTAATTCTAACATATACGTTTCTAAATCAACATCAGGAACAGGAAGATGATTCCTTACGTAAAATAATTCTCTAAAAAAAATATAATTCTCAAAAAAATTTGGTAGAGTAAATTATAAAAAAATAGTTTTTGGTCAAATAGATATTTACACTGGTGTAATGAAACTTTCGACTAATAAAGAAGAAGGTGGTTCAGCACAAAATGGTCTACTTCCATTAACTTTTAAAGCTTTATGTCTCTGTGGTTCTTTTGCATATGGATCATTTTGATCGATTTTATTGGAAAATCTGTCTGTCTTAGAAATATTTCCAATTCTCATTGATTCAAGTATTTCATATATTTCCGATGTATTATGATTAGCATAAATTGTCCAAAAAGGTTCAATAGAACTACCAGCTGCCATCAATATTTTGGACAAACCACCAGGATGCATATCTATAAAATCTGTTATATCATAAACCCCTTGTTTAAATATTACCCATACACGTTTATCCTTATTATCATGTTTCCCCACTTCTTCCAAACTATATGTTTTTAAATCTGGCCTAAATTCTCCACACTGTATATCATTCTTATTCAATGCATATACTTTTTTGTGAAACATGTAATAATAACAAAATGTTAATATAGATGCACCAAGAGAGGTATATGTAGCATATAAAATGTAGGAATTGTTTTTAGATGCATCTCTTTGCTTATATGTTTCTTTGTTTTTCGATGAATATTTTCTACAAGGCTCGATATAGTACTGTACATAAGTTCTTGACGCCCGCGTCAAAGACCTGAAATTAATTTTTTTTATGTAAACATAAAAAAATATTAAACATATGTATACATATATTACATATATATATATCTATATTTACTTGTTCCTCAGGTAGTATAAAAGTCTTGAATTCACAATCATGATTACTAGATTATTTTCACACTCATTGATATCTTAAATTTCATATATAAAAATGAAAATATTATAGCGCCGGTAATAAAAACACGTATGTATCTATATACATGTAAGATTTAGTCGAATCACTCGTTTTACATTTGTGCGATGTTCTGACGTAAACATTACTAAACTCGCATGTTAACCATTTATGTTGTAAGTAAATCACTGACTTTTTTTCTATTTTAGTTTTGCAGTACTGTTTCTGAAATTGCATGTGTTGATAATTAATTCGTATCAGTTACTTCGTTGATGATGGCTCCCTGTCATTCTCAAGCGACGGTATTTTCGTAGTTCCTTGTCTTATTATTTTTTTATCCTGATATTCAGAGATTATTCAATGAAATATTAAATAAATTGAGTATACTTAATATAAGTATTTTAAAGAACAATTAAAACCATGCTTCAAATGAACATAGAAATTCCTTTTTTGCTACCAAGAAATCAGTTATTTTTTCAATAAGTAAATACTTATGTTGTGATACTTTCATCAGACATTAATTCTGTTTATTATATCTTACAATAATATATGTCATTTTGACATAATCGTTGAAAATTATGCGAATTATTACTATTTCTTCAACTATAAATAAACTTTCTGTATAGAGGTTATAATGTGCAGTTCGAATTTACATTTTATAGATGAAAAAATTGCAAAATAATTTTTTAAATATTATATAGTTTCTTATAAAAGAAATTAAGAATTTCGTAGTAACATTGCAAGTTAATTAAACAGAAAAATTTTAATGTTGATAAGTATTACCAATTTTTATTGTATAAAGCAATATGTTTATAGGTGAAATGAGATAAAGTGAACAAACTATGGCTATGGCTATGAGAAAACGGAGCGGTTCTGGCTCCAAACGCCAGCATAAGGGAAAGCTTGTACCGATATATGAGAGCTTTTTTAAAGGAGAAGACTTAACCCTAGCTCATCCAAATTTTTGGAATGAACTATTCCTCATAAAACCTATGGTCAGTAGTTTCTAAAATCATTTTTATTTCCATATCAAATTTTATTCTGTATTACATAAAACATAGTATTAAGAAACAAAAATTTTTATAAGTTTTACAAATTCATAATAAACGATTATTAATGTAATACATAGAAAATCTGGAAATTCTTTGGGTCTTCCATTGGTGTCACTCATTAGCGAGCTTGTTTCATCTGTGATAGAAAAAAATTCTTAAATTTTCAAGTGATAGTGAAATTGAATTTTGATTAATTAGCTATAATTAACATGTTCATGGAAAACAATGTTCAAATAATCACTTAGCATGTTATGCTAGGGTAAACATATGAAGGTACCTTTCTCTGTTTCTTTCTTGTATAATCTTCCTGACACTTTTCCTCGTTAACATAAGAATTTAAACATTCACGGTCCTCTCTCTTTGTTTCAAATTGTTCTTTTTGGCAAGTCTCAGTCTTCAAACTAATATTTTTTGCTTTTTGTTTAATTTTGTCATCTTTATCTATTACAAATATATAGATAAAATACAGTAGCCTGTTGTCTAAAAAATTGATGGAATATTGTAAAATATACATACTCTTTGGCTGAACAACTTCCTCACATTCGAGTTCATTACGAAGACTACCTGGCATAAATTTGCACTTAAAGTTAAACCATGCTTCACTTGTCTGAACTTTGTATTTCAAACATTTGAATTGATATATACATACTCTTCCATAATATTTTGTCACTTCCCATGATGGCAACGACTAAAATTGCATATATATCAATCATAGAGATATTCTTCTAAAATATTCTAACAATTATACATATTTACCTGTATTACTTTAGTAACAAATTTACCAATCATGATGACATATAGTTTGTATCCTATTAGTATAAATACCTTTGTTTACTAAAATCATATGTGCAAAGTAGCATTTTTTAATAAAAGGAAAATTTTAATTAACCAAATAAAATGAGAAACTTCAGTGGATGATAAATATTTTGTTGACAAGGAAAGAAAAAACTGTCAAAGAAAAAACAGATGAACTGCTGTAATATACTCAGTGATTATCAAATACCAACCACCTTCATATATGTGTATATCAAAAGATAATGTTTATTTAATATGTTTAGGTTCCACACATCGAAAGTGAAATTTTACATATGACTGTGGAACAATTAAATGCAAGTAAAGAAAACTTAAATGCCTTGGTTTGCCATTGTGTGGATACATTAGTCGATGAGCATCCTTTTAGAGTTGTTTATGCTCTGCAAACTTTAGCAGCTGTTATACAATCCATGTATAAGAAAGCTAGTCAAGGAGATTGTGGATTTAACTTAATCGATATCCTAGTAGGATTTGATTCTGCTGAACAAAGGATGACAACGTTAATGCAGCACTGCAATAATTTTTTAACAGGTATACATTAATTAAAATATATACAATTATTCATTCACATTCATTAAACAATCAAAGATTCAAATATACATCTCGTGCTGTCTTCAAAAGACAAATTTGCTTACTAAAATTTTACATAATTGCAGGTGAATACCCTGATAGCTTAAAAGCTTTATGCTTGAAATTGTTGTTAATTATTGTAACTGGCATGGACAATGTTAGTCAGAACACTTTGTTGGAGTATGTTATGCTTAATAGTGTTTTTGAATCTCTGGTTCAAGTAGGTGCTAATTTTGAATAAGTATTTTAAACAATACCATTCAAGAACACCAATTGCTAATTAGCCACTAATATTTGGACACTTTTGACGCAGTTGCTGAGAGATACAACAGCTAGAAGTCGTCATGGTCATGACGCGGTGTTGCTCTTAACTCTTCTAGTAAATTATAGGAAGCATGAAAGAGCAAATCCCTATATTGTTAAATTGTCAATTTTAGACGATGAACTAGCTCTAAATGGATATGGTCAAGTAATATCAAGTTCGTTGATGGACTTTTGTAGACAATTTGCTCAACAAAGAGCAGGTACAGAATATTTCAAATTAGTTGGTTAAACTACATCTAATATATATGCAATAATAAAACATATATGTGTACATAGAAATACAAGCATCTTGGCTGTCTTCCTTTACTAGTATAGTAGGAAGCATATTTGTTGGAGAAGAAGAAGCAAAAACGCAACAAGTTCGTGCAAATAACGCATTGTTACTAGCGCTTTATGAGTCTACACACTTAAATCGTAATTTTGTAACAACTTTGGCTTATACACAAAGCGATACAAGTGCTCCGCCTTCTCCTAACAATACATTAGGTCCAAACGCAGTGGCTCCTGGAGCGCAGTTACCAGACGTGATGGCTCAACCATTTAATTTGTTGGCAACATTTTTACAATATTGGTAACAATGTCTATAAATCTTCATAGTATTTAATTCGTCTTAAACTGTATCGCATTTCTCACTGTAAAATGTTTTCGTTATTGCAGTTCAATAGTTATGCAAGTTATCAGAACAGAAGCAATAATGAGTAATGTCAAATTGTGCTTCCTTATACTAAGTTGCATCGCGGAAGATCAGTATGCAAACAGTTTGATGCATGATGCAAACTTGGCTTTCAGAGTTCAGCTTCATAGAGTACCAATGCACCACAGGAAGATTCAAGATAAAACAGCACCTGTACAACCATTGGCTGCTACATTACTTGGTATGATTACTATTACTATAAGAATGTTTATATGAAAGTTTCTTCACCTTTATTGTTTTCTTTTTCTATTGAAATCTTTTGTTTTAACATTCTCCTATAAATGCATAATCATTGTATCATTGTAGATTTGCTTGTTGAATTCATTACATCACACATGATGAAAAAATTCCCGCTTGAACTTTATCATCAATGTATTGGGGTTTTGCAAAGGTTGCTTTGTTACCAAAAAAGATGTAGAGTTCGACTCGGTTATCAATGGAGAGATCTTTGGACAGCATTGATTAATCTACTCAAGTTCTTAACCACCCACGAAAGCCACCTTATTAAGAAAATGAACATCTTTCCATTAGCGATTCAGGTAAATCCATATATAATGCAAATACAGACGTATACTGTATTGATCAGTTCGAACTAATGTTTTAGGTTGTGAATATTTTAAATCTGTTTATTACTTATGGAGATACATTTCTATCTTCACCGAGCAGTTACGATGAATTGTTTTACGAGATAATACGAATGAGACTTATTTTCACAAATTTAAATGCAATGGGTAGGTAAAGTACGAATAAGTTAGCATGTACTCAAAATTTTTCCGATGCGGATAAATAACTAGAATAAAATTTTTATACAAAGCACTCCGATATTCGACAAGTGAAGCCTACGAGTATAAAGAGCATGCGCTGAAATTAACAAATTGTTTGGTGAACATGAGGGACATAGTAAATCATTTTCCACCAAAGATAACGGCATGGTTGGCTAGCGAAAGTTTGTCGACTCCGACGGAACAACAGATTTTAGCGATCATCATACAGAATTATGATAGCCTTACATTGAAATTACAAGATAATTTAGATCAATATGAAAGATATTCCGAAAAGCCTGATCACGTTGCATTTTTTGAAGAAATGGTACTTTTTTATTCAATATACAGTCACACAATTTAAAATTATGATTAAATGGTATTCATGTTTTTATGCACAGGTAACTGGTGTTGTAATCGATACGAGAGGATCGATAGACTTGAGTGCATTAGATACACAGGCTATATTGCAGGAGTTATCTAATATTTCGTAACACAGGTTACACACAAGTATGAAATTGAGGCCTGTGCATCGATTTGTTGTCATGATGTATTATAATGTACTTTTTTTAATATAGTCAGCTTTACATGTATTTCCATGATATCCCAAGGAACATAGTCGATGGAGTAATATGTTTTCTCATTACACTATATTTCTATAAATTTGTGTATACAAGGTTTCAAGAGTCATTAAAATTTATTAAGTACAAAAATGGAAATAATTTATTTCAGGTTTTTCTTTGAAAATTACAAAATATGTATAAACAAATATAATATTATTTGCATCATAGTATTAATATTTTCCTTAAACATATTTCCTTACACATACATATGTATATATATTTATTTATTTTATTTAATTATAATTTATTTTCTCAATTGTTCCCTAGCAATAATTGCAGTACCAGCTTTAGACTGATTCTTCCTCTGAAGATGAGTACTAATGAAATCCCCAATTTTTACTATTTTATTAAAGTCTACTCCTGTTTCTAAACCTTGCCCATGGAGAAAATAAAGCAAGTCTTCGGTAGCAACATTTCCAGATGCACCTGCTGCATATGGACATCCTCCCAATCCAGCAACCGATGAATCAAATACTCTTATACCAAGTTGAAGGCCACAATAAATATTTGCCAGTGCTTGTCCATAAGTATCGTGGCAATGAAGTGCAAATACATTTATATTAAACGGTACATGCTTCAATTCACCTAAGACTTTCTCTATTTTGTAAGGAGATCCTGTACCAATGGTATCTCCTAGAGAAATTTCATAGCATCCAAGATCTAACAATGATTCGCATATATTTGCTACTACCAATGGTTTGATTTCACCTTCATAGGGACAGCCAACAATACAAGATACGTAGCCTCTTACTTTAATTTTGTGTTTCTTAGCATTATCAACAACTGTTTTAATATTTTTTATACTGTCATCGATAGAACAATTAATATTTTTTCTTGAAAATGTCTGCGATGCAGCAGCAAAAACAGCTATTTCTTTTACATCTACTTTCAAAGCATCTTCTAACCCTTTCAAGTTAGGTACCAGCACAGGATACGATACACCAGGCTTTTTATTAATTGTTTGATAAACTTGTATATTGTCGGCCATTTGTGGAACCCACTTTGGGGACACAAAACTGGTTACTTCTACATTCTTTAGTCCAGTTTCAGACAATTTATTGATGAAATCGACTTTAATTTCAGTTGGTACAATATTTTTTTCATTTTGCAATCCATCTCTGGCTCCAACTTCAACTACTTTAACAAAATCACTAAATATTCTTGAATGTTTAACAGAATGAGTGCATATGTTATTAGCACTTAGAATTTTAAACATTCTTAATTCTCTTAATGAAGAATTATTTTTTTATTGTAGAAAAACTGTATTTTTTAAATTATGCAAACTATAACAATCTTTCCACAGAAATAATAAATTTACCACGTAAATTATTGTGCGTGCAGTGATTATTGGATATTTCTTTACATAATACTACATAAATATTTGTAAGAGATAAGAGGCAGTGATAAAGTATACAGTAAACAAGCCGAGCGTTCGTAAGAACCATTTGATAAATATTTTATTTAAAAAAATATATGAAGGTTTGAGGTTTGAATTGAAAACAATATATATTATTAATAAAAATAATTAGGTTTTGTAATGGTGAATGTCACCTATGGAAAATAATTGCAAATTTCATCAATTATTTAATATTCTTAAATTTCACATTGTAAGAATATTAAAACTGACTTGAATCATGAACAAAATGTTCTCTTTGAGGGCGCTATATAACAAGTTATCGATCAAAATTAGAAACAATTTCTACATTGCGTAAAGTACCGATTTTTCGTTTTTGTTGGTAAGGAAAATACGGGAATTTACCATAGAATACCACTGTGTCAGATAGAAATCTCACACTGTTACGGGACACAGTATACTCACAGTGATATTGACCAAAGATTTTCAGATGCGTACTTAAGAACCAATAGGACACACTGTAGAATACGCACTTGTAAACCGTTCTTAAATTTTTTTACAGGTTTTTGTTTGCACTGTAGAATGTCTAACTAACAAATACTAAATTATTGTAGAAACTTGAATGTGAGTTGAACAATCTCAAGGTATACGTGTGCGTTATAGTTATAACTCATTTTGGTTAATGTAGTACTTAGTTTTCATTTACGTGCAACGTGTTGTTATTTATATGGTTTACATGAACCAGAAAATCTACAAAATTATACATATGTAATACGAAGTAATGTTTCGACTAGCGATATAACTGTTTGTATACTCATATAATTATTTTAATACTGTTCTATTTATGTATATAGTGTATTACAATTTAGTTCTTTAAATGTTGTGAAATGAACAAATAACTTGGAATTTTTAAAAATGCATTTTTATTTTAAAGGATCATACATGACACAAAATACAATTTGTAGTCTTGTTAAACACTATGACTGATTCGAATGCAGAAGATTCTTTAACAAAATTGAATACTCAACTGAATAGATCTATGGTCTTGATGGATACCTTGCCAGATAATGAAACATATACACCAAAAATTAACAAATCCATCAAAATTAATACAAAAATTCAACCAGCTAGTCCTTCTAATGTATCTCCCATGCGTAGAAAGAGTATTTTAAAGAAGTGTGATAAAAGAAACGATGAAAGGACAGACGAAACAGAAGCACAAAACACAGACTGTGACTCAGAGATGTTAAATAATGCAAATAACAGTAGAATATCAATAAATACGCCAACTGTGTCTAGACCTCATAATGTAAATATAATTCAAGTTGGAAAACTTGATTAAACTTATTAAACTGTGTCAACTTATTAAACTTATTTTAGATCGACGATTTAGCCAGAGAAGAAAATTTAATTGTAGAATCTGTAAGTCCTACATTTAATTTGGATAATCTTTCCGACAATGAAGACATATGGATAATGGATATTCCTAGAACAGTGAGTTAAAATTTAATAATTAGAAAAGAGACTTCACAATTGTTTTCTCGAGGCTCGAGTTCTATCTAGCTTCAACTGTAAAAACAAAGCAATTTTGCGAATGCATATTTTGTTATGTTGTAGATAGATCCAGAAGATCTTAAAGGTCAGACATTAATATTTGGAGATAAATCAAAACTTAAAATTAAGGAAGAACGATATTATGCAGTGAATCATGACACTAAATGCAATATTACTTGTGTATTTAATACTGGGAAAGTGAAATCACGATATAAAACAGGTATCTCCTTAGTCTTATTTAATTGAAATTAAAATCAACAATTTTATATTGATAATATGATTCTTCTGTATAGTTAATGTGAAACCTGTGGGCTCGATCAGCATTAGACGGAAACTTTCAGGTATTTCGAAAATCAAGCCAATGCAAATAGAAAACACTGGTGTACCGTTTCCTGAAAACCTGAAAATCCGTCATCCCTTATTCGGTGTAAGTTGTAAAGACAAAGTTAGAAAAAGTGTAAAGATAAAGTTAGAAAGAGTGTAATAAAGTAACCTGTAAGAAAAGAGGAATTACCATCCTAAGTATCAAACATACATCTTATACTTTGCTGAAAAATGAAGTATTGTTAATAACTATATATTACATTACTTATAAAAGCTGACATTCTCAACTTTTTTACAAAAAATGATGAAATTAACATGATCAATTAATTTATCTGACATAGACTGCAGAACTTTATGCATTCTAAAGCTTTATTTGAGCTTTATCATTTATTAAATCTGTTTTTGCAGAAAACTTTGCTACAAAATATTAAATTTGTATAAACATCTGTAATCTATAAATTAACTACAGAGGAAATGTATTTTTTTCTTTTAATTTAACAGGTACAAAATGAAATGTAAGGTCGGCTATACAAATTTTATAGAATAAAACGCACTTTAATGTTAGGTCGACCTAAAAACAAAACTATGTATATCCTTGGCTAGGAAAGGCTTTTATATTATTATAAATTGTGTATATTATTATAAATGGTGTATATTTTATTTTAATTGAATTGAAATATTTGAGTCACAAATTTCATCCAATGAAGTTATTCCTTATTTTCATCGAAGTTAGAAATATTTAGTTTCGACTATTGGCAGTACTGTCAAATCGGTTACCGATCATTTCCAGGTACGCGGCAAATACAAAATAGGAGAAACCATAATCAAAGAAATTTATCGTATAACCTTTCTTGTTGTAGAACAAAGCTACGTAATGCAGAAATCGCGTACAAACAGACCAAAACTATCGGTAAAAGTATAATAAAAACATTCTAACACGTGTAGTAACAAAATCGAAGCTCTGTTTGACATGCGCCTTCAGAATTCTTCGCGTGTGCGCCTCTCTTTAAATACCAGTGTATGTAACACGTCCGCTTCTGCGCAGTCGTGGTGCGCATGCGACCAGATCTTGAAGACTACAAAAATTTCCCAGTACAGAAAAGAGATTTGTTAGTGGAAAAGTTGTAACGTAAGTAAACAAGGCCCGAGGAATTCGAAACAACGAAACACGCGTATTTAATGGTAGATTTGTTGAGAGTGGTGGCACGCGATTGACGAAACACGGCAGCTGTCGAAAACGTTTACTTTATCGAACGGAGTTAAGGTTAAACTCAGCCAGGTATACCCTGTAACCAGTCCAGGGTATTTAGCAACCCCTCTGGCGACAAATCATTCAATCCTTTGTGACGTTCGTGGCGAACTATACCATGTTGCTCGGACTACCGTGGTTTTCTTTTACATAAACTGTATGCTTAAGGGAACTTGTGGATTTGTTGGGGGTCATAGTTGTTTGCGCTCGAACCAGCATTATCGTTCATCTCAAACAAGTACGCAGAAGATACGCGAGATTGGTGAGAGCCTCCTTTTCTCTTACGCCTCACGCGCAAGATCAAGACAACGACCATTGACTAAAAAGGGATAAAACTAATGATGGCATCGTTGTTCTGTTTTCCTTTTTCTGTGTCTGTCTCTCTCCATTTACTTATCTACTATCTCTTTCTCCCCCCTCTCTCTCTCTTTCTCCCCCCTCTCTCCCTCTCTTTCTTACTCTCGCTCGTACTCATCTCTACTCTTCCCCCATCTTGCCACCCACCATCTTGCTCTTTCTCCTTCCCTCTTTTCTATCCCCTTCTCGTCCTCCGCCACTCCTTTCATTACTTCCATTTCTTATTCTCTCGTTTGCTGCTAGCCTTTTCCCTCCTTCGAAATCGTATCACGAAACGACGAGACCATCGTCCTTGCGTATGCGGATAGTTGCATTCGAAGCTCCGGGGAATTTACGTGTCATGCCCCACCACGGCTACTTTTCACGGATTTTCACGTAGGTTCGTGCTATGGCGTAGTACCCTCTCACTCGCTCTCTGACGTTTCTTCGCTTCTCTCGACGCCACCAACAGCTGTTTCGTCCGATCGTCGCCCTCTCGTATAGTTCGTGTCTCGTCGCAGGAGTGAGTAAGAGGAAGAGGGGGAGAGAGAGACAAAGAGAGAGCGAGAAAGTGAGTGGGAGAGTACAGACGGTGGCCCTACCGCAAGTTTTTCGTCGTCAGATCCTAAGCTCGAGAGCGTATAAACTTGTCATTTGTACGTCCATCGCAGGGCGTACGCTATTACTATAATCGGTTGAAATCTGGAGCGTCCTTTGTTCGTTTACTGTCCCGTTTGACAGCTCCTGTCAAACGGACCTTCCTTTCCAACTGTTCGTCTAATCTGTCAGCCAAACGGTTCATCGTCTCGTATTCTCTCTACTACACGAGAAGGTTTCGATCACCGATTTTTCACCTTTTTCTGGTATACGCTAATTCAAAAATAACTCGGACAATACTCACAGTTACAAATAACACGAATCTTTTCATGGTCGAATGGTGAAACATTTTAACATGTTTCGCGGATAGATTACGAACTCTTTCACGGATTTACGTGGAATTTTCGTCGAATTCAATTCCGTTAGCATTGGTTGACGCGTCTGACTCATAACACATTCCTCGTCCACGACATTTTAATATCTTATCATTTTGTTTCAGGTTGTGCAAGGATACTAGTGTGTAAGAAGATACGAGTACAGTCAATTACATAGTATCGAGGCATTGTACAAACTGTGCACGTAAGTATGGTGTAGTCATTGTGCGTTTGTATCGGCGGTCAACCTAAAAATTTTGCTTATACGTTAAAACATATGTTTCGTGTTATTTCCATTGGTTCTATGTGTTTATATCGTTCAACAAGATACTAACCATATCCGAATTATCTGACAACGGACAGTTGTATTCTTTTTTATGCATTTATCGATATTATTACAAACTTGTTGGGCGTTGCATATAACTTGTTTATTTATGTGTAGGGTTTACGAATAGGAAAATCCTGGTAACTTACCATATTGTGTGATACAAACGATAGAAACAAAAATGTCAGTATTGAATCAAAGCGGAGAAGATGCTGTGGAGTGTCCATTGTGTATGGAGCCATTGGAGGTGGATGATTTGAATTTCTTTCCGTGCACCTGTGGTTATCAAATATGTCGTTTTTGCTGGCACAGAATTCGGACTGACGAGAATGGCTTATGTCCTGCTTGTCGGAAGGCCTATTCTGAAAATCCTGCCGATTTTAAACCTCTCAGTATGGAAGAAATAGCAAGGTTGATTTCATTAATAATTAATATTCTGAAATTGTTGAGTGTCTAGAAGTAAACTTCAGAATAATTTGTATCTTTTTTGTTTATCAGATTAAAAGCAGCGAAAAGATTGAAAGATCAGCAGCGCAAGCAGAAAGTGACAGAAAACCGTAAACATCTAGCTAATGTGAGAGTAGTACAAAAAAATCTAGTATTTGTAGTAGGATTACCATTGCGACTTGCCGATGCTGATGTAAGTGTCAATCTGTGCTGTTATTGTTATGTCACGAGTAAAATAAGCATTGACAAGAATCTATATTGGTTTCATTAATTGTCTTTCAGGTATTAAAACGACATGAATATTTTGGAAAATTTGGCAAAATTCATAAAGTTGTAATAAATCAAAGCACTTCCTATGCAGGGTCTCAAAGCCCTAGTGCTTCTGCTTACGTTACTTATCAAGTAAGTCATTAGTTGTATTCTACCAATAACATTTATGATTACTATATCAGTTATATTCATTTTATATTCTAAAATGTATTATGTTACCAGCGTCAAGAGGATGCACTACGTGCTATAGAGGCTGTGAATAATGTTATTATGGACGGACGAACAATAAAAACGTCATTAGGGACAACAAAGTATTGTTCACATTTTATGCGTAATCAGCCTTGTCCGAAGCCGGATTGTATGTATTTACATGATTTTGGGGACCAGGAAGCATCTTTCACAAAAGAGGAGATGCATCAAGGCAAACACCAGGAGTATGAACGAAAGCTTGTGCAATCGTTAAATGCATCGCATGCGTCTGCTCAACGGTAGGATTATTTGCATATAAATCTAATACATTAATATAGAAGGTAATATATGCGGTTAATTAAAGCAAAATATTCGTTTTATGTTGGATAGGAAACCAACACCATCGCCATCCGTAACAAGTAACATCGTTCGCGAAAATGGCACTTCAAACTCTCAAGCCAAAGAAGCTTGGCCATCGTTACAGACTGGACAAATAAATAGTAAGTTTTTCTTTCGTGAAAATAAAATTATAAAGAAACGAATATTATTAATATACGTCATACGCGTGTTTCCAGGTACACAAACAAATTGTAAAGAATTATCACCGCCGTCACAAGTAACATCACAACCGAACAACATAACGAATGGAAGTAGTACAACAAGTCAGCAGAGTCATGTATTGTCAAGTGGATCGACACATCAACAAAATAATAATAACAAAGGCGAGAGTATGAATTTGCGGAGAGGAAAAAGTAATAGTGAAAGTAAGGCACAGGCAGCGCGTAATAAACATAAAAATTGTCAAAATAAAGAAAAACATTGTACAAGGACAACTTCACGATCCGAATCAAGCTCTATTGGTGTGCAAAATAATGTACCGCCACAAATTAATGGACAAAAAGATATTAGAAACTTTTCATCCGAAACAAATAGTGATGTAATACAAAAATTGGGTAATAAGTGTAAATCGGAACAGCAGCAGCAGCAACAACCACAACCTTCGTCGCAACAACAGCATCAACCACCGCCTATGCACCAACAACAGCAACAACAACAACAATCACAACAGAATAATAAAGGATCGAAATTTGTGCAGCAACAACAACAACAACAACCATCGTCTCAGGAACTTAAAATAAATGGAGTAATACAAAACGGAGAACGTCGGCATTCGGATTGTGAAGCAGATCAACAACGTGAAGGTAGCACACCAGCTAGTACAATTTCAAGTACAGAAGATTCGAATGTGAATCAACAAGTGGAACATTTAGCAGAATCAAGTGAGGAGAACAATGGTGCTGCTATTTTGGGTGAGTTCCTTATATTGGTGATCATTTCTTTATGTATTGATTTCTTGGTTTTGAAATAAATACACAATCAGATTAAATTCAATAAAAGTGAAAAAATATATTTTATTTTTTTTATTGTATTGGCATTACGGAAGATTAACAAACTAGTGTGTATCGTTAAAAAATTTGTATAAACTAACAATTTAAGTTTTGAGTTTAGAGATTTAAAATGTTAAGTCCAAACTTTATTTTTGTTCTGAAAAGTTCTTGTTATACAATATTTACTTTATGTTTGTTGATACATAAAAATGTTTTCATATTTGTACATCTATATATACTCATGTATATATATACATATATATATATATATATACATTTATTGAGCCGCTTCTAAAGTTTATCGATATTTTGCACGTACTTTTGAAAAATATATGTACAAAATATTTAGGCTATTGACTTTAATGAAAACTTCATGAGAGACTTTACATAGTACCTATAATATCTCAGTCATTTTAACAAATGTCATACAGAATATTTGTAATGGTTCATGAGTCATTCTAAATGTGTGTCTATCTCTTATAACACTGTACGTTGTATATACTTCGAATATATAGAACAATAACTTGCAAACAATGTATAATATATATTGATGACTCGCATAACATGTTTAGCTGCGTCTCATAACTGTAGAATAGAATTTACATAGTTATAGATATATGCCAAAATAAAGAGGATTCTGTGGAAAAAATGTATAGTAACTGTTTTTTGTGTTTTTGTACACACTTGACTATATCCTTCGTGCAAATTGTATTGTTTGGCATATGTGTGGACAATGTGGTTGGAAAATGTTCCACTTTTGTATGCTTTAGCAGACAACAGACATTGGCAACTCTTATTTGAATCATAGGTGTGTATGAAAATTAAAGTTACATTTTCCAGACACACACGTTTGTACATTATCAAGATTCATTAATGGTGGCAGAGAGGAATAGTGTTAGAAGCTGTTTATTCTGGCATTGAAAAAGTATCAAAATGATTTGATCGCGTCTCGTAGTGTAGAGATATGTACCTATCATCTTTAGGTTCCTCTCCGGCTAGCACAAATTCATCACAAGGTGCCAATCAACAACCACCACCAGGATTACATAATGGGTCACAAATGCAACTCAGTCATCGGTCAATCTTTCAGGCGGACAATAACAGCTTCTTCAGTTCAAACACTTTCCAGAAAATCTCTACCACCACCTCAGTGCCACCTACTTCTTTAACAGGCATGTACATAATACAGATTCCTCTAGTGTCGTATCTGTGCATATATTCGTTTTGGTTTTCTCATCTGACACTGTCTCTTTCGTATATTGTTTGTTGTATTCGACGTGATAGTGAAAGTAGATGTTACAATTCAATTTTTCTTGGACATATAGCAAACCCAAACTTAAGTTGGTCAAGCACAGGCTTAACTTCTATTCCCGACTCGTTGCCAATGGTTCAGTCCAGCGAGGACTGGCAAGCTGCTTTTGGTTTTCCACCTGAGACATCACGAACGAATCATGTTGTACAAAAATCGAGTCCTTCTAGTTCGCCAGGAGTCACTTTCAATTCCGATGGTTTTGTAGATGAGGAAGTTTACACCAATTTGCAATATACCACAATCTCAGAACCTTCTGCTAGTTTTACCTCGAATTTGCTCGTGAATTCTCCAGCGTCCAAATTTATGGCTGACTTTCAGCAAAATTCTTTACAACAGAGGCTTGCTATGCAGGTGAGTAGTAATTTGAATTATTTCTATCATTGAAAAATCAAAATTGTTCTTGAAAACTCTAAAGTTAGATGATCAAAAAGATACCGATTGAATAAAATAAAGGAAATATAAGAGATTTTATTATTGTATACAATTAGTAACAGTATTAAATACGATTTTCTAAGGCACAACAAAATCAAGAGAATTGTGAATATATAAAACAAAATGGTCATGCTACTTTGGAGGAAGTACGAAATCACAAAGAATCTGGGTCAGATATAAAAGCAGATGATGACTTAGGCTTTGATCCGTTTCACGAAACACAGAAAGCTTTAGCCGAACTTATGGAAAACGAAATGCAACTGCAACAGCAGAGGTTATTTCAACAACAACAACAACAGCAGCAGCGAGAAAGGGAAGAGCAGAGTAGAGTACAACACCAACAAAATATCACGAATCTGGGTCAGCAACACTATCCGCAGGTAAACATCTTTTCTTCAGAAATAGTTACACTTACACGAAGGATGTTCCCGAGGATAGTGTTATGCAGTTATGTCTATGTTTTTCTTTTCTTCCAATTCAGGTTGCTCATATAGCTCATCTACAACAACACGCCCAACACTTGCAAAATCTACAGGTTCTCCAACAATCGCATTCCCTACTGTCTCGTCTTCCGCAAAATTTATTACAAAGTGGTACACAGAGTCCTGCTCAGAGCAACGTGGCTGCAGCTAGTCTGGGGCAACGTAGTCGTCATCCACCACCAGGTTTCCCTGGTTCTACACCAAATCACATGAATTCTTTTGGTCTTGGTATACCGCGACCAGCTCCCACGAACGGTGCTCTTTCGGGTTAGTATTTTTTTGTTCCTGGTCTTTAAATAGTTTTGTTGTGAATGTTTGTTAAATTTCTTGATAATATTGATAAAATATGTATACTTGTGGCGAGCAACAGTGTTATCCAAGTATAAAAGCAAATTGAATTCTTGTGACTTTGTCAGGATCTATGATAATATTATGCATGAGTCATTCGTCTAGTATGCTGTTTACAGGAGCACAACCGCCGCAACAAAACGCGTATCTTCCAAACGGAAACCCCCTTTTGAGTTCACAAGGTGATTTTTAATAATGTTAACATGAACTATCGCATTCATAATCATGGCAATTCATTCATTTTAACATATTACACTTGTAAATGTTTGAAACAGGCATTAGTAAATGTGCGGGTGATGCAGTATATACGCTTAAGGATTGGTGTGATATTAATAATCAACAGCAGCAACAACAACAATTTCATCATCAAGCATTACATCAAAAAGGAGGGTGGAATAACTTCGGACCTATCGCAGACTGGACTTCGATTGATCCAGCTATTGTTAGTTCTTCTAGGCCTCTTCCATTCCAAACTACGAGTACATGGCAGTTTCCACACGTTCATCCCACACATACTGTTTCACATAATGCGCAACAGGTATTAAACATATTTATGCGAACGACTTTACTGCGTTAGGTATTGCATAACCATCGGTCTGACTAGAAACACTGTACTTATAGTAGACTTTATATATAAATACGATGTTTCTCAATTATAGTTGGTAAATTAAATTTATAAAGTTTTGATCTACTACGGTGTATATGTGCAATGTTTAGAACCAATATGTATAATTCGATTAAACCATTTCTATTGTTATAAAATAGATTTTATTACATTCTAATTTTATCTTCCGTTAGGAACAACAGAACGCACCAACTCAACATTGGGCAATGCAACCGCCTCCAGGTTTTGCTGCACCAGCGACTACGGGACAACTGAGTAATCAACCAAGCACAACTGCACAGCCGCACACCAAACTAATATCTGCAGGATCGGAAATCGAAAGTAAGTTGCTTAATAGTAATTAAATGTTTTTAATTCATTTCTTTTAGATGCAGCAAAGAAATATACGAAACGTCTGTATTACAGATCTATAGATAAATATGAGTACGCGAATTGTACAACTGTATGATAAAAAAACATCCATACGAGACGAGATGAAAGTCAGCAGTGATACAAAAAATACCCCGACAGTCTGTTCCGTACGTTTTCCTGACCCGTGTCTATATCTTTCAAATATAATTTTATTTTAATGCTTTATCTGTTCTCACTGGATAAGTATTTATCGTTGAACAAAGTATTGAAAGATACAATGGAATATAATTTAATCGATACTTTCGACATATGCGACGAATATACTCCTATGTACGTTCTCGATGATATTCTCATATTTAACCTTATAGTAAATTCGAACTATCTACAAGTCTGGCAGTCTTGTTATTAATTATAATTTATTACGTTTTACCATAGACCAAGATACATACAGGTGCCGAATTTAAAAACAGTGATCATGATTTACTAATCAACCCCTAAACAAAGATACTTACAATAATATAATAATGCAACATCATTGAAACTCGAGTAAATTTATTCGAGTGAAAAACGGAGTATGATCTTTTTGTGTAAATAACATTTTCAAAACAGTTGGCATAAGATAAAAAGTGCACAGGACACCATGATTCAAAAACAACCTTCCACCTGAACTCATGATAAAATTTTTCATAAAAAAAGAAAAAAGAAAGCATAATCCCAAATCCGAAATTATATTAACGAAAGAAACGATTGACATTTAACACGTCTTTTTATTTAAACTATAGCGACATATTACATTTATACTACAAAGTGCTTATATAATGGTGACGTTAGAACAAATTTTTTAACAGAACATTATCTATTTGTCTGTTCCTAGACAAAGGGTTTTCTGTTATATAATATATATATTATATATATATTATAAGTATGTATTATTATTGTGAAAATGCGCAGATAGACACATGCTAATAAATGAAATGAAATGTAAAAATTGAGGAAGAAGTGACCTGTTGCTTTTCTCTGGAATTGTCTGATCTGAATTTGTAATTCTTTGATCTTGAGGAGACTAACCTCGAATTATCTTCAGAATAAATTTTGTTATACATCAACATATCACGTTGTGTGTCTGACAGAAGTTTTACAGGTTCTCATGTTCGCTTTGATCCTAAAGCGAAATGCTTACAGAGAATCAACTCTATTATAACAATGCTTGAAAGGAACAAAATATAAGAAAATCTACAGCGAGAGTTCATTAGTTTTCAATTAAATAATATACGTTAACGTTCATGCCGGACAAGTGTATAATTTACAGTATATAGTTCGTCGCATTTTTGTAATTAGGAGACATGACAGAAGTTAGTATGGAAGTGTAGCATTGATTCAGGAAAAGTACGAAAACTTCAAATAAAAAATTGACGTTGATATATTCAATCATCACGTGACTCAGAAAACTACGAGCAACTGTCGAGATGATTAAGCACGGAAACAGTCAACGCAACCGAATATCGAGTGCATATACAAAATGAGTATGATACATATACATATATAAATATATATATTTATATGTGTATATATATATGTATATATATATATATATATATATATATACACACACAAAATACATATGTATATATATTATATATATATATATATATATATAACGAAATACGTCTGATAGTACTATAATACGAAGCGTTAACGTCGAATTATTAAAACTCTTGAGGCAGTATGTTAAACATATCTGCTGTTTCAACGCGACTAAGGAAACACGATACGTATGCGAAGAGAATGATTGAGATAATAAAGATATAATTATAACAAATTTAAGTGAGTTAAGGTAATCGAGAAATATACGACATGCGCAAGAAATGAATAAAACAACATGTTTTAATTAATTAATCCCATTGTTCCCTTTGAATTTCCCTTTCCTCTTTAAATTCATTTCTGATGGTTTTAAAAACCTGTAAATCCCATGAAAGTTGATATCTTATGATCTGCAAACATTTTTAATTTTTTTTTAATGACAAAGTACAGTTCATCAATTAGTAAAATACAGTATAACTATTTATATGTATTATGTAGTCATTGCGGCTGTGGTCAACAAAATTCAAGGAGAGGGCGTCTGGAACGATGAATGGGTAGATTGTGGCTGTTGAAAAGACTCCTATAAAACATATTGTATTAGTTTTAACCTCATAAAATAGAAGATACATGTACTAAATTATTCAATTAATATAAATATGAAGCGTGATTTTATAAGAATTAGTGATCCTTTATATTATAACAACCTTGTCTTACAAATTAAATTTTATATAAATACGAAATAAAAGTTTAGTCGTTTGGAAATTTATAATACATTACGTTCTTCTTCACTGTTGAAAAAATTCCCTCTACTAAAACTGCAAAGAAGGCTAACTTTTACATATGTGTGAAAGTTTTCTTTATCGAATCGTGTTTGCTTCTTATGTTTTGACGCGATAAAGCCCAAAACGTTTTCGGTTTCAAATTAGGGTAAATTGCTGTAAACTTCCATCCTATGTGAGAGTTACAGTTTTTACACGTAGCTATTGTCCATCCATATCTATGAAAGGGCAAAGTAGTTTATTATAAACACGTGACATTGGAAAATAAAAAACTGGTTATATAGGAGATAAGCTTTACCCTTCAAACCATGTACATTCAGACGACATACTAAGCCCGCTTAGCTCCAAACCTTGGGCATGAGACAAAGTCACAATATCGTGTATAGCACCAGCACGATTGCAATAAATACCAAGTGGACCATCTATGCTCATTATTAACATGTTAGATTGTCTTCCAACGTCGGAATAACATTGATTGCAAACGAATATTTCATCCTATAAAGCAACAACTATTCAATAATAATTCTGGACATACAAAATAAAAAATATTAATTTTATGTATGCATACATTGACTAAATGTTTAATTTCCATTTGCAATCTAGAAATTGCGCAATCATAACGTAATAAAATTCGTCGTGCATCATCATCTAGTAATAAATTTTGGGCAACCCAAAATGACAAATTTGTAGGATCTTCTGGAATATTAGCATCCACTGAAATTAATTAAAGAAGAAATTCATTATAATTGCTGTTGTTGGAAAGATTTCTTCAAATATTTTGTACCAGTATTCAATATACTTACCACCATGAATGGATGTGAGCTGTTTTTTTATTTGTAGACAAAGTCTATGTGGGTCATATTGTCTGTACACCCAGCCAGGCCAAGGAGTTACTGCTGCATCCAGATTCTCTATCCTTTCTTGTTTTTTGAACTCTTCCGCCGTAGTTGCTTTTGTTCGTAAATGATCTAACGATACTAATCGTTGCTCAAGAAGTGGTGGCCCAAGCGTTATTTCTGGTAAAACTTTAACTATGGCAAAAATTTGTTTGTATCCCTATATAAATATGTACACTCATGTAGTAAATGTGTACTGTAATCATCTAGAATACAGAGAGCACAAAATATAGTTAAAATTGACCTCCTTCATAAGTTTTAAAATCTCGAATCGTTGTCTGCCTTTAGCTTTCACAGCACGACCTTCATCAGTCAAAGCCGTTTCATAAATTTCAGCTGTGACGCCTATAGGTTTAAACAAATTGTTACATGCAAAGCATATAACACCTACGGTACGATTGTTTTCATGGAAATAATCCATATCGATAGTTGTTCTCCCAGTTATCATTGGTAATGTTT
The DNA here is from genome assembly GCA_028453745.1 of Agapostemon virescens. Lineage (NCBI taxonomy): Eukaryota > Metazoa > Arthropoda > Insecta > Hymenoptera > Halictidae > Agapostemon > Agapostemon virescens. The sequence goes on from CM052098.1 coordinate 3,998,934, forward strand.
GTCCAGGAAATAATATAACAGACTTTTGTATTAGCAACTGTAACTTTATACATGATCCTTCATCCAATATTGTCCTTCCCCTAAATTCCTCCAGGTTTTGCCCTAAATACTGCAAACATATTTACATATTAGAAAATGTGAACCCTACTAAAATATTCTATTTTGTTAAAATACAGTCAAACATCAGTTTACAAAATTAATACATTCCTAAAGATCTTTTGTAAACTGAAACTGTTTTCTTTAGAATGTAACTTGATATATAACTCCAAACACAATGTGTCACTCAAGACACCTTGTGTTTCTAACATTTGTTTTTAAACCGAATTGTCTATAATTCACAGTATTTGTAAACTGAAGTTTGATTACGTGTGTATACAGTTGAACTTCTGTAACTCAAATATCATTATAAGACAATAAATTTCTTTATTCTTTTCCATTCTTCCAGCTGTTAACATTTCTGTAATTTGGAAATCTTGATTATTCCCTTGCAATTGGAGTTATTGAAATTCGACTGAATAAAAAAGAAAGGGAAACATACAGAATGCGTAGCTGGTAATGTTAAATCAAAAGTACGTTCGGGACGTTCTTGATTAGCTTCTTCTTCTTCCATTTGTTCTTCTTCTTCCATTTGTTCTTCTTCAACATTGTTGTCTCTTATTAGTCTCTCCATGTATTCCATATATATTGCTACATAAATATTGTATATTTTAGAGTTTGTTTCGATTAAAAAAATAACATGCTGACAACAAATGATAGTACAGTATTGCTGTTGTTCCAAATAGGCGAGTATCTACTCCCACGATGTGTTTCTGTATGGGCAGTGATGGGATCAATGATGAGATACGAGATGGTTTTTTTTGCGCATGCGTGTCCAAAAACAGTAACGTATCTATTTTGTGGAGAAAATAGTGGAGAACTGGGGAACTATTAATGGCGGGAAACTGTCGGAAGAATCCAGGACGAGACGAGCAAGCTATGAATTTTAGGTAAGTAATATTACCTAACCTTATCTTAAATATAAATTATTTTTGCTTTTTAACAGCAAATTCTGTTGGTATTCTTTAATTGTTTCTGTTAACTAAAATATTAAATTTTTTTTATATAGTTTGAAGTTATTTTAGAACTCTTCCCTTCTTTATCCTCAAAATAAAGGAAAATAATGTTATATTATACATACATACAAAATTGTTATATATTTATATATTATGTGCATGAAGAAACTCAAGCACGAAACCTATTGGTACCAGCGAACACGCTTAAGGTGCTCCGAGTATTAAGCCCGCCACAGGAAACGAGACAGGAGCCAACGGGCGGAACCTCTGAAAATCAGCCGTTGGGAGCACATAATTTCGAAGCCTGGCTTTATATAAAATTCAACTACCTGTCGTTTTCTCGTTGACATACGACACAAATATACATGAAATTTTTACAATTACGAATTACACATTATATAATTATGACAAAACATTTTTTTTTCTCTTATAATTAGACTAAATTCTATTATAAGAATAAATTATGACGCAATGTAATATTATATTTCTTTAAACGAAACATTTTCTTTCCTCTTTAAAGAAACGTAATTCTACATTTTATCACAATCTAATCTTCAACAGCTATATTCACTTCGTATGAATACTACGTTGCATACAAAATATAAAAGTATTAGGAATATAGTACATATTTGACGTCACATCAATGCATGAACTGTTTGTAAAAATTGCAACAATATGTGAAAATCTAATATATAACCTAATAGCCTGACATACGCAATTCCGAAACATCAAAATGAAAATTATACGAAACTCTATACCTAGCATCTCAAGTTCTCCAGATTCACTTAATCCGCCATCACTTTCTGCATCAAAGTTCATCGTCGTTTATAGACTCACCAGAATTTCAAACTTTTTGTCAACTTGTAAACAATCAATATTTTTCTTTCATAAACTATAGACACGATAAGCCTTCTATTTGCAAACTATCACGAACCATCGCAAACTTCGTTGCAGTGGCAAATCTTTCTACATACAGGGTGCCTCGGAAAGTTCAAAGAAATTTGAAATGGAAGATTCCCGGGTTGGTTCTAGGCATCATTTTCTTTTGCTAATTCGCGATTTGACGCGTCGTCTTCGAGTTGCGGACCAATCAGAATGCAGCAATAGCTTGATCAATGGCAACGTTAAACTCAGCAGGATCTGTCGCTAAGATAGAATTCATACACCATTGTCACGCTTTGATTGGTCCGTGTTTTTTTGTTGATAATTTGAAAACGAAATTCCAAACTGTGAATTGACAAAGGAAAATGGAGCTTATAATAACCCTAGAAATCTCTCCTATTCCTAATTTATTTGAACTTTACGGGACACTCTGTATACTGTACAACTGTGAAGATAACTCTAGAAAATCGCAGTATCGATATTTGAACTAAGAACGAAATTTCAAAATGTTGTGTTTCAGAACTTTATTAGATTGGATATTATGAACATCGACGAAATTGATATAATACAGGTAAATAAAATGTAATATTGAAAATAATAATATTCTGAATATGTTACAATATCATTTTATTATCATAAGTTAAGTATAATATTAATACATCATTAGTTTAACAGAGTGTAAGTTTACAAAATGGTGCCATCAAAATATTATATATTTGTTATTATTTTAAAATTAATGATAATTCTGGAATATTAACTTAAAGGATTCTACAAATTCTAATGAAATTCAGTTTATTCGGATATGTCACAATAAAAATTAATTGTCAAACTCAAACGAAGAAATGCAATTAAATTTCGAATTAAATAGTGATTAAAATAACTATATAATAAATACTTGAATGTGCATAGGACATACATTTAAATATGTAATTAGATGATCTGTTGTGTAATCCATCCAATGTAATTATATACATTTACATAAACACCGGGAACATTATTTGTCGCACAGCCGATACCCCATGCTACCATACCAACAACTTGCCATTGTTTATTCGCAGATTGGCATACCAATGGTGAACCTCCATCACCCTAAAAAAATTAATTAGTTTGAGCTGTACATTGCTAAAAAAAACTATAGTCGTTTATACTAGAATGATCAACATTAATTCTTACCGTGCATGCATCTTTTCCTGCTTCTCCACCAGCACATATGAAGCTGTTTCTGTCAAGATTATAATATTGTCCAAGTCTTGTTTGCCTGAGAGAAACTTCACAGTTTGATTGCGTTACAATGGGTACATCCACTTCTTTCATAATGCTTTGATACCGACCATTCATTCCAAATGCATCTTTTCCCCAGCCTGATACCCAGCACCTTGTAGAAAACATATTATAATTGTAATTTCACTTTTAAATTATAAGTGTTTACAAGAATATATTCATATTTACCTTACACCAGATGCAGGCTCCGATGTAGGAAAGCATGCAGTGTTAATGTTTGGGCTACTAGAAATTGGTACTGTGTCATTCAGAGTTAATACAGCAACATTATTCTGAAGATTAGCAGAGTTGAAATTTGGATGTATAACAGTTTTTTGAATCGTGTATTCTTGGTATGGATCAGGTTCATTTGTGGAGTGACTATCCCACTCTCCCAATCTTATTTTAAGATCACCATTCCTGTAAAAGCAGTGCCAATTTTTGAAGAGTTGGATTCATTTGATACTTGTATCGTATTTTTAAAAGATTTACTAATTAAGGTAAAGATTTGACAAAAGTATATAATAAAAAAAATTATTAAAAATTATGAGTTGCTCACATATAAGATATTACTTTATGAGCAACAGTAAGTACATGATGTGGTGTAATCAGGACACCAGAGCCTACATAAACATTGTCTGTAGTCAAAAGAGCAGCTTGCCAAGGATATGCTCCATAACTAGCTTGACCCTGAGGATGTGGAGCTACCGAAATTTTTCTAATGCCACAAGATTCATCATTCATATTTTCTGAGGATGAACAACAATACACTTGCCCAGAAGAACAATTAGAACCCTACATAAATGAAAAATATAATCTCTATAAAAAAATCGTATACTCCAAATTTTTCTCACTTTGTGTTACTTTAAATATTACTACTAGTAATTAAAGATAATTTTGTATACATACCATATTAACTATTCGAATGTCAATGCCAGTATTAATACTAGGACAATTCCTTGCTGATACACAAGAGCACATCATACTATTACTGTTACCTTAATTATAAAATAAAAAAGCTTGTTAAAAATAAAGTTTTCGTTATCTGCACATAATTAATGATAAATGAAAGAATTAAATATGCCATGTACACGTGAAATATTATTATATAAGATTAATTTCAGTAAAATCCAAAGACATGATCTTATTACTACAAAAAGTAACTATAAAGTTTAATAAATAAACTCTTTTAGAGGATTGAGAAATTAGAACAAGTTATTTTTAAAATGACACTTCCGGCCCTAATCGGAAGTTAGACATAAATTGAAATAATAATTTGTAATTACTGAATATCTTCGTTATTAAACAGTACTCCGGTGCAACTTAAATTTTTCAAAGCTACAAATAAAGATTTTTAAATTATAAACACTGCATACTCGGCATTTTTGTAGTGGAACCATCATCAAAAATGATAAAGTCACTTTGCGCGAAAACTTGATACTCCAGGATGCTGGGTACGAAGTACAATAAAAACAATATATTAATCATGATGATAAAATTCGAGAAAGAAACGTGCTATGATTAATTTAATGCGGTTACTATTTAATAACTTTAAAGTTTAGACTATTCGACGAGTTGGGACGCACAAATAATGACTTTTAGCCGATCAGACGTACGTTTATTTATATACAAGTTTAGCGGTGGTTCTGTCATAGCTTTTAGAGGAACACATTATCTCGTACATCCTTTTGGAACGAAAAGAATATACCTACGGCCTTGACATATGAATCGCGTCATAATTACATACACATAGGTTGATCCTTTTGTTGTCCCTTTTTTTACGGTGCCTTCAAGCGAGATTCTGAATAGACGGGAACAATCATTCGAAACTACGTCTATAAAAATTCTGTTAATTGCGCTAATTTCGGCGTCGACATTCAGGAGATACAGAGATAGAATACACAAAGGCGGATAGTAAATCTGCATCGATCACTTTATTTATACACCGAGATGCTACATTATTCCGTTTCGAAAGTAGTATTTTCACGATTTATTTGCATCAGCTTTTTTTCCTCTTTTATTTTCTCTTATTTTTGAAAGCATAGAACACTTAAAACGTTATTGCTCGCACTGTCGTCAATTGATTGAGACACTAAGCATGTCTGACCTAATAGGAGTACGTAATATACACGAAGATTGTTCGATAGTTGTTTTGACGTTGTGGAAACAATAAACAGAAAATTTTGAAAAATTCACAGAGGAGCATTGTCCGCGGTATCAGTCAGCTGATTGTATCGTGTATCCAGAGGAAAAGATTACCTTCCAATGTAAATTCGTAGAAACTATCTAACGTGGTGCAAACAATATAAAAATATTTACAGTACTCGTACGCGAAACACCTTAAAACGGAATTTGTTCAAAGCTCACTGTTTTTTTGCACCATTTTTTCACCTTTTTCCCGTTTCGTTTTATCTACAAAACGCAGTAAAAAAAACTGCTCTCTTCTGCTTTAAAAAACAGAAATTCAAATATGAGACAAGACCAAGACCAGATAAGAATACGACTTAAACTTTAAACACATTTAAAAAGTCATATAAAATCAGAATTAACAGCTTCCTAACTAAGTTGGTACTTGACGGATAGTGCCTAAGAGGTAGTAGCAATTTTTTCTCATTACACTCGCGCTGATTATAATATAATCAGTTTTTTCGACCTCCACGTCTCTTCATAGAAGATGTACATTGAGGACAGTACCACTTGCCTTTTGGCGGTGCAATGATACCCACACATGGATAATGAAACCATTCAAATGGACACTGCAACAAAGAATAACCATAAATCATTCTCTGTTTATTAACAAACTTCTGTACGACATGAGAATTATACTTACATCTGAATTGTCACATGCAACCATATCTCCATAAGATACTTGGTTGCATATACAATATCTTGGTTCGTTTGGATCGTATGTCCAATCTGGATTATCTGAATCCACTACTTGTGTATTTGAAGTTATAAGTGGCGGCGATACTGGTTGCTGAACAGATGCAGCAACTACACTTGAACTTGGTACCGCGTTTGCCACTTTCCTAACAAGCATAATATTAACAATGTATATATTATACTAAACATAGAGCAATATGATGTGACTTAACATTTAATTGCGAGTGATACACACTTTTTATGCTTTTTATTAGATTCTTGTATAGCTGCAATAGCGGTTTGAGCAGCACCAGCTAATTCTCTACTGAATTCGGCCGCATGTACACCACCAGTATTGATAGCTTCATAACTAGCTTTTAAACTGGCAGTCCGGCGACCATGTTGCATGTGCTGCGTTGCAGCAATTGCTTGGGATGCTGCAGCTGCTATGGCATTTCCACCGGCTCCTATGTGACCAAGATTATAACTTACAGAGCCAACAGAATTCGCAATTGCAGTAGGAGTTGATGGCACGCTCGTGGCGGCAATGATTGGTCCTGAATTTGCAGAAGCTGGTCGCGATTCAGGAACGTTTGGTGAAATTTTTTCTATAGCTAAACGTTTTTCTATTGAAGTTGAGGATGCATTTGAATCTCTTCTTTTTTCTGCCCGAGCTATACGATAGACAAAAAAATATGTATATAATTCCAGTATCCGTGTTATTTTTATACACGATATGCATGTGTTACAAATGCCACTTACAATGACTATGATTGTCTCGTGATCTAGTGGTTGATGTGAAACTATACCGATTTTCTTTTTGACTACTATTTGTTGGTGGTTGGTCTAATTCCAATGACCTCTTTTCCAATATTTCCGTTATACCTTTATTATCTGCTTCGAGCTCCATTTTAAATTTGTGCAGTTCCTGATCTAATCTTCTCAAATATCTATCTACTAAGTCATACATCTGATTAGCTAAGTGCACCTTCTCATCTGCATCTTCCAAAGTCTTATAATACTCTCTTCTAATGGCTTCGTATTCTGCTTCTTTTTCGCTAGGTTTCATTTTCTTTGCATTCGAGAAAAAAGTCTTTACTTTTTTTTCTAAACTATCCATTGAATCTGGAACAATTGGAGCGACCAAGGAAATGAGTCATAAGTAACAGAAATTTGTTACAAGTACATTTAGAATGGAGGTTCTATGTCCCTTAATGTGGTACATACTTTGTACACCTAAGTCCATTTCTCTCATTTCTGTAAACCGGTCTCTTAATTCTTGTGGTAGGTGCTCGATCACTGAAAGCATAGAAGAAGGTCAACATAACCAAACAATGTTGAAGGAAAAGTACCAGTTATTTAGCAATAAAAGACATTAATCTAAATAACAGAATCATTGCAGTGTCTGCATACTGCTCGTCAAATGCATTACAATATGAGTTTAACTTTAAAATGTATGAGCAAGAGCAGAGGTGATTACAAACCATTCAGAAAATATACGACTAACCTAAAACTTACATAGAACTGTACAATAGGAAATTGCTCATACTGTAGGATGTTCAATTTTCCAGTAAAATAGAACGTAATGTTTATTTAATTACGTGCGGCAATAGAATATTTGTAAATATGTTCGCATTGGGAGCACTTTTTGATGTTTTCGCGAGAGAGTATATTCGGGAAGGTTAGTAACTTTCTTGAGAAGCTGGGTAAGCAAAGCATGCCTCGTTTTTACGTACTTTCGACATAATCTTCCAAGTAAAGCATCCTTTCGTGCTGGCACTTCGTTGCCTGGTGCTTAATTTACAATTATTTACAATTTACTAAGGGGGAGTGCTTGCCGCCGTAGCAAAATTAATGAAAATTGTAGCACTCGATCGAAAGCGTGTTTACGGCGGCCAAATCCCTTGTTGTACCCTCATTTTCACGCTAGTTCTTTAAACGGTGCGAATCTGTGAACTATTCGAAGGAAATATCATCTAAAAAATGTCATTTCTCCGAAAATAAGTTGCCCAGCAATTAAACAATTCGTGACAGTGCTATTTATTTCGGAATTATTACTGGCCAGTTATCTATTCGTTGTAATCCGCCATCTTAGCCTAAGACTCAGGGGCGTCTTCGTACAATTTCGGTGCCCTGCGTAAAACATTTCTAATAAACCCAATGTATTTCTAAAATTGAATACTCTTTTTCTTTATTACTTCATAAACTACATTTTTTATTTACATCATTTTTTTTTTAGAGCTTAATATATCTCATATCGACAATTAGACTAGAGATTAACTGTTAAAAGTTCTTCTTTATTATTCGGATTTAAGCACTAATCAAAATAGTAAGTACATACTATAATACTTTTCGTATGCGTAATTTATTAGAAATCTGCATTAAATGTAATTTCAATTTAATCGGTACATAGTGTGTATGTTTATTGATAAATTATATAATTTCTTAAGAAAGGAGAAACGTAGCATTAAGGATCGAAAATCGCCGCGCCTTTCTAGGGCGATCTATACATTTCTTGCATACCAATTGTTCGTGAAAACTTTAATCGCGTACGAAAAAATAAAAAAGACGAAAGAACAATGTCTGGAACTTTTTCGCAGGAAAATGATACGACGTAGCCCAACGAAACTCGACTTACGGCTAGACGATCTAGTCGAGTACGAAGCGATGAGGAAGGTTCTTGAAGCCAAGAAAGAGTCTGAGAGACAACCAGCATTCAATCCTCCCTCGTGGGGTGGCAAAGTGCCGCAAAGTGAAATCCTAGAACGCATTGGTTACATGCCGCAACAGAATCAACCTTCACATTCTCGACCTAGTATATAATCTCTCTTGTTACACACTGTATTAAACAGTTTTTATATCTGTTATAATTAGACTATGAAAGTTTATACATTTACAACATCTTCTGATTTGAATAACTTAATAAAATGGAGAGTAGAACACGCATAAATGTAGCAAATTTCTGCACTGCTACCGTGTAAGCTAATGTTGAAAATTCAGAATTTCTGTATAAACATCTTATGGTCTAGTTATAATATTAATGTACTACCTCTGGCGATAGGTATATCTTCAGACTGAAATACAGTAATACGAATGATGTAAACCTGGACTAAGAATCAGTTTGAAAATCAGATGGGATGAAAGAATGATATTTATTGAGTACGAATAATTAAGACAATTCTCAACTATTAAATAAATCTGATGATTGGTGTATAAATGAACGAAGCAATTTTATTGAGTTTTCTCAGCATTTATCGTAATATTACTAAAATATACATGGCAGCATTTTCATTTTTGTTTCACTTAACAGTTCAGGGAGGTAGTAACAGTAGAACATCGACAGTCGTTAAAGGCTTAAGACACATCCTCAGCGATTAGCAATACATGTAACGCCTGAGATCTCGACGTCGTGGCTCAACTAATTAACTGATATATCCAGTCAATTAAAACAAAGCGAAACGATTGAGCGTGAATGATATTATTGCTGTTTAGTATATCTCGAGTGCTAGGTTAATAGTGCTACCGTCGTAGCGACATTTATTGTCAGTGTTAATAATGTTAATCTCTGCGTGACGAAGTAATCGGTACATACGATGAAAATGCAAATTAAGTATCAAAACGGAGTGCCGTAATGCAACGAAGCGTCACAGAATTAAGTATTCTACTGCACCGGAATAAAAGTACATTCGAAATGCGTATATATTGTCATCGGTCGACCGGTAATGCGTTCCCCGTGGAAACACGTATAGTTATCCTCTGAACCAGCAGAAAACTATAAGTATTCGCGGTAGTACGCGAAGATATCAATTCCGTAATTATAATTAAATCAACCCGCTATAATCTTCGCAGGGACGCAACATGAGCTATCCTCTGCGACCGTTTTAGTTACCACGACTAAACGTTTGTACACATTATAAACCCTTGTTGAAGTATAAGTATGTAGGTACGTCTCTGTCCCCACAATTCTTCTTCAGCGTCTCGTAATTTTCAGCCTCCCAACGTTCCAGGGTGCTTGACCTAATCGAGCTGCGAACAAATCATACAATCCGTAAGACTATTACCTTATCGTCGGCGATCATCGGAAAGCTTATGTCAATTCCAATTAGCGTAGCTTACTCAAACGATTCGTTAACGTACATAATTTCTTATATTCTCATATCTTCTCTATGCGATACATGCATAAAGCACGCAACCCACCGATTAAATAAATAACATTGAATCGTCGGTTTCTTTCATGCTTACCAGTTTTGTGGAAACAATGCGCACGCTGTAGGTACCATGAACGTCAGACTGCGAAAGTCGTGACAATAGAATTAGCACGCATTTCCATATAATTCTGATCTACGTCGAAAACAATTATTTGCAAATTTACTTACAAGCAGCCGACCATCATCACTTGTATCGGTGCATGCAAAGGCTTGATGCATTGCATAAAACGGTACTTTTCAAGTCTCGCCATGATGGGTGGAAGGATCACTAGGAATTAAAACATTTTCTTTTAACACGAGAGTAATTGGGATGATCAGGAGCTATAGCAATTGAAAAATAGTTTGGAAAGACTTTACATTGGAAATCATAGATTTTGGGAAACTATTAATACTTTACCGATCGGAAACCTATTATTAGGACTTTCAATAAGTCGCTCTGTAACAAAGTGAAGCCTAACAAGCTGGTTTTACATTGTAACTTGTAACAAAATTATTAGATAATTTATTAGATACTATTAGATAATTATTATTAGATACAATAAAAATTGCTGTCAGTGTTGAGAGAAAAAAAAAATTACGAAGTACTCGCCGATCGGTAAAGTGTTAAATAATATGTTACAATTAATTTTTTTTATAGTTTCTCTTTTGATACTTACGCATGCCGGGTGCACACATGATGATTCTCGAGAGGACCACTTGGCTGATACCTTTGGCTGCAGCGATCTGAAACAGTCGGGTCGATCGTTCGATCATACGTGCTAATTACAGCGTTTCTTGCGCTCTTATTGTAATTACCTAGCTCACCTTTGACTTCGTAAGTTTGTTGCCGTTCTCGTCAGCGATCTCGATCCCTTTACTGATCTCGTTCTGCCTCATTAAGGGAATGTTCACGCAATTGGCCGCGGCGACTGCAGCGAATGGCACATAACGCTGTCGACAGAAATTGTTTTTGCTTTTCTCTTTTTCTCGTGCAAATTGGAAGAAGGGAAGTTAATGCAAGCTGGGCGTTAGAAACAGTCTAAAAAGGTGGAAGATGTAGTTATTCTAGTTTCTTCTT
>CM052098.1:4032130-4066180 GCA_028453745.1 Agapostemon virescens
CATGGCAGTCACAGTGTTAAACATGAAGAGTTAAAAATATTTGCTTAATCTATCAGGTATCCAACAGTCGAATTGTCAGCAAAGTCAGCAAAGTTGGAACAATTATTTCCGTTGATCGTGCAGGATGGATGGCGGGTGGATCGGTAACTGAACCGAAAGGGGTTAACAGTGAAATCGAAAACGTAGCGCGACACGAGTGTACATTTCCCCGGTTCGTTGTCCTTCGAGACGCAGATACAGACTGACTTTTGTCGGTCCCCTCTTCGGGGGAAAAGTCCCAAGTACCGAAGGCCCAAAGCTCGTTCGATTTCGCTTCGCTTACGAGGGAACATATTCAGATGTGAAAATCCGATTTTTATGAAACTTATGGGAGCTTATAGTTCTTTGAAAAATATTTTACACGTGCTTTTTATTATTGGCAACCATCCACTTTGAAGGGGCGAAAATAGCTCTCAAAGTTGGGGCTCAAAACCATATTTTTTGAGGTATCTCGGAAACCAGAGGTCGAAAAAATTTGAATTCTTCTTTTAAAAATTGTGTTTTCAATGGGAAATCTAGTCATTGTGTGTAATAAAAATTTTAACAAAAGTTCTTTGTTTAATAGAGAGAAGAAGAGCTTTAAGTGTAGCCGGCGTGAACATGTTAAACAATATATTAAATTTAATATATAAGTTTCATCAAAATCGGATTTTCGCGTCTGAATATGTTCCCGTGTTAGCCTCTTCGCGAGACAATAGCCAAACCGTCCAAAAACCTTCGAGGGTCTCTTGAAGAGGATAAGCGTGGAGTCGACAAAATTTCAATCGCCTACAATTGAAATTTGATTCGAATCTTTCTTCGAAACGAATCAACGCCGACAACTTTAACCCTTTGCACTCCAAGCAATTTTAATTCCTAACTCGAGACATTTTTTCCTCCTAGAATAATTCCATTGTACGTGGTTAATTTCCTTTTGTGCCTGTCAAATTTGTTACTGTTAATAGTACGTGCAACACTTCCATTTTTACTAGCTTCTTAAATAGACACATTGTAATGTAAAAATTGTTTTGAATAATATTCTGCCAATTTTTAATGTCCCCTCGGAGGAGCCATTGGAGTGCTAAGGGTTCAAAAAAGTAGCACGACTGCATCGAGTACTCCCCAAAAATTTGTTCAGCAATATTTTTGCAGATTGTTTACGCCCCAAGGGAAAAATAGGAGAAATAGACAGCGTATCGTCCGCACGGATAAAACAGGAAACGATGCGCGTGTTGTCCACGAATTATTGCGTTTCGCTTCGCGGTACATTAATTGCAGAAGTGTAAAGAAGCGTCACAATTGGCGCGGCATCTGTTAAGCAACGATTAACCGAGTTAGCAATGCAGACGGCGGAGCTGCGGAACTAACGCAGTTTGTTTGCACGGTAACAGTGTAAGACACAATTAAGCGACGCTGCGCGACGCGGTACATAATACGAGGAGTTTTTAACTCCTGTTTCGAAACTAGTTTATAAACGCGCGACTCCACAAAGGAGACGTCAGTCTGCTCCCGCGTCACTCTTAATACGTTCTATCAGCTTCAAATCCCGTCTCGCATGCTCTCGCGGCGTGACTCCTGTTCTCAAAGTTCAGCGTCTGTCAACCGCGTTTCCCGTAATACCGGCGCGTTTGACACGGGACAGAGAGGAAAAAGATAAATTTTTCTTTTTCTGCGAGAGGCCACCGCCGCCGCCATGGCAAAGAAGAAGAAGAAGAGAAGAGGAGGAAGAAGCGAAAGAGGGAAAAGCGAAGAGGGTATCTGGCCGCAAGATCCTTCGTCGGAATTAAAGTTCCCTCGGTCTCGTCGAGCCACGATTTTGCGGCGGCCAGCGGTTTTTTCTCTCCTCTGGCCGGCGCGAATCGAGAAAGCAGAATAATAAACCAATGCGCTCGAAAATAATCCCCGAGATGGCAGCCGTTCCTGGATAAAAAGCGCCGCATATGGCACGCCGGCCGGAATCGCCGAAAAAAGACACCGGCGCATCCGTTGCATCAATCCAATTCCGTATATTAGCCCCGAGAATTAAAAGAACTGTCGGAAGCATTATTTCAGAGGTTTTGCATACGGTATGAAATTTATTGGACTCGGAATAAAAAGGACAATCGACGAGTACTTTTTAAATGGAAACGTGCCGGAGAGTTTATAGAGCGTAATAGGATACATCTTTTCGATAGCGGGTCGCTCGAGATGTCGATGAAGTTGATTTCTCTCTCTCTCTCTCGATCGAGAACACGCCCAGCATCGGTCGCAGCTAACGGCGCAGCGCCACGTGACGGGGCGGGGTAAGTGGACCCGCCCATTCGGTCACGTGACTCTGTATAAATTCGATTAGAACAGCGGTAAAATTCACAAATTGGCCTCTCTCAAAGAGGTCTACGTGTTACAATTCAACTACGTATTCCGAATTTATATTCACTCTTGTAACCGTTTAATCTTAACCCTTCGAGGACGAATGCCGTCATATTGGCGACATCTTGAAGTGGCAAAAAAGTAACCGAATTATTGTACCAACAGAAGAAGATTTTAATATACGATTTAGCTTCCCGCAGAGAATGTTTCAAACGTTTCCAAAAATCTACTGACTAACTGTTCCTCACCCAGGTTCAAATAATCACGTATTAAATAATACATAATAAATTTTCCACGAAGTGTACGTCGACGCCACTTTCTCAGTGAAACATTTATTATATTTATCGTGGAGGGTCGAAGCTAAAAGGAATATCTCCGAAACCCCGCGGACAGCGGTCTCCGCATTATTCGAGCGAAATCGTGCTCGCCTCTGATCCGGCGGAGCCAAAGGCGTGTCTAGGATTGCTCTCTTCATCGGGAATCGTTTCCGGATGCTGTGCTTTTGCTGTCGGCTCGTAGGTTTCCCTCTCAGCGAAGGTTCTTTCCGCCTCTGTTCCCTTTATTTCGGGGTTTCGTCAGGGTTTCGGTCTGCCTACATCGAGGTTGCGCTCGCTGGTTCTCGTCGTCTCTCCCATCGGCTTTCATCTAGGAGTCCTCTCTCGCATTTGCTTCCGTCAGTCTCGGACCGGTGTATCGGCACCCGGAAAATATTAATGGATACATGGTATATCGGGGGGCTGTCTGTCGCTCATTGTACGGCCGCACGCGAATCAATACGACCAGAGCGTGTTGTTTGTGCACGAGAGAAGCCATCGGGCATCACCCGGCGAGCTGCACGTGTCGGCCCCCGACCATTTGCCCAATAATCTTTCGGCCTGGCCAAGCCCAGAGACGGTTTTCGACGTTGCGAAACCGCCGGCCATGGCCACCGGACCAGAGACAGAAACGCGTTTTTGTTCCTGCGGTCGGTCACGAGGCTACTTCGGCCATTACCGACATGGAAAACGGCCGTCTTAAGGCTGCTGGGAATAATCCCAGGCCATCGGAGAGAATCCTTTTCGCACTCTCTGACTATTTCGAATTATTGTTGGTCATTCTTTTTTTTTTTTAATTTTTGGTTGGCAATCTGGTGTTCGTAATTTTTATTCGTTTAGGAACGGCCACTTTTGACGCACCGTTGAGATAAACTAATTACTAGTAAGAGTATGGCGAAAGACTTAACAAGGTTAAGCAGACTAGCCCCTTGACGGAGAGATAAAATAGAGTTTATGGTACGGGACGCGTCCGAGGAATGGAATAATAATGTTTCATTGCTTCAGTGTGAAACATGATTACAACCCTCAATTTATCCGCTGTTTCAATGCTTCAGTATTAAACATGATTACAAACCTCAACTTATCCCTTGTAAATAATATTTCAACGCTTAAGTGTCATACATGATTATAAACCTCAACTTATCCCTTTTAAATAATGTTTCAATGCTTCAGTATGAAACATGATTACAAACCTTAACTTATTCGTTGTTTCAAAGCTTAAGTATTACACATGATTACAAACCTCAACTTATTCCTTGTAAATAATGTTTCGTCGCAATGTAAATCCAAAATTCTTGTTGACTATACAAGATACCAAATTCTTGTTGATTATACAAGATACCAAATTCTTGTTGATTATAGAAGATACCAAATTCTTGTTGATTATACAAGATACCAAATTCTCGTTGATTATACAAGATACCAAATTCATGTTGATTATACTAGATACCAAATTCTTGTTGACTATACAAGGTACCAAATTCTTGTTGACTATACAAGATACCAAATTCTTGTTGACTATACAAGATACCACATTCTTGTCGATTATACAAGATACCAAATTCATGTTGACTATACAAGATACCAAATTCTCGTTGATTATACAAGATACCAAATTCTTGTTGACTATACAAGATACTAAATTCTTGTTGATTATACAAGATACCAAATTCTTGTTGACTATACAAGATACCAAATTCTTGTCGATTATACAAGATACCAAATTCATGTTGACTATACAAGATACCAAATTCTCGTTGATTATACAAGATACCAAATTCTTGTTGACTATACAAGATACTAAATTCTTGTTGATTATACAAGATACCAAATTCTTGTTGACTATACACGGTACAAAATTCTTGTTGACTATACAAGATGCCAAATTCATGTTGATTATACAAGATGCCAAATTCATGTCGATTATAGAAGATACCAAATTCTTGTTGACTATACAAGATACCAAATTCTTGTTGACTACACAAGATACCAAATTCTTGTTGATTATACAAGGTACCAAATTCTCGTTGATTATACAAGATACCAAATTCTTGTTGATTATACAAGATACCAAATTCTCGTTGATTATACAAGATACCAAATTCTTGTTGGCTATACAAGACATCAAATTCTTGTCGATTATACAAGATACCAAATTCTTGTTGATTATACAAGATACCAAATTCTTGTTGACTATACAAGTAATTCGTGAAAAATCAAGGTGGATGCGTGAACTAATGGTGTTGCGTTATGGTTGTTGCAGAGGCCTGCCGTGTGGTGTACAGCCCCCGGAACCGGTGCCAGATCCCGATGGCGACAAGCTGGCGACGATCGCGGCTCGTTTCAGCTACTTTCAGGAGCGAAGCAACTCGCTGGCCACTGCCAAAGTCGATCTCCGTAGGAACATTAACCCGCCGGCCAGGTACAAGAATGCCAGGCCGACGGTCAGGCTCAGGCCCCGCCAGGTGCTCTGCAGCAAGTGCAGATCGATCTGCAACGAGAACAGCGAGAACGTCGACGTCAGCCGGAAACGGAAGCACGACGAGGCTCAGCCGGAGCACCACCAGCCCCAACAACAACAGGTGGAGTACGCTTTGGTTTTTCTAACGGTGTTTTTCTTTTATTTTACTCCGCCACGTTCCATTCATTTTGTCTCGACGCGAAACTCGTTTGCCGTTCATTAACGACGGAGGCACGCCGAATCAGAAGACTCCTACGGATTCTTCATTTCACCGTTGCCACGATTAGAAAGATCTTTTCTTTTCTCCGGAATTAACGGACACAGTTAAATGGTTGGACATTTATTATCAAATTATTCCTCGGCATTTGAATAAACGATGTTTTATCGCTTTTTTAAACATTTAACTTGGAGTTAATTTTGCGGTTTTCATTTCTTTGATAGCTTCTTCTGTCGGATTGTTTTCTAAATTATTTCTTCTTTTTGTGAATTATTAAATTGGGTCATCTTGTTGGATATTTATTGTCAAATTATTCCTCGGGATTTGAATAAACGATGTTGTATCGTTTTTTTTAAACATTTAACTTGGAGTTAATCTTACGGTCTTCACCTGTATACGAGTCATTCGCGTTTTCATTGCTTTAATAGCTTCTTCTGCCGGATTATTTTCTGAATTATTTCTTCTGTTTTGAATTATTAAATTGGGTCATCTTATTGCAAATTATTCCTCGGGATTTGAATAAATGCTATTTTATTATTTTTTCAAACATTTAAATTGGTATGGAGTTGACTCTAGGGTGTTCTTTACACGTGTATCAAAATCATTCGCGTTTTCAATTCTTTGATAGCTCCTTCTGTCAGATCATTTTATAAATTATTTCTTCTGTTTTGAATTATTAAATTGGGTCATCTAGTTGGATATTTATTGTCAAATTATTCCTTGGGATTTGAATAAATGATGTTTTATTGCTTTTTTTAAACATTTAACTTGGAGTTAATCTTGCGATCTTCACCTGTATCCGAGTCATTTGCTTTTTCAATTCTTTGATAGCTTCTTCTGTTAGATTATTTCTTCGTTTATGAATTATTAAATTCGATCATCCGGTTGGATATTTATTGTCAAGTTATTCCTCAGTGTTTGAGTAACCGTTGTTTTATTAGTTTTCTGAATTATTAATTGTAGAGTTTGGTAGGCGTAGAGAACTGGTTTCGCCGTGTTCTTCAGATGTACTGGAGTCATTTACATTTTTATTTGTTTGATATCTTTTCCTGTTAATTTACTCTTCTTTTTTGAACTATTAAATATGACCACCTGGTTGGATATTTATTATAAAATTATTCCTCAGCATTTGAATAACTGTTGTTTTATTATTTTTCTAACTGATTAATTTTAGAGTTTGGTAGGTGTAGAACCGGTTTCACCGTGCTCTTCAGATGTATTTCAGTCATTTATATTTTTATTTCTTTAATACCTCCTCCTATTCGTTTATTCTTCTTTTTTTTTGAACTATTAAATATGCACAACTGGTTGGATATTTATTATAAAATTATTCCTCAGCATTCGAATAACTCTCGTTTCATTAGATTTCGAAATTATCAATTTTAGAGTTTGGTAATATCTTCTTCGGTTAGCTTCATTAAATTGTTGAATGCGATCGTCGTTGGAAATTTATTATCAAATGATTGCTCAGATCTGAATAAATTCTGTTTTATCATTAACTTAAAAATTAATTTTAGGTATTCCATTAGTTCTCCTAAAAATTAATTTTAGGTACTTCACTAGGAGTTCTCTTAAAAATTAATTTTAGAAACTCCACTGTTCCCTTCGCAATCAAATGGCGGCTCTAATAATTTAATCGATTAAATTCGCGTGTATTTAATAAATTGTTAAAAATGTGTGCGCAGTACAAATAACTGCACAATTTCATAAAATGAAAGAGATCATCTGCAATGAAAATATTTGAGTTAAGATCGGTGCGAGTGCAAATAATTAACTATTCATGGACAGAAAAATAGAATTTTACTGTAAGCAACATTTATATTTAGTGGGTTCGTTAGAAATTTTAAAGTGTTCAATACTGTATTGATTGAATAACATTTTCTGGCTTGAAGTGAGGTCTAGTCTACACTGGATGTTCGTTAAAGATAGCTTGCTATACAAGAAAATTGTTGGCAAATCACCTGTTGCCATGTTTTCAACAATATTTCTGGTGTACAGCTAAATCGGGAAGTCTATCTTAAAACCTACTTGCTGCGCAAAAATCTTTAATTCTGTTTAGCAATGCGCATTGATCGATAACCTGTTATTGATCGTTCGACCGTAAATTCTTGCATTGTCCGAAAACGAGAAGCCGAGGCTAGTCGCAATAATAATAATGCCTCGATTGCAACATGATTATCTTTCTGCGAAAGGGGTCATCGGTGATTTAAATTTTAAACTCGTTGCTCGAATCGACTTATATTACATCTCTTACAAGAATAATCAGAATGTTACTTCTCTTAGAATAATAGTTGGAGTATTACTTCACTTAGAAGAATAATTAGCATATTACGTTTCTTAGAAAAATAATTAAAATATTAATTTCCCTTAGGAGAATAAATTAGAATATTCCTTTCCTTAGAAGAATAATTAAAATATTAATTGCCCTGGAAGGATAATGAAAATATTAATTTCCCATGAGAGAAGAATTAAAATATTAATTTCTTTGAGAAAAATAATTGGAGTATCACTTCTCTTAGAAAAATAATGAAAATGTTATTTCTCTCAGAAGAATACTTAGAATTCTATTTCTCTTAGAAGAATAGTGAGAATACAATTCTCTCTTAGAACAATAATTAAAATATTATTTCTCTTAGAAATAATAAAGCTTGGAAGATAATTAAAATTATTAGAAATGTGGAAAATAATGTTAACAACAATATTTCAGTAAATCCAATTCAGTTTTTCTTGTTACGTAGAGATCACCCGACACCACGGCTAAGGAAATGTAGCTTAACAATGTTGCCTTACGAAACACGATTATGTTACACCGAGTTTGTGTCCAACATGGCAGCTTGCCCTATATTACACACTTTCCTGCGTCGATTATACAAGATTTGTTCTAATAATATTCTAATCGTCGCTTGGTAATATTTTGATACTAAACTGTTGCATCGACCGCCTTAAAACACAACCAAAAGCTCGTTCATTCTTCAAATAAAAAAGAAATTAGATTGCGATCACCGCAAATTCATTTAGAAACAACATTCAATTCTTTTATTCTACCGTGCATTTAATCTGTCACTCCAAATTACCAGACACCTTACATTCGTTAACCATTCGAGGACGAAAATGTCGACTAATTAACAGCATCATGACTACACACCTGGCTCCAGAAGTTGTGAACGTGTAACTTAATTACACGCATAATCTGTGTACAGTGTTCGTGTTTCCTGTTAACAAATTAATACATAATCTTGCTCTTTGGGAAAAACATTCCCAGCACAGTGCTTTCATGATCGAACCTTCAACATATTAACCCTTTGCGGTCGTATTAAGTTTACAGATAGGTGTCGTGCTGGTCAGAATTCATTTTCGTTGGACGTACCAGTAATACATAATTTGCAAGATTATGAAGGAAAAACAAAATTCATTAATTCTTTTTTAAATTTTAGATACATGTTACACAGTAATACTTTTTAATTTTATATAAAAATTAACGAATAATTTGCAAGATTATGAAGGAAAAACAAGATTCATTAATTCCTTTTTAAACTTTAGATATATGTAACACAGTAATATTTTTTAATTTTATATAAAAATTAAATTTAATTATTTAAGATTCATTAATTCTTTTTTAAACTTTAGATATATGTAACACAGTAATATATTTTGATTTTATGTAAAAATTATATTTTATAATTTTCCATCGTACGGTATCTTCCAAAGCAGTCTTCAAAATCATTTATACCAACATTCTCATTATCATAATTTTCTTCTACTTCGCTATCGCTGGAAATTTCTAATTGCATCGCTCGTCGTTTCACTGAAACTATGTCACTATCAGAATCACTGGTATAAAAATATTCAAAACAACCGTTATCACTTTCTATATCAAAGTCAGTGTTCAAAGAGTTAAAATAAAATTCGTCATCGCTACTTTCAATTTCACAGTGTCACTTCTTCCGGTAACTTTCTTTTTGCCATTTTAGAGTATTATTTTCAAAATATTTTAAGAAGCAAAAATACCTAATAACACTTAAACGTAATTTCTAAAATATTATTTCGAATTCTACACATCTCCGAATCTTGTCGATTCAATGTAAGGTCAGCAAGGTTCTTTAACCCTTTGAAGACGAATGTGGTTACATTTTCAACCCTTGAAGTTGCAAAAATTATAATTTAATTACTGTAGTAACACAAGACCGGTATATATTTTTATTTTCACTCAGAACTTAAAATTTTAATGTAAGACTTACCTTTCTGGAGAAAATATTTCCAATATTTTCAAAAATCTTCTTCTGCAAAGGGTTAATATGATGACTGAAAGTAGACATACCACCGCAAAGGGTTAATTTTGTATTACCCAAATACATTGCACCTACAAATAGCACAATGTGAAACGACTCGTACATGTACAACATAATCTATTAGGTCCACTAACGATTTAACACTAGAACTACCAAACCAGTAATTTTAACTTATCCCTAGTTTTTTCTTTCGCAATTATTGAAGTTATAAAAACGTTTTCATCAGAGCTTCTCGTACTTCTTTAACAACGTATACCTTACAATAAATTTTTGTATGAAGTTTTAATAGATGGAGTCTCGTTGTTATTACAAAGTAATGTACATCATTGGATTTATTGTTCGGTAGTTCTAGTTTTAAGTCCGTCCGTTCTATCATTTCTGCTATGTTAACCAAAGTTCTATAATATTTTACGAAATCCTCGTGCACGAAGGGTTACGATTACATTTTAGAAACGGAATGAGTTCCAGTAATAGGTTGTACAGTCTCAGTCGAGAGGAAATTAGTCTCGTTTTCCGTTCGATGGCCGAACGGGGAGAACAAACTGAAAAACCATATGACGTCTTCAATTCGATTAGGTGACCGGTCATGGATCGACGAGAAGAAGCGATCGTCGTTGTGGCCAGCAGCCGCAAAAAGCCTCGAGAATACTGTTCTCCGAATGTCAGTCCGAAAACATCACAGAGTCTTCCCATCAGCCAACAAAATCCTCGTCGTCGTCGGCTTTGAGCCCCGACTCGTCGAAGCTAGCACCGTCTCTCATACCCAAAATCTCGAGACTCCAGCCGAACGAGATCAATAACGCCACACAGGGAACCGGTTAGTTGATCCTTTCATGTAAACCCACCATTTTTTTCATCACCGCTACCGAACACCAACGCCGAATCTTCGCATAATCAATTACAATTAAGCCTTTTCAGGGATCCGGGCACAATCTTTTGCCGCAACACGCGAAAGTTTTGATATTCTCCGAAATATTTCGTAACCATTGATCACCTCGAACAACGACATTTATAGTTACTTTTATACTTCGATTCAATTGCTGCACGGGGAAAGGTAGCATCTTTTTCGAAGGCGAAAAGTATTAACCCTTTGCACTCGTGACTCCGAGGCACCAGTAAGAATTGCTACATCACTGTTCAAAATAATTTGTACAACGCTAATGTTCTTATTTTTTAAAATTTGTGGAAGTGTAATTGTTGGAAGGACGAGTAATGATGAAAATAATCATATGTGCTCATAATTATGAAAGTGGTCTAAGTTATACATTTCTTGTTTCGAGATATTTAATGAATTGCATTTGAATAAATTAAAAAATTTTCAAGTTATGTTTATATAATTTCTTTAAATTTTTGGCTTGGACCGCTTTCATAATTAACACTAAATGAATTCCATATAATGTTGAAATTACAACCACTATCTAATGGTTCCTTTTTGACGATATCGTAAAAATTACATTGAATAAATTTAGTTTAAAATAATGTGCTGTGAAATAACTGATAAACTCATTTTTAAATTTTGACTTAGACCACTTTCATAATTATGGGCACATATGCATAAATCAAATGAATCATGTTCATCTATCTAAGATAGAAGAAATGCCTAGATTTTCGAGTCGAAACAGCTTCGAGTGCAAAGGGTTAACCCTTAGCGCTCCTATGGCGCCTCTGGGGCGACATTAAAAATTGGCAGACTATTATTCAAAACAATTTTTACACTACAATGTTTTGACACTAATCCTACCGAGCATTAAAATTGCCTAGTATATATAATCTTACAAAAATGACAAGATTACATTTATTTAGATTTTGTGCAATTTTTCTAGAATATATAATTGCATAAAAAAATCCGTTCAATCGATTTCTGTAAATTTTGTAACTTCAATAATTGCAAAATAAAGAGTCTGAAAAGGGTCATTTGTGACCCTCTCTGACAGGTTTAGGGTCAAGAAACTAGTAATAATTGAAGTGTTGCACGTACGATTAATAGTAACAAATTTGATACGCACGAAATAAAATGAACCACGTGCAATGAAATTATTCTAGGACGAAATGATGCCTCGAGTTAGGAATTAAAATTGCTTGGAGTGCAAAGGGTTAACTCTTCAACGCGGTGGTACTAAAAGGTGGTCCCACCTTTTTAATACGTGAACATGCACGATGGAATATTTATTAACACACCTCGAAATTTCGCAATTGCTACGTGAAAATTTTATTTTCTGAAATTCCATGCCGCAAAGAGTTATCCGACGACGTGTGTATGAGTTAACTCGTCATCCTCGATTGAAAAGGTTCAATTCTTGCAGTGTACCCATTGTTTCAAGCTGCACCCACTTGCATTCGCGGTAAACGCATAAACTTTCGTCACGAATGTGCAAGATCTAGTCTCTCGCGTGTGATGGACATTGTCAACGATCTGATGGTAGATAAAGTGGAAAAAAGAGAATGTTTCCGAAAGGAAGACAGGGGACACGAGTTGACTCGTTATCGTTGGTTCAGAGATCAAATCCTCGATTTTGGGACACTCTGTATTCATAAGTTGCATTTATTCGTTAAAACTAAAACGTTAACACTAGAACTACCAAACCAGTCAACATGACTGGTCCCTACTGATTTCTTTCGCAATTATTGAATTTACAAAAATGTTTTCATTAGTAACTTCCCGATGTACTTCTTTAACACTTTGGCTGCCATGTCACCGATTTTTGGGTGACAGAATTCTTTGTCCATGTTTAAAAATAAATGTGTACATTAATATATTGGTTGCACTAAATTTAATTGAGATCCGGAGAATAGAAGAAGAAATTTTAAGTTTTCAATTGTTGCTTCGTTAAATAAATTACTTTGATTCTGTGGGATTTTCGAGGTCGTTAGTTGGCTAGTTAAAGTGTTAATGAAATTCAATGAAATTTGAATAGACGCAGTCTTGTTATTATCAGAAAGCAATGTATGTCGTTGTGGATGTATTGTTCGGTGGTTCTAGTGTTAAATGTGCAGACCTGGTTCTCACGACGCTTCTAAATTGCAGAGAAGGTGAAAATCGCGCCGTCGTATTGGAATAACAGACGCGAGGCAGGCGGATCGTCGGTGAACGCGTTGGAGCCGACGGAGGAGAGGATGGAGTCAACGGATTGCGATAGCAATCCATCGATGGCATACTGTGCCACGCCTAGGAGGTTGAGCAGCTCGTCCGTGGAAAGTGCGAAGATCCCCGAGGAGGACGAGAAGAAGACGTTCGCCGCAGCGGATTCTACGATGAGGCCGCGAGCAGGTCGCGTGCCTCGAAAGAAGCGGTCCGTCGGGTCGATGGAGGATCTCTGGGACGAGACGGTGTTCGAGGACCCTACCAGAACCGCCAGAACCACGCCGGTCATTAAAATCTCGTTTGGAGCGCAAGGCGAAGGCACCGTACTCAAGATACCCTCGAAGATACAGGATCCGGAGTACGAGCAGGAAACGGACGAGGCGGAGGACGCGCAGACCGAGACGGAGAGGGATCCTCTCGAGCTGCCCAGGACCTTCGAGAACGAGTACGATTACCGTGAAGATTGCGAAGAAGATGGCCAGGAGCAGGTCGATCCTCAGAAGCAGGGAGTCAAGGACGCCAGCGCGAAGGCTGCGAAACGGGCCCTGAAGAAGGCCAAGAAGGAAGCCAGGAGGAAAATGCTGGGAGGCGTTTCACCTGCCAGGTCGCCGTGCAATGGATCGCCACGGTACGATTTTCATGGAGGAACACTGCTGCACCTCTTTAATTGTATTTTCTTAATGCGATGTCTTGATAGGCGTGGAAACTTTCGCGCGAAATGTTATGAAACTTGTTTGTTCTTCGTCGTTTCTTTGTCGAATCTGTATCGACATGTTTGTCACATTTTGATGATTGTCACGAGTCCATATATGACATATTTAGAGCCTCTATTATCTAAATCCGTCGATAGTCATTTAGCTGCAGCATTGGATTAAGCCTTTTACTGTCTTGTTGTTGACGGGCAATATTAAAATCCAAGAAACATTCGAAAGTCAAATATGAAATGTGTCTTCCCTATTTTTGTACATTAATATTTGGTCGGTTAGACGTAAGAGAAGAAGAAGAAGTTAAAATAAATTAACTATTTTAATTATTTACTAGTTATTGTTTGAAATAATATTTTAAACTGCTCTGTACTTCAGACTTCTAAAGTTTTCCAACTTCTGTTTGCTAACCGTGAATTCAATTTCCAGATACAATCCCACCTACGACACGCTATCGTACCACCGGCGCAAGCATAAAGTGAAGCATAAAAAGAAGCACAAGGAGGACAGGAAGCACAAGAGCCAGCAGCAGGCGCCGTGCCTCGAGACGACCGCGGAGAATCAGCAGAATTGGAACGTGTTGCCGGGTAGCGAGTCGTACACAGCCATAAAAGAGCAGTGCCTCAAGCAGAAGTTGTCCATATCCCTGAAGAGATTAAACACAAATGCGTACGCCAGATGCGATTACCCTGTCAGCAACGCGTCCTCCGGTTGCAAGAGTCCTGGCGCGAGCAGCGACGAGCTCAGCGAACAGGAACCCGAGGTCGACGCTGGTGAAACTGCCCCTGACTTCCCTCCGCAGTCTCATCCTCTGATGATGCGGCTCGCTGCCACACCTGTCGAGCATTGCCTCACTGCCAATGGCAGAAGAATGGACGTCGGTGACGTTGTATGGGGGAAAATTCATGGATTCCCTTGGTGGCCTGGAAAGGTGCGTGTCGATCAATCAGCGGGCTCGTTACTTCGTCTTGTAACTGTATTCGACGCATCTACACTGAATACGTTTATGTAAATTTAAGTTATAATCGCTTAAGAATATTTTACTAGTTGAACCAATGTGAATAAAATTTTTGTAAAATGTTGTAATTGGTCTGTATCGAGGAGGAAATGTTAAGTGTTACCTTTGACAACTTCTTTAGCTAAGCCTGTATTAAGTTTTCCGAGTTCCCATTTGTTTAGTAATTCAAATAAATACGAAACTCATATTCTTTAACGAGAACTAGTACCTTTGTTAGTGTTGTATGTTGTTTTACTTGATCAGTGGTTGTAGTTTATATTCATGTCTCCAAGCTGTGGTAATTAAATCAACATTGTCTTGTTGCAGGTTCTTAGTATCACAGTCTCTTGTAAAGAAGATGGTACATCCTCGGGACCCCAGGCGCACGTTGCCTGGTACGGTTCTTCGACGAGTTCCCTGATGTCGTGTGATCAACTGAGTCCATTTTTAGAGACATTCAAGGTAAAAGAATTTCGTGATTCACTAAGTGTGAACAAGAGATTATTGTGCCAGCTTTGGAGATCGCATAGAGCCGAATAAGGGGGATAGAAAGTACCCTTGAACCAAATTTGGCTGACAATGGATTCTGAAAGCTTGCAAAGAACAAACGCGTCGTGCCAAGTTTCAACTTTTCATCTTGACTGGGGAAGGGTGGCGATTAGAATAAAAATTAAATGTTACATAATTTCCATGTCCTGCTTGAACCTCCAGCAGAACCCCTTTTTATTCCACGTCTCTCTTCGATCTCTTATTCAGCAGCAACACATATATTTTATATACTGTACACAGCAAACTTTCTCTTTTTTTAACAACACAATTATCCCTGCCTTTCTTCATTCTACCGCAAAGCTTTTACTACTACTATTTCTTGTACTTCCTTCGCTATACATCTAGGCCTCATTTAGAACGTTACCTATCCAGATGCCTTTTTCTTTCTATTTTCTCTTTGTTTTCTCTCCTTATCTCCCCTTGGTTTCTCATCTGACTAACTTAGAAGGCTTTTAAAACGCTTTCCCCACGTTTCTCTACCCGTTAAGGCCCACCTTTGCTTAAGGGTTGAATACAGGCGATTTTCATGATTGTCAATTCTTGTTGCAGACACGGTACAACAAGAAGAAAAGGGGGCCGTACAAGGAGGCGATACGACAGGCGCAGAACGAGGCCCGAAGTCAGATCACGCCTAACTCGACGAGCAGCGTGCTAAACGTGTGCGGCTCGCCGCGCGAGGTGAACGTCCTCTCCTAAGGGAAGGTGCGCACGGCCACCCGACACCATTCCTTTACTGCCGGACGACCCGTCGGCCAAAAAAGCCCACACAGAAATCTCTCCCCGACGGGTCTCGATGAAACGTCGTGTGTAATATATAGAAAAAGATTTGTACATAATCTAGCGTTTAATGAGACAAAAATAGCTCTTTGGATCGATGTTCTTATCAGTCGCGCGATGCCGTTCCCGTAAACCGCCGTCCGCGATGGCAACCACGGGAGACTCGGAATCGACTCGCAAACAAAACACGGAGAAAAAACCCAGAAAAAAAGATAAAGAGAGAGAGAGAGAGCGAGAGAGAGAGAGAGAGAGAGAGAGGGAGAGAGAGAATGATGAAGTTGACTGCCATCACTGGCGCGTTTTTTTATCCTCGGCTTTTGGAGCGAAACGTTTAGCCTGTAAGGAAGTATTTAGATAGGTTATATCTAGGTGATAATGATGATGATGTGTCGGCTCTCGAGAATCATTTTTTTCGTATTAAAATGTGACTCGTTCGATGGCTGGGACACGGGACGTCGATGCTTAAACGGCAACGGCGTGCCCGTGCTACTTAAAAATTCTTTATATACATACATACACATATAAACATATATATTTGTATTACGACTTCATTGTGATCATTGTCGGAATATATTCTTCGAGCTGATCCAGTGCGGGCAGTGAATCTTCGATGCAACATGTCTGCCGGATGTTGCCGGTCCATGCGGTCGTTGATGAGTTACTCGATTTTGTCGTATAGCACGATTGGACTGCGGATTTCATGCATTCGCGTCTCGCATATTCTAAACCCCTATGTAGCAGAGTAACTGGAATCGTTCCAGAAGATGTTCTATGCACTGTGGAACCGTGCACGAAAATAAGGGATGAATGAGAAAATGAGATGAAACTCGGTAGAAGTAAAACGAGAGTAAAAGTGTTGTCGAGGAGTGTGTCTACCGCCATTTTTTAAATATTTTTTAATGCTCCGAATGTATGAACCTGTCCGCAGTCCGACGATAAACACGATTGAAAACAGACAATACCTTTGACGAGCGACGTTACGGCGGTTTTCATGGTTATTTGATGAGAATTGCAGAGTGTCTGCGGGCGTTTTAGTTACAGATCGAACACAGCTTTAATAACGTTAGACTTGTAAGCTGATTCTGGCAACTGGAATTAGATAGAAATCGGAAGGAGTTGGACATTGTATAGTTTATAGTTTATAGAAGAGTATAACTACTTCGGAGTTTATTATTTCTTTTTTTTTTTTTTTTTCTTTTCGTCTTCAAGCGAGTAGAGAAAAAGGCGTTGAGTTGTCGCGGATTTTTCTAGCAAGTCTGCGACCGTTGTTTTTATCGACGAGGACTGTCCATAAAGAAGGTCACGGATTCCCTCTGTGACACTAATCATTTTCGCGGTGCGACCAGTCGGTGAAAATGACAGATAATTTCGATGAAATTATTTTCTACGGGGCAAATCGTTTGTCGAGCGAACAAATCTTTTGAAAGTTCACGTAACACTACGTGGCGTCAACGAACAAGCGACATATGCAACAACCTAGGACAAGTTGATTAGCGATACCTGTGAGAACAAGTACTTCGGTATGTTGTATATTCATGTAAGAAGAACCACACGCAGCTGACGGTAGTTCGGTTACCCTTTAATTATTCATTCGCAACTCGTAGACTCCTCGGTTGTAAGAACCTTTCTGCAGACTTACACCGACAACAACTCTTACAAACAAATCGTACACGCATGCTTCCACACAGGCACGCGTAGAAACAGATTGATTCATTCGACATTTTCCAAGTAGTACAACCTACAATGTAATCTGCATTCGTCACCACCGGAAAAGGAAGACAGGGCACGCGATAATTAATTTGCGAGACTCGAATTATGAGACATATGTGATATTTATGCTTTCCATGTAATACGTTCGAATTATTCATAGACTGCGACAGAGTAGTGGGGAATGATTAGGAGTCGAATTAAGAGTAGCAGATTTGAAATTTTCGTACAGCGCTTCTCACTGAATATTACCTATGGCTGTTTTCATTGCATATCGACTAGAATATTAGGGCTGAATATTCGAAATATTTCAGAAAAGTATGTTCAATCCTTTTGCGCTACAAATTTTAATGGACGTTTTGCCTCTTTCAAACGTTCCCAAGATGTTTCTCATCGTTCTCGAGTCACTGTTGCTTCCATCGTGCTGGTTTCTCCCTTCTTTGAAATCTTCAATGGAATTCAAGTGGCTTCAAGTCACTTCATTTTCAATCCTGAAAATATTCTGGAAGTTGTTTTTCTCAGTTTAATCAGGATCCACGTAGCTGCGTACACTGCCTGGAATAATTAGAGAATCACGCCTTGTGTATAGACGACGCGTAGCTGTAGTAATATTTTCCTCGAAGCCTAACACACGAAGAAGTCCGCTAACAAATTTTCGACGACTAAAATAATCTCGTTGATTCTCTAATTATTTCGAGCAGCGTATGCCAGCCGAGCAAATTAAATCCCAGAGTCACCCACCCCCCTTCCTCGTACAATTCCATCCGATTTCTTCGATGTTTCAGCTTTCAAGACTCAGATCATTATTATCATATGCTTTATAGTTTCGTACGAGTTTTCGTTTACGCTTCGTCTCAACACTGCCAGGGAATGCAATAACTGCTTCGTTTCGAGTTGACGAACGTTAGGAGATGATTTCCAGTCCTTCTACGATTCGCGACGAATTCCGATCTCGTGGCAAAGAAAATTTGTAAACCTTCTGTCGCGTGTCTCGGCAAACACGATGCGTCGGAATTCGTCGAGTGCCACTTAGCGTCCGTTGTTAAAAGACTGCGAATGTTTGCGTAAAATACCGGTCTCGCAGACCGACTTCTCGTAGAAGTAAAATTACTTTCGTTATCGAACCGAGAATCTAGTATACAAATTTGTTTCTACGCCTTGTTTATTCGATCGCGAAGAATTTCTGCGCAAATATCTGCGGTCTGGGACACAGACAAGAATCATCGGCGATCATTCGGCGTGTTCCTCCCATTCGTCGATCGGAGCCTCGCTGCTCTTCGTAGTTCAATTTCCGGTTCTAGGAGCTGTATTTTTCTCGTCACTCTCGATCAGATCGGTTTCGCGTCGCGACGATTAGTACTTAAGCGTTTCTGACTTTCTCTGTATGCCGAGGGTCTGCCACTGCCTTACGGACACATTCTTCCGCGGATTTCCGATTCCGGTTGCTGAAATTTTGGCCGAAATTTGCGGAGGGATCTCACAAGATTCCTGTCCGTTCGTTGGCCCGTTCGCTGCACCCTCTTTGTTTAATCTCGCACCGCGAACCCTTAATTTTGCACATATTTAACATCTGCAATATTTTCTGCATTTATGTTCTCTTAGTCTGCGAATGCACCTGCAGCCGAGTTCATTTTTAATTGACAATTCATTCATCACTCGTTTCTAGACTCTAAAAGACCGTTTATTTTCGGTTGATCTTGTTGCAATTTGAATTTAACCAGTTAACTGTGGCGATCTCTTTTCAAAGCGCGCATCTGTGTGTGTCGCGAAAATCAAGAATTCTAGCCAGAGCGTACAGAGATGCACGAATCTATGTTAAATTATTTATAATTTTCATTTGCTGGTTTCATTTCGTCTTGACCTCTAAACATTTTAAACATAGTAAAATTTACGAATATAATTTAGTTTTCGCCAGAATTACAATTTAAATATCAAAATGTAACAAAATTTTACCCATGACGAATATAATTGTGATGACACACTTAACTGGTTAAATTAATAATAGATGTACATCGAGGAAGATTATTTTGCGCAAGCACGTATTTCCAAGGTTCTCGCGTGAATTACGAGTCTATGATATTACCAGGGGCCAACGATCGGAGGGTAGCATGTAATTTCCCTTGCACAGATCCCACGGGAAAGTTGTACTTCAACGTGTTCTCCCTTTCGTTTCGTTTTCTAAAGAAATCTACTGGTAGGAGTCGGATGATTTGCGCGGTGTCTTCGGAAACTAGTCCTTGAATGTACAGTGGCTGACGAAAGTATTCGGACACTCTTCAAATCTAAATAACTTTTTCAAACTTGAGCCAAACGACTTGACTTTTCTGGAGCAAATAGACGCATTGATTTACTAAATGATATGCAAAAATAATTTTGAAATAATTCCAATTGGTAGGAAATTACGTCGGAAAGTAGAAAAACATTTTTATTTCAACTCGTAATGAAAATTTAAAATATGCGTTCTTCAGAACTGTGTTAGTTATACACATGCTGAAAATTTCATCGAAATCGATTGACGCGGGAAAAAGTGACACGCGTAGAAAGGTGTAAGAATTTGTGGAGTTTAAGCAGAAACTGACCAAGAATCGTGAAAAATTGCGATTTTCACTATTTTCGATGGCACGTAGCTCGTGTGTATGTCGATCGATTTCAATGAATTTTTCTGCATACGTATAACTATCATAGATCTACCAGATGCGTCTTTAAAATTTGTAGTACGTGGCTCAAATAAAAAATATTTAATAGGTTCTTTTTTTATTGGTCACGTAATTCATACCAATTCCAATATTTACAATAATTCATTTTGCATATTCATTTATTAAATCAATGCAACTAATTGCTCAAGAAAAGTCAAGACGTTTGGTGCAATCTTAAAAAGGTTATTTAACTTTGCAGAGTGTCCGAATACTTTTGTGTGCCACTGTATATTGTTCAGTGTACCAACAAGTAAGCCACTTCCACGATACGAATTTTCGTAAAAGAAATTTTTGCGAAGTGAATTTCCCAATACGAACTTCACTCTAAGGAACTCTGTTCACTTTGTGTTTTTAAAGAAAATGGAAAAGACAATGTATGGGAGAAATAGGTAGTGGGTTTCCTTAAAAGCCAACCCTCTGCCGAGCACTAAATGTAACTTGTCCATATTGACTTATAAAAATGAAACGATTGAATTTATTTAATATTTGTACGATTTTTATTATAATATATGTTTGAACGAAGAAATGTATTTGATCATTTCCAATGGAAGCATCTCTGTACGTACGAAAACCCTGAGACGAGAGATCTCAGCGATCAATATTCCATCAATTTTTCAAAATTCGATTTCTTTCAAATCGCAATTGTCGAATTACTTTTTGGTGCACCTAAACGTCGATGTCGAAAGGAGAACTTCGTTCGAAGGGAACTTTTCTTGCTCGGGGGATCACGTTGCAGGATTTCACAGTTTTCCCCCCGTTTCGGGTCGATTTTGCGAACCGCAATTCGAATCGAAAACGGATTTTGACGAACGATGCCCCGAGTTACCTCGTTTTCGCGAAAATCCCTTTACCCCCCCTCGGGATTCCTTTATTTCGTTCATCTGAAAAGAAACACACCTTAGCAATTGAATGACTCGAACGAACGACCGAAATCGATTCGGAAACCGATTGTCACGGATCCAAGCGATTGTTCGCACGGAGAATCAACTTATTTAGTTTCGAAACTAAGCTGTAGATACAAACTAATAAATTCTCCCTTTTTTTTTCATATTTTTTTTTTCTACGCATCCTTTTTATCGTCACGGAGAGCATGTTGTCTCGCCATGTTTTTTGCGTGTGGCGAGAGCTTAGGTGGTTTTGCGCGGTCATGAGTCGTTCGTAGCGTGATCGAGATCGAGGAGAAGAAGGTATCCGGACGATTTATCAGCTGGCAAAGATAAATAAGCAATTAGCGCGCGACTGAGCGATTAAGTCCACCTTTTCTTTTTGGAGCGTTGCATAACATCGGTATCTGCGAAATCTGTTTCCGCGAACAGCGAGAATTCGCAGGCTTCTTTTCGGGTCAGACATCGTCGACGAAACCGCGTTATCGATTTCGTTGTCACTTCAACCCTTCCTGGTTCAGAGAGCTCGTTCTTTTCTCGCTGCTGCGGGAATTTCACCTGATAGCCATGTAAAGCGCACGTTGGACAGCGGAGTGCTCCGGCCTGGCCCCGAACGACAAGATTAAATTAAAAAGATGAAAAACCTTCGATAACGACGTTGGAACACTTGTATTTTCGATTTTTGATCTCGGCGGTAGGCTTTCTTCCGAGTGGGCGTGGCTTCGTGGCCCTTGGCTCCGGCGGGGCCAGCTCGGAGTCCCATTTCGTGAGCCAGCATGCGCAGCGTATCGACGAAGCGTGTCTGAAAGGAGGAGAATATTGTACATTTGCAAAATTACAGAACAATAAACACGGAATCGACGAGCGATTCCGTTTCGTAGACAGTTTTGTAGCGATGCTTCTTCGATCGATTGATTTTGTATTGGTTCGACGAGACGCGCGACTTTTGTTCGTGTGGCAAATCAATTACCGAGCAACCCGGAATATGAAATTTCTTCGTTTCGTTTCACCTGTAAAGTTCGCGGAGCACGAATCCAGGCGAAACGATCCCGCCAGTTTAATTGCCACGCTGATTTTCGAGGCCTCCGGTTCGAGCTTCCGGTTCGAGCTTCCGGTTCGAAACTGGAAACAATCCTGGTAAACGAGAAACGAGAATTCGATTCTTTTTTCCTGGTGTACGCGGTTCCGTGAATGGATGTTTTGCGTGTTACTCGCGATAACGATTCCGCGAGGAAAGAACGTCGGGAGAAGCGAAAGAGAAGCAAAATGGCGGATTCGGGGAATGATTGGTCGGCTTTGTTGTCTCTATGTTTTTTTAATTGCAATGTCGACTTTCGCGTGGATGAGGCCGTAGGTGTGCGTGATCACTCGCGAATTACCTTTTTTCTTTTTTTCAATTGTTCGACGATGCTCGTTTGCGTGCTTTCGGTTTCTGGACAATAAATGGCTGCTCGACCAGTACATTGTGACGTCGGCGATTTTTAGCGTGACACAAAAGCTCTGCATTTACGTTCGTACGAATTTAAATGGAAATTTGGTCGACTTCATTTGGTCGGTTTGCGCGGAGAATTTTTATCAGTCGAAGAATACGTGTCGATAAAATTTGCTACTTTCTGCAAATTCTCGCATTTCCGTTTTCGTTAAATTTTCATAGATGCGTCGACGGTTAATTATTGAGTTGTTCGGAAAGTAATTTCGTTTTTGTGTGTGGAAATGAAAGGCAATGTTCGTATAATGAACAAATATTTTATTAAATTATATATTGGTCATTCTGGTCCAATACCTTTTGCTTTCTGGTAGTAGCATGATTCCACGCTCATAAAATTTTTGGTCTTTGCTGGCAAAAAACTGATCGAGGTGGTTTTTGACCTCCTCATTTGAAGCGAAGGTTTTACCGTCTAAAAAATTTTACAGTGACCGGAACAAATAATAATCCGAAGGTGCCAGATCTGGAGAATATGGTGGGTGTGGCATTGTATCCCATTCAAGCTGTAAAAGCTTTTGGCGTGTGACCAAACTTGTATGAGGTCTCGCATTATCTTGGTGGAACACTACACCTTTTCTGTTGATTAATTCTGGCCTTTTCTGTTGAAGTGCATCATTCAGTTTGTCCAGCTGATGACAGTAGACTTCCGAATTAATTGTTGTGTTATCCGGTAAAAGCTCAAAAAAAAAACGATTCCTTTAAAATCCCACCAAACAGACAGCATCACCTTTTTTTGATGGATATTGGCTTTGGAAATGCTTTGAGCCGGTTCATCTTTTTTGTTCCATAATCTCTTGCGTTTGACATTGTTATATACAACCCATTTTTCGTTCCCAGTAATGATGCGCTTCAAAAATGGATCATTTTCGTGACGTTTGAGAAGCGAATCACAGACGTCAACGCGACGACACAAATTTCTCTCCGTGAGAACATGGGAAACCCATATATCGAGCTTCGAGATTAAACCCAGGCCTTTCAAGTGGTCATAAACAATTGAATTTGATAAATTGAACCTCTCACCGATCACACGTGTTGTTATTCGCCGGTTTGCATCAACTGATGCCTTTATCGTGTCTTTGTCAGCTTCAACCGGCCTTCCAAAACGTGGTGCATCTTCGACATTAAAATTTTGCAAACTAGTTCTGGCACTGGCGTATTGTCAACACATCTTCTCCATACACATCGGTTAATTTCTTTCTGGCTTGAACAGCATTTTTACCTTTTCTATAGTAAAAAAGTGAAATATGACGAAAATGTTGCTTATTGCTCTCCATATTTAACACTTTATCGACCGGAAGCCTATTATTAGGCTTATCAATATTTGCGCTGTATCAAAATGAAGCTTAAAATTCTATTTTTACATTCCAATTTGTAGCAACATTATTAAACAATATTATTGGGGATGCATTGTTGATTCGCAATAAAAATTGCTGTCAGCGTTGAAAGAGCCATTAAAAAGTTTTCAGTCATGGATCATGGGCCTTACAAAAATTCTGAAATAGTCGCCGGTCGATAAAGTGTTGAAAGGGCACCAACCAATAACTACTGCGTAGAATCAATTGGACTTTTTCACACACAAGCCTTTCTATATCAGCTCTGAAAACATATAATGATTATGCGGCTTAAGTGTGAAGTTGGGTGCAAAAAAGTACAATTAAATGCTCTGTCGGGAAAATACGAAATTACTTTCCGAACAACTCAATAAATCTTGATTAACTCGAACTCGTCGATAACACGATAATGCTTTGTATTCTCGTAGTCGAGGTTTAGACTTCCTGTTTCTATGCAAGTCGCGCGAGCATTGGCCAATTATTGTTCGCAAATATTCGCGAAGGAAGGCGAAGGGAGCAAACGAGCAGATGAGGCGTGAGAAAGATCAGCGAACGAGAGCGGAGAAAATTAGGAAGCGGTGTACTAAGATGTTTTTAAGTAACTGTGATTTTTTAAAATGTTTTATATTATAAGTATACAGAGTGTCGCATAATATGTTGGACCGACTTTAGCGTATGGTTGAACCCCTTAACCGCGAATGTGTTTCTACCCAGAATACAAACCACTAGAAAATACCAATGCAAAGTGCAACTTCTAATTTGTAAATTACATTATAAATTACGATGTTCAAACTTGCGTGGCTTACGTGATGTCACTTGATTCTCCAATAATTGAATTCCTTCGATTTCCACTAATACGCAATTAATGGAAGATACGATGAAATCTATGTGTGTAAAATTTTTGTAAATTGTTTTCGCGTACTTAGTACATTTCTTAAGAGGGTGCCGCGTACTATGGGACACCCTGTGTATACATATATATATTATATATATATATATATATAAATATATAAATATAATGAATTAATTTGTACGCATAATACGAACGACGATGTTTCAATGTCACTGTGTTTATACGGAAGTGGTAGAACATTATTTGGACTAACATATCGCTAGAGAAAGAGAAAGAGAGAAATAGCGAGCGGATGAGAAAGCATGCGTGAAAGAGAGCAAGAGAGAGAGAGAGAGAGAAAGAGAGAGAGAGTGAGAGTGAAAGAGAGAGTATTTGACGACTAATTATTGCTATTATTGTCACCGATTCACGTATTAATTCGTAATTATTGTGTCGATTATTATTACGGCAGGTATGTGCGAGTGCGTTGCCTAATCTTCACACGGAGTTCGATTGTTGATTGCTTATTGTACGAGCCTCATGTCATCGCTCTAATCATTGTATTCAGTGACCTGTACACACGGACCGAACACACGCGTACACACGTACACACCGGTAAACACACACCAGCAGAGACACAAACGAACTTTTCGTCGCCTCCCATCGAAAGGATCGTCGAGAAACGAATCGTTCTTCTGTTTATTTTCCCGTATTCTTGCAATCGACTTCTCATTGACTGTTCCTAAAACGCCATTGTACACGTTGGACCTTCTGTTGAGCAGCTTAGTGCGAGGAACTGTTACAAGGGAAACGATTTTCCACGAGAAACGATCCTGGCAAACGATCACGTGAATCCTAACAACTGGAACCCTAATTTTCAACCCTCATCCGTCTCATGTTCACAAGCTAATTCACATTTAACCCTTTGCACTCGAGGCTGTTCTTACCAGAAAACCAAAGCATTTTTAGCAAGAGGTAGGAGGCTTTCTACACGAATGCTTTCACTTTATGTGAAAATAATTTTCAATGTTTTTAGATATTAAAATAGCGATGTTGAAATTCTATTAAATGATAGCTATTTTTCGTGGCGCCTCAGAGTCGCCATTCGAGTGCAAAGGGTTAATAACATCGTACTTGTCGCGGTTCAGAATGACAGTGCACATTTTTATGCGACAAATTTAAATTCGATTTATAATCACCCGGAAACGCAGAATTTTTGTGCATTTTTGTGTATTCGTCGAGAATGACGTACACACGATTGAAAATGGACGGGTAAAATAATAATAGGTTCACAACAGGATTAGTTTACTGTTTAGCGCAAAATTTATACGACGATGGCAGATTAACACTTTAATCAACAACCTCAAAAATCTCACAAAATCAAAGTAATTTATTTAACGAAGCAACAATTGCAGAAAAATTATCCTTTGATCTTCTTCTATTTCCCAGATCTTAACTAAATTTATTGCAACGAATGTTAATATACAAATTTATTTTTAAACATGGACAAACAATTTTGTCACCCATATTTGTGCGACATGGCAGTCAAAGTATGATACAAAAATTGTTTCATGCACATAGTTGAAATCAGTTTTATTTGTACTTGAATCGAGTGCTGCTACACCTGGTTAAGAGGTAAAGTTCTCACTCAACAGAATTCTTCGATCTAGAATTTCACTGAAATTACTATACTGTGGGTTTTATTCATTTATAACAAGAAAGAATTGTCCAAACGCTAAACTAAAAAGATATAGAGGAGTTAAGGATACAGTTATATTGCCATCGACGTTTAAAATTAGAAAAATACATAAAAATACTTGCGAAAAAATGTTTGCGTCGCATAAAGGTCTGCAGCATAGCAATTCAAATTCTCCGCTCATTCTTTTATGAAATTCTGCGCACCGTTGCGATTAACACGTTGAATGCCACGCGAATGTTGCATGCTTCGAACAAGTTTCATTTATAGAAATGATCAGCGTTATTGAACAAAATTGTTAGTTACTAAAAACTAAAGTTTTCACCTCCTACTATAATCTGATTAATTTTGGCAGTACTGCGTTAATATTCAATGCTGTTAATTTATTGATAACCGTTCTTAACACTTTGACTGCCATGTCACCTACATGTACGTCACAGAATTATTTGTCCATGTTTAAAAGTATATTTTTACATTAATATATTCGTTACATTCAATTTAGTTGATGTCTGGAGAATACCAGAAAGTTGAAAGTGACTATTTGTCATACATTTTGAATTTTGACATTGTTGCTTTATTAAATAAGTTACTTTGCTTTTGTGGAGTTTTTAACGTTGTCAGTTCGGCAGTTAACCCTTTGCACTCGAATGGCGCGTCTAAGGCGACACTAAAGCTTGCCATACCATTATTTAAACAACTTTTACATCGATAGGTTTGCAGTTGAGAAATTGATAAAAATGTTAAAATTCTAAATACGAGTCGTTGTAATTAATTTCGTATGAACGAAAGGAAATGAACTATCTACAGTGGTGTTTTTATAGATGAAAATATTGTTTCGATTTTATAGTGGAATTGCTTCGAGTGCAAAGGATTAAAGTGTTAAACGATGTAACGGTGACCCCCGTGGCATTCAACGTGTTAAATTCACAAAATTCGCTCACAGAAGTCTTTCTCGCTGGAACTCGTAGAATGCCGTTCAGAAAAATACATTCGACGGACAGAAGCGACGGACGAGGGTGATTCTGTCGTTACTTTCGCGACTCCGAGAGCTTCGGAGAATCTTACACGCGTAAAATTGAGTTAGAAACTTCGGAAGCGCATTGCAGTTCCCGTAATTCGAAATGTTAAATGTTGGAAGTTCGTTATGCAACTCCTGCCTGCGAATCAGACTCACCACCCTTTCAATTCTCCCGACAATCTCGAAGTTTTGCGTTGCTCGACGAAGGTGCAGCTCTGTCCTGAAAAGAAGTGTTCATTTTTTGAGAATCCACTGTGTGGAGGAAATACAGTAGCCGGACTGCGGATGTTTCTGCCGGCATTTTTTACCTGATTCCTGCACGGTTACAGGCTCCCCAAAGCGCTTTCGATCGTGCTTTGGACCGCTGTGCTTTGCAATTCACCGTTTTCTTCGAGTACTTCAGCGTTCTCCCGGGCCTGGAAGAACCCACCGACAGTTAGGCTAGACGATGGGAGCTTAGAATCCGATTTCGCAGATTTCTGAAACGCATAGACATCCGCAGTCGGCGAGTAACATAACTTGTATCACCCATGCAGAGGCGAACGACCGAATTTTCGGGGTCGACGTTACTTCCGTTTGGCATTGATGATCGAGGGACGATGGACGCGTGCAAATCACGAGTCCTGATAATAAACGGTTTTCTTTTATTTAAAAAATAAACAAAGCTAGTGGCTTGTGTCGCGAGCAACCTGTTTCCTCGAAAATCAGTGTACCAACGTGGATTCTCGTCGCTGTCCAACCTTTTCGGCACGCCGAAGCTTGTCTCCGATCGTTGCAATCGATGGCCGTGGGTCTAACAATGACAGCGGCACAATGCTTTTCCACAATGAATTCTTTGCAAAGATACATGCAAAGTTTTTAGCACAATGGGAGGGAAAGCTTGTCAACTGCATGTTCAAATGCAATCTGTCAGACGAGAGATCCAGGGATCGTTTGGACGTTCGGTCAGCTGATTGCTCGGCGTATCGAAACGGCGACCAGAAACGATTTTTCGAAAGAAAATGTTTCTTTCTCGAATTTCGAAGTTAGTAAATTGTTTATTATCCGAGTGAAATGATTTGAAAAATCTGCAGTTTACAAAATCTGTTCGATCGATGATCGATCGTTTGAAACGAAAAGTTTCAGACCCCGAGAGTTCGCGTTCGCCGCTGCCCGGAGGATGAACTTCCGGTCGCTAAGCGGCCGCGGTCGGAGCCAGATGGATCGTGGTATCACGTACTCGACCTGTATTTTTTTAAATAAAAAAAACCCCAAAAAAATCACAACTAGACGTGCGTAAATCGAAAATGACCGTCTACGAATCTTCCGGAGATCAACGATATTTTTGCCTATGCACAGAATCGAAATCGTCGTCTGTGTCGCGAGCGATCTCCACAATATTTTAGATAGTCATTTGTAAAAACATCCTCTCACGAAATTATTACCATTGAATTTCGATTCAAGCGACAAGCGATCTGCTTATCGAAATTCCAAAAACTTATTCAGCGAAAGCAGCGCGTTCGTTCTCCCGGAATACACGATTTGAGCAAATCATTTTACGCGATGTTCTCAGTCACGAGAGGTCCTCGAAACGATCCTGTTCGTCTTCAAGAAACACAGTCGACCATGCAGAAATATCAACGTGCCGAGAAAAGGAATGAAAATCTTGATTTTCTCGGAAAGAAAAATTCTCCACCGTTTCGCATCTCGCGAAAACAGTTTCGCAGGAGAGAAAATGGCGAACACGGTGCACCAGCAGAGTTTCCAGCGCGCGAAGCCCGATCTCCATGCAGCGACAAGTGAAATTTGCAAGGAATTCCCCAGAGTCTCTCGCATATTAATATTCACTGACAAAAAAGCATGCAAAGCGCGACTGCAGACCGGATTTCCGATTCCGAAGCGAATGAATGGAACAAAGGAGACTGTCCTCTCCCCCCTTCCACCGGTTGTAACTATTTTTTTTCCAACTGCTTTATTCTTCTCCTCCATTATTCTCGTATGTTTCTTATTTTCTTTTTCCAGTTTCATTCTTTACGGCCCTTTGATCGAACAACCCCCCGGTTTCGACGCGGACCGAAACGCGCCCCGTGATCCTTTTCGAATCGAGACTCGATTGAAACGGTAATCTCGTTGGACGTTAGTTCGACGAACGATGGACATTTTGCTGGTGGACATTGTGTCGATATTTTTTAAGAACAAGCCGTAGCGTTCAGGATCAATTTCCGGTTTTCCGCGTCCTTTTTCTGCCGCCTCAACGATTCGCAATGGACAGCCATTTCTGGTTTTTATTTCTTACAGTCTCCCTTCAATTTGCGATTTTTCTGAAAAAGAATTCTTCAATCTTCCCCGGAAACTTCTTTCGAACGCGTTTTCAACGGACAGATATTTTAAGAATCCAATTGAAATTCGAGCGACACGAAAGCAAGTTATTTTAGGACGTTGAACAAGAGCAAGCTTCGCGAATAATCTTGCAGCATTATTGATCGAACAGTATCAATTATAATGATGTAATAATTAGACCGCAACGGCAACTCGAATGCAAAAGGGTTTTTAAAATAATGCACTTTGTTCGACCGATTAAAACGGTTGAAAAACGAGACCATCGAATGACCATGCAGCTCTTTTATCTGCAAACGAATACAGACAAGTTTTATTTTGCATAAAAATCACCCAGTCTAATAACAACGAACGAAGTGTCTCTGCTCCGGATACGGAAGATTTTTCGTTTCACGTTTCATACGTTGTGACCGAATGAAAACTCTTCTGTATCCGTTTTAATTGGATCCGTTGCCGAGCAAGCGTTCCACGCGAAAGCCCCGCGCGTTTAATAAACCGAGCACAAAGTTGCAAAATCTATCGATAAAAATGAAAAACGATTAAGGTATATGTTCCCCCTTCGCCTTTTATTAAATATTTCAGGGGAATAATTGATGAAATTGTAAAATAAATTTTTGTTGTCGCCCGAATTTAAGGACAAACGTTTGCTCGCCACTGTTCCGTTTGACCTTCGTCGCGATATTTTTGACCACTCTAAACGAAGTATTTGATTTGTGTGCAACACGGAGAAAGATTTACGAGCCGCTCTTATCGCGTCGCGTTTCCCCGAAGTGGCGAAAACGGTAGAACTTTGTCCGCGTGATCGCGCGCGAAGGAAAAGCGGTAGTGCAAACAATCGATTGCTGTTCAAACACGAGCCTTTTCTGAAACATTATTTCTGGTTTCAGGGCAACGGTCGTTCGTGGAACGTGTTACACGGTGACGGCGATGTTTAGTCATCGACAGCAACGTTCCAAATGACGCTTAATCATCGACGAACCGAATCTGGAATCACCCGGAACATGGAACACTTCGGTGGAGCACGTGCTCGAGGTAATAAATGTTTCGTGTGGGCATAGATCGGATGATTCTTGCCAATCTGCCGTAAGCCTGTGTACCTTGAACCGGAATCACTATTTGGCCAGTAGGTGTACACTAGACTCCCGCATAACGCGATCAAGGAAACTGTTTGTAAAGTCTGTGTGCGTGTGTTGTGTGTAAATGTACGGGAATTGTGCATTAAGTGCTATAGAATATATACAGATGAAATTGTTTAAAAAGAGTGTGCATTATTTTTCATGACAATGGATGTACAAATAATTCTTTAAAGAAGACTGGACATTTATTTGCACAGATGAAATTGTTTAAAAACAGTGTGCATTATTTTTCATTGCAATGGATGTACAAATAATTCTTTAAAGAAGACTGGATATTTATTAGCACAGATGAAATTGTTTAAAAAGAGTGTTCATTACTTTTCATGGCTATGGATGTACAAATAATTTTTTAAAGAAGACTGTACATTTACTTGCACAGAAGAAATTGTCAAGAATCTGTGTATATATTTTAGATAGCAGTAAATGTACAAACAGTTCTTTAAAAAGATTGCACATTTATTAGCACAGATGAAATTGTTTAAAAAGAGTGTGCATTATTTTTCATGGCAACGGATGTGCAAACGATTCTTCAAAATGACTTGCACAGAAGAAATTGTCAAGAATCTGTGTATATGTTTTAGGGAGCAGTAAATGTACAAACAGTTCTTTAAAAAGATTGCACATTTATTAGCACAGATGAAATTGTTTAAAAAGAATGTGCATTATTTTTCATGGCAATGGATGTACAAATAATTCTTTAAAAAAGACTGTACACTTACTTGCACAGAAGAAATTGTCAAGAATCTGTATATATATATTTTAGATAATAGTAAATGTATAAACAGTCCTTTAAAAAGAATGCACATTTATTTGCACAGACAAGATTGTTTAAAAAGAGTGTGCATTATTTTTCATGGCAATAGATGTACAAACAATTTGTTAAAAAGACTTGCACAGAAGAACTTGTTAAGAAACTGTGTATATGTTTTAGGTAGCAGTAAATGTAAAAACAGTTCTTTAAAAATATTGTACACTTATTGTTACAGAAGATACACAGAAGAATTTATTCGAGAATAGTGTGTGCATATAATTTACGTGATAATAAATGTACAAACAATTCCTTAAAAAGACACTTACTTGCACAGTAGAATTTGTTAAAAAATTTTGTATCTGTATTACACAGCAGTAAATGTACAAACAGTTATTTAAAAAATTGTACGCTTATATCTGCAGAAGATATTGTTTAAAAAGAGTGTATACAGATTGTTTAGAAACAATTCCTTAAAAAGATCGTACACTTTCTTGCTTCCAGAAGCTACACAGAAAAACTAGTTCGAGAAGAGTGCGCGCGAGCATTTTCGGCGACAATAAATGGCGAAGCGATTCCATAAGAAGACCGTACACATTCACTGCTACAGAAGACACGGCTCACAGTCTCTTTCTTAACAATT
The DNA here is from genome assembly GCA_028453745.1 of Agapostemon virescens. Lineage (NCBI taxonomy): Eukaryota > Metazoa > Arthropoda > Insecta > Hymenoptera > Halictidae > Agapostemon > Agapostemon virescens. Next base: position 4,064,381 of record CM052098.1, read on the forward strand.
GTTTGGCTTACTGTATCAGGAGTCTACTGTACACAATGAACGAATGATTCATGCCGGTCGTAGCGTAAGCGGTGCGGTAACTCGCGGCAAGAATTATCTCCGCGCCATGTGTACACGCCGGTTCGATTGAAAGCTACTGCGATTACTCGTTATCGCTGCATGTCCGAGGTAGACGAGCATACGTTACTGTGTTTCACAATCAGTCACTCGAGAAACGCGACGAAAGAAAGATGATAGAGAATCATCGCGGTCAGTGAAAAGTTCCAACACGAGGATTCGAACGATCTTCGAGCTACAACGCGCGGTGTTCCTCGAAACAGTGAATAATTTACCTTACGCGAAGTGAATTTCCGCCTTCATTTATTTCCAGCGAATCGCGAAGCTATAGGACGCATCCAGAAATCTACAACTACTCGGAAGGGAATTATTCACGGCGAGCTTATCGCGGTGACTAACTTACAGTTACGAATTTCCGAGTGGTGCTCGCTAGAGATGCGGCTGAACTCGTCGGAGGACGGAGTCGGGTGGTTGAAAAAAATTCGCTAGAATGATCGCAGAGTGAGTTTTCGTTCGTGACTTGGTTGCGGATGTTTATGCAAACGCGTATCTTTATTTATGAGCGCGGGGAAAGCGTAACGAGGAAAATACTCGTTCGAGAAGTTCCTCGCGTCGGGAATCGCGGAACAATTTTGTGCCGACTCGAACTGCTCCCATTGTGCGATTTATTAAATTTTATCCTCGGAGGTCAGCCAATTAGACGTCTTTGTTTCTAAGTCGTCGAACGACGGGTTAATCCTGTCGTCGAACGCTTCGTTAAATTGCATCCGATCGGTCATAAATTGGTTATCGATCACTGTCATCTTCGCGCAAAATAAACATTGTCCGTGTCGATCGATAGAAGCCAGAAGGTACGCAACAGCCAACGCGTGTATTTTCTCGAAATTCCTTACGCGTCTAGCCTCCCCTATTTTTCACGTTTTATCATACGTAAATGCATAGAACTGTGATCGAACAATAGTTACACTTCCGACAATCCCAATCGCTTCGTCTTAAATCGAAGCACTTCTCCTGTCACGAGTGGACAGTACTTGTAATCTGTACTGTTCCAGATAACAGATGCACGTGCAATTTCTACATAATCGTCTGCGATATCTCCGTTACCGTATCGATTCCTGTATTCGGAAATCAGATTACGAGAACACGAGGTTTGCAGAAATATTTCACAAATATCTGAAACTGCAAGAGATAAGAAATCGAGTGTCTCTCGAATGTGAAAAAAGACACGGAGATTCGCGTAACGCGTTTCCTTTGTTCGATGGAAGCGAATGCAGCTTAATATTTTTCCGTAGAAAAAAGAAGGTAGCTATCGGACGTGTTGATAACGGTACGTAATATGGGTTTGAAATGACCCAGCCCCTATCTTTCCGTTGGACGCTCAGCCACGCAATAGTCGAACCCAAGGATAAAACGTTTGTACAGGCTGACATAACGATATGTGTGACCTAGTTCATACTGGCTTGTCACCAAAAAGACTTCCCATAAGAACGGAACACTGTATCGATTCTAATATTCGTATCAGAGGAAATTCGCCTTGTTTCCGCGCTGTCTGCCCGATGAGGGTCGCAGCCTTGAATGCATCAACTAAAAACGCATCCGCGACATTGGAAATTGTTGAAATTTTAGTTATAGATTCGGGAATGACTGGACTAGTTTTTGGTATGCGTAGAATCTTCCGAAAGTTGTCTACAATGATTTACTAGACTTGTACTTTACTAGACTAACAAATTTGCGATATTGGAA
>CM052098.1:4066680-4083319 GCA_028453745.1 Agapostemon virescens
GCTCGGTTTAATCAGGCAGCTCGAACGTGGAGAGGAATGTAGGTCACAGGGGTGATGAGCACCTGGAGAAAGTGCGCTATGCATCTTGGAAAATCTCGCGGCAGGGTGAACCTTTCAGCAACCCTATCGTGGTCTTCTGTGGCTGAACTAAGCCCTCAAGGGACGATTTAAACCGTCTCGGCAATGTCGCATCAAGATGGCTTCTACTTTCTATTTTATCGCAGCCAGCAAGTCTCTTCGTTAATCTCGGTCTACAATTTCACGCTAGAAATACCGAACCAATTAAAATGGCTGGTCTCTGATTTATTCTCTCACAATTAGTGTAATTGGAGAAATATTTTCGTCAGAAATTTTCGAATGCATTCCTTTCAGGCTTAATCTACCAGCGTCGCTCGTAAAGATCACCCAAAGTTTTTCATTTTTCCGATTTTTGAAATCGTGATGCTTCCATTTTTTTTTATACGAAATTATTAAATACATAAATACGTTATAATAGGAATTTTATAAATATTAAATTAAAATAAATAAAATAAGAATTTTATATTTTATATTATTGTCTTTTTAGCATTTAAAAAATGTTTAATTTTGTATTCTTGAGTTCTTCCGATGTCTTCGTTGTTTCAAATTATACACGGTTTTGTTACAAATGCATCGAAGCAGTAGTCTAACGATTACTATAAGTAGACGCGAACCTGTCGAATTCTCTGCATTACTGCTGGAGGTTCACAAGACGAACAATTAGTTTTGCATAATTTGCAAAATTGATGAGAACAATTTTCGTGCTTAAATTATTCATCTTGGAAAAAATGCTTTCAAATGTGTTTCAATATATGAATATTACAAATATATTACAGACAATATATGAATATTATACAACGTGCAGAGTACTATACAGTACGTGATGCACATTTTTCTTCGCTATAACAAAATCTTGGTAGATAACTCTACCCCAATTCTATTTAGATAGAAGTCTGCTGACTGGCTGATAAGTTTCAAGAGATATAGAGAGTTAAGAGATAAGGAACTACAAGGTTACTCTAGTGTACTCTGATGACGATACAATCGTGATTTCAATAGACACGAATTTTATTCTAAGTATCACATTCTTCTTATTATTTTCCATTACCAATATTTTTACATGACTGAATTTATTAAAATTGCCAATACAGCGATTAACAGATTACGATTTAAATTTAAGTTGCAATTAACTGGTTTTAAGAACTACGAATTAAATTATGTAATTAACACATCATTTATAAAACTAATCCCTCCGATAAGGAATGAAGAACGTATTAAAAAAGGATTACAAGAATGAAACAATTCTTGATTCAAAGATATGTCTTGAATTTGGAATTCGAATTACTTTCAGTCCAAATTGTTCAAATCGATTGGCCTACAAAAATTTCGTTTGCAGTGTTCGTTTAACAAACTTTGTAGGTCCGTCAGAATAAATTCAATCTGGTTACTATTATTCATCACAATATGCATACGTAGCGAGTAGTGCTCTAATTCTAATACCACAACTACCAGACCTCAATAAAAATTGCCATACATACAAAATAGTTTTTAAATAATTAGATTCTTCGGTACCTACCAAATTGCTAAGAAAATTCCACAAAAATGCAACTTCAAAGAAACGTCTTGATTTTAGATTGGGCTACAAAATTTCGTTTCAAATTTCAATTCGTGTTCGTTTAACAAAGTGTTTAGGTCTGTCAGATTAAATTCAATCTAGTTACTATTATTCATCACAATATCCATACGTGGCGAGCAGTGCTCTATAATTCTAGACAACTACCAGACCTCAGTAAAAATTGCCATAAACAGTTTTCAAAATATTAAATTCTTCAGTACCTACCAAATTGCTAAAAAAAAATTCCACAAATATGCAACTTCAAAGAAACGTCTTGATTTTGGCATTCGAATTGCCTCGAGTGGAAAGGGTTGGTCGTATAGTCACTGTGCGCGTCGAACGTGCAGCAGTTCCGCGAAAGTTCGAGCTCGTTTAAAAATTCCTCGATTAAAGCTCAGGGACATCGAAAGCACGAAACTGTCCGCGTCCCTTTGCCAGTGTGTGCGTGTGTCTTCCGGGGGTGTCCACTCGTCCGGTGCTTTCGAAACACTTGGCGGCGGTCTCACCGCAGTCCTCTCTCAGTTATTTTCCCCCGTTCTTTCTTACTCGTCCGTTTCACGCACGCTCTATCGCCTGTTTCCCCGCTTTGGCTCGTTCTGGCCCGCTCCGGCCCGCTCGAGCCCGCTCGAGTCCGCTCGAGTCCGCTCGAGACCGCGCTCCGCGGGGCCACTTTTGCAGCTGCGCAAAGTCCCGCGAGGAGAGCACACCCTTTCCGCTGCAGCTGCAGTTGGCAATGCGATCGCCGAGGGTTGCCACAGCTCCGATGGACTTCCGGTTCCGTGACGGACCAGCGCCGGCTACGACATCCATTCATCCCTCGAATTCGACGTCGAAACGCGGTAAAAATCGCCCGTGAAAACCGACTATATCGAGACGACTATTTCTCTCGTCCGCTCGCGGATCGATCGCGAAATTTGTTTCGCGAGCGGGAAACCGCGTCGTGTCCTTCCGCGAACCGGCGACACACCGGCTATAGACGCTCCTCGTTATCTCTGACAATGACCATTCGGTCCTTGAGAAAGGAGTGGCTGCACGGTTTTGTCGGATCACTCGGTCCACGGCTTTTTCAGTCTTTCTGCCGGGCTTTCGTTTGTTTAGACGCAGCAGCTTTGGGCTGCCAATTCGTTTAGACTCGTTGAACTACAGTGCGGATCATCGATGTTGCAGAAATGTTAAAATGATCTTTAAAATAAAGTATAAATTGCTTATTAGTTTTGTACAAAGAAAACGTTATATTATCTTGATTTTGATAGTATCTTTTGATTTTGTAATTCCGTTTTCTGAGAAGACCATGTTACAGCGGAAGGATGGTGCTTTTGTATTTATACATATTGATAACTGTATAAAAATTAGTGTAGTTTGTTTGGACGTATCAGGTTCGGGTAGCCAATTCGTTTAAACTCGTTGAACTACTGTGGGGAATCAGCAAGGTTGCAGAAACGTTGACGCGACATTTAAAACAAAGTAGAAGTTGCTTTTTAATTTTGTACAGAGAAAAGATTATATTTTCTTAATTCTTATAGTATGGTTTCTTTCTGTCATTCCGTTTTCTGAGAAAAGTATGTTGCATCGAAAAGATTGTGCTTTTGTATTTATACAGATTGACAACTGTACAAAAATTAGTTTAATTTCTTTAGATGGAAAGATTCGAGAGGCCAATTCGTTTTGATTTGTTAAAAAACGTTGTCTACTGTGGGGAATCAGCAATGTTGCAAAATCGTTCAAATGGTTTCTAAAACAAAATAGAATTTACTTTTTACTTTTGTACAGGGACAAGACCGTATTTTTCTATATCTATAGTATTTTCTATTTTTGTTATTTTATCTTCTGAGAAGAGCATGTAGCAACGAAAAGATCGCGATTTTGTATTTATACACAGTGAAGACTGCAATAAAAATTAATTTGGTTCGTTTAGACGTAAAAAATCAGGAATGTTGAAACGAGGACATTGCTTTCAATTTTTGTGAGGGGAAACACTGCACTTTGTTATTTTTATGTGCTTTGATTGTGTGAAGACTTTCTTGCATGTGTATCTTTATTTTTATATTTCTACCTTTTTTGTACATTTATTTTTAGAAATAAAATGTTGGGGTAATAAATGCCCTATTAAAATTCGCTCCCTATAATTCACGATCGTGAACAGATCGTGGCAATAAAAATATTGCTTACATTTATTATCGCAAATGTTATCTTTCTTCAATTTTTACGAACTTTCATTTATTTATGTTATCGTATTCTTTAAGAACAGAACGTTAGGGTTCTATTCATCATCCACGTGTGCTCATTAAAATTGACAACCTTAGAAAACCAGTGCAGTCGTAAATAATATAATATAATTGTCCAGTGTAAAGACTGTGTTTTTCTATTTTTTATACTGTTTGTGTTTGGACAATATCAGTACTATCTATGACAGAGTAAAGTATTCATACACAGCTGTTCCTTTCCTAACAGAATATTGACATGATGGGTTAAACGTTACTTTTCCCTCGTTATATCTCGTCAAATCGTTCAAGGCTGACGATTCTGATTCTGAATATTGCCACATAAACAACAATTAACAATAATTAAATGGCTGTTCAGGAAACGAGACTTTAAAATAGAAAGTCGTTACTAAAACCCCAGCATGAATATATTTTCACTTCCCTCGCATTTTTAATTCCGTTCAAAAAACGAGTATCAATCTGGAAAAAATAATTCCACCCCAAAATGTCAGTGTTCTCGATTCTTCTACAAGTTCCAAAATGTTGTCATTAAAAATTCGAAGCATTTAACATTTCGTTAAAGAATGTCGTAAAATTGCCGAATGGAGTCAAATTGTCAACTTATCAAATTATTTTCAATCGCTAAAATCAGTCACGAATCGAGGGTCGCGATTGCGAATGGGGTTGGTTCGTTCAAGGCTGACGATTCTGATTCCGAATTTTGCACATGAACAACAATTAACAATAATTAAATGGCTGTTCAGGAAACGAGATATTAAAATAGAAAGTTGTTACTAAAATCCCAGTATGAATATATTTTCGCTTCCCTCGCATTTTTAATTCCGTTCAAAAAACGAGTATCAATCTGGAAAAAATAATTCCACCCCAAAATGTCAATATTCTCGAATCTTCTACAAGTTCCAAAATGTTGTCATTAAAAATTTGAAGCATTTAACGTAGACGTCTCGTTAAAGAATGTAAAATTCCCGAAACGGAGTCAAATAATCAAATTGTCAAATTATTTTCAGTTTTATTTAGTGTTTAGTTTAGTTTTATTTTATTTTTTTAAAATCCGTCACGAATCGAGGGTCGCGATTGCGAAAGGGGATTGGTCGAACTGTCCGGCAGAATGACGAAAGAATTCGTTCTTTTTTTTATGTTTAGACGAATGATGATACACGTGTCATCGGAGAGCGCTCAGCGATACGATCGGGTGAAGCGTAAGGGTGTAGCGTTTCTCTCAAACTTTTTTAAATCGAAGAAACTGACATTAGGAATGAAGATCAACGAGGAGGAGGAAATGGAACATGCTCCGAAAGTCGAGACACCGGGTAAGTCGTCAAAACCACAGACAAATCATCGGTCCACTGCGATTCCTCGACCGTCGACGCGTTTTAGCGCCAATTCGCGTGCATCTTATACGGTTCAAATTTAAAATCCACCGAAACATCGTAAAAACAGAAATTAATTATAAAACAGCGCGGAGGTAAACCTTCGCCAAATAACGTATAAAAATAACAATTAAAAAACACAAACATTCCGAACGGCCTTCGAACGTCGAGATTAAAACATGGCGCACAATTTTTTAGTGAGCGAATCATTTAAAAGCCTCGCTTCAAGTCGGAATGTTAGAAATTAATTTCTTAACATGTTGTTCCTCCGCAGCTCTCGTCCTTCGCTCGGTTTGCCTCAATCCTTTTAAAAGCATTTTTTTTAATCAAATACATGCGCAGATCGCAGCCACCGGCGAGAAAAAAGTTTCATGCAACTCGCACAGCCCCGTGCAATAATGTTTATAGCGCGTTCGCGTTGGGCTGAGCGGGGTGGAAGTACCCCTGAGAGAGAGAGAGAGAGAGAGAGAGAGAGAGAGAGAGAGAGTGAGTGAGTGAGAGAGAGAAAAAGCAAAATAAAAAGGAAAAAATAAACTTTCCTTTTTTAATAGAGGAAAGCCGGTTAGCAATGCTAAACAATTCTTAGCGTAACGACGCGCGCGGAAATAAATAAAATGTGGGGTGGATTATTTTTAATGCCGCTGGAATAAAAAGTCAAACGATTAATTAAAGCGCCGTTGCTTCTCCGCGTATAATTATCGCGCGCGATATATTTAGCTGCGAAGTCAATTTCAATTCTTTCGAATTAAAAATTTTCTTTTACTGCGGTTTTTCGTCTTGCACTGTTTGCCGTTTGCGTTCGATCGCTTGTTTATACGAACGGTCAAGTTTTCGCAGCGAGATTTCGCAAAATATTGTATTACGGGACTTTAACAATTCCTTGACACCCTGCGTTTTACGATATAATTTTAATTAGCTTGCTTTGAATTCGTTAACAATTTTTATTTCAAAATAATAATCCCCGCGAATAGTGATTGCGGACAACGGTGTGTTTCTTATCGTTGTTGTCGTTTTGCGCCGTTTTTAGTGATTTTCCCGAAATTGCAGCTCGCGAATTGCATGCGAGCGTATCAAAGACCCCGGCGTCGCTGAAACGTGAAAAATGGCCATGTCTCCGGCGGATCCTCCAATTAGGATAATTAGTTCGAATAATAAATAACAAGCAACGCGGTGTATCGCGCCGCTGCGACAACTGGGTCGACCGACATAATTTTTCGATATAATTCCGACGAAAATTTATTCATTTTCAGTCGTTTAATTACCATCCCCGTTATCTCCCGAGCCAAACGAGCATTTTAAATAGAATTTCACTTTAGAATACGCACCGTTTGAATTATTTTTGCGGAAGCCTGCTGGAAATTAACGAATCTCTGCTAGGCTATTTTTGTTATTAGCGGAAATGCGTTTGGCGAAGCGTAATGCCAACAATGCTAAATAATCCACGCTAATGTATTTCCCTTCGTTATCGCGGCGCTGCGTTTAGCAAAATTGTTTTGTTTGTTAACAAACAGTTGTACTCCAACACCGTTTAGTAACATTCTCATTCATGTTTTCATTCTCGCGAAAATGTGCACGGATATTTTCGGTTTTCTCTATTTTAATCGAACACGCTCTCTCTAAAATATTTGCCGATTCCGCTTGTTTAAATTTCCCGGAAGCATTTTCGGCCCCACTCGTAAATATATGTCTATAATTTCATCTTTTGCGAATTCATTTTCCTTTTTATTTTTCATATTTTATATTTATTATTTATATTTTTGTACAGTTCTTCCAAAATTTCTGACGGCTTCTTTTTTTCCTTTATGTCACTCTGAACGATGTCCTAGATTTTTATAGCTTTATCCCTGTAACGTCGTCATTTGCGAATTGTTGAATCTTGTGCCTCCCTTTACATATTTTATGTTAATTTTTATATACTTCACCTACATTTCCATAAACTTGTTCTAAAATATCTGCTCTTCCTTCTCATTTAGTTTTACCCTGAAAGTTTTCTCTGAAAGTCTCCCATGATTTTTGTACTTACGTTCTTACGATCTCATTCTTCCTGAAAGTTTGTCTACACTTTACACAATTCAATTTTATTGTTATCTATGGTTCATGTATTTCTACAAATTTCTTTTAAATTATTTGCTGTTCTTGTTTAACTATTTCCAAAACTCTCCCATGATTTTTGTACTCTCATTCTTCCTGAATGTTTGTCTGCATTTTACGTATTTCATTTTTATTGTTACCTATTATTCATATATTTCTACAGATTTGTTTTAAAATATTTGTTGTTCTTGTTTAATTATCCCTGAAAGTCTCCCATGATTTTTGTACTTATATTCTTACAATTTTATACTTCCTGAACGTTTAGTCTGGACTTTACGCAATTCATTTTTATTCTTAACTATTTCTCTTATATTTCCATAAACTGTTCTAAATATCTGCTGTTCTTGTTTAATTTTCCCCCAAACTCTCCCATGATTTTTGTACAATCTCATACATCCTGAGCGTTTGTCCGAACCTTACACAATTCATTTTAATTTTAAAATATCTGCTGTTCTTGTTTAATTTTCCCTGAAAGTCCCCCATGATTTTTCTACTTACATTCTTACAATCCCATTCTTCCTGAACGTTTGTTTAGGCTTTACGCAATTCTTTTTTATTGTTGCCTATTGTCCATATATTTCTACAGATTTCTTTTAAAATATCTGATGTTCTTGTTTAATTTTCCTTCAAAGTCTCCCATGATTTTTCTACAATCCCATACAGCATGAACATTTGTCGAACTTTACACAATTCATTTTAATTTTAAAATGTCTGCTGTTCTTGTTTAATTTTCCCTGAAAGTCTCCTATGATTTTTGTACTTACATTCTTACGAACTTATTCTTCCTGAACGTTTGTCTAGACTTTACGTATTTCATTTTTATTGTTATATATTGTTCATGCATTTCTACAGATTTGTTTTAAAATATTTGCTGATCTTGTTTAATTGTCCCTGAATCTCTCCCATGATTTTTCTACAATCTCATACATCCTGAACGTTCGTCCGAACCTTATACAATTCATTTTAACTTTAAAATATCTGCCGTTCTTGTTTAATTTTCTCTCGAAACTCTCTCATGATTTTCTTACAATCTCATTTTAATTTGTACACACATGTCCAGAGACTGTTCTAAAAATATTTCCTATTACTCCGTCCTCATCTTTCCCTAAAGTATACGTACATTCTCTCCACCCACATTTCTAGCATGTCATCGTTCGCGAACCTCGAACTCCACGTGTACACGTCCGACTAGAAAGATCGCGTGGCGTCGACGACTTTCCGATCGCCTGGTAACCGAAAGCGTGTCGCAGCCAACGTTTCGTGCCCAGATCAAAACGTTCCGAGGCATGAGGTGTTTCGATCGTTGGAAACCGTGAACTTGCGGGCCATCTTGCGCGTTTCGATCCATCGGGGCTTGTAATGCGGCAAACACGGAAGGCCGGTAACGTTTTCCGAGCCGATTTCGCTGACCGTTGCCGATGCTATCTGTTCCAGCGATCATCACGAACGCCTGCCGGCGCAGTGGTAGCGAGAATGACAATCAGGTATCGAGAATTCCGTCGACCTTGAGCGTGGCAGCCGTCGATGTCGTCGTTGCCTGTCAGCCATCCCCGTCGCACTCGGTTCTAACCTTGACGCCTGGCAGAACACGGAACATCGATCAGGACATGGAGGCACTTAGGCTGAGTCGACAGGATAATCCTTTTCTACAGGTTCGAATCGATATCCACCCACTACTCCTTCGCCCATCTCCGCGCATCTCGTACCTCTTCTTCGCGTTTCTCTACGGAAAGTCAGAAAGTTTCTCAAATTTCTCCCGTACACGTGCGTCACGGAAACTTCGTTCCTTTTTCGATCATTCTCCCATTCGACACCATTACCGACACGCTCTTCAACGTTTTCTGGTTAAGGCGATAGCCGACACCGTTCCGAGCATGTTCGCTTGTTTAATACTGGAACTATAGAACAATAAATACGACGATATACATTGCTTTTTGATAATAATAAGAAAGTACATAGTGCGGAAGATATTAAGCTCCAGTTATTTTAGACAGACCACCCTAGTTTGTCTTCACACAATTTCTCCTAAAAGTTAATGCTTGGGAAGCCTCCAAATGATCAAGAAGAAACTCAATATAATTAACTAAATATTTGGGGAAAGATAAATTCTAAAGCGGTTTAACGCTAGAATTACAGAACAATAAATACGACGATATACATTGCTTTGTGATACTAATAAGAAAATATATAGTAAGGAAGATATTAAACTCCGGTTATTTTTCATAGACCACCTAGTTTGTCTTCACACGATTTCTCTTAAAAGTCAATGCTTGAAAAGCCTCCAAATAATCAAGAAGAAACTCAATGGTCAGAGGCTGAGATTTATAATTAACTAAACATTTGGGGAAAGATAAATTCTAAAACGATTTAACGCTAGAATTACAGAACAATAAATACGACGATATACATTGCTTCGTGATAATAACAAGACTGCATCTATTCAAATTTCTGCCAATATTTCTGCAAATAACTGCCCAATTAACGACCTCAAAAATCCCACAGAATCAAAGTAATTTATTTAACGAAGCAACAATTGAAAACTTAAATTATATGACACTAAGCTATCCTTCAACCTTCTTCTATTCTCCAGATCTCAATTAAATTTAGTACAGCGAATATATAAATGTACAAATTTATTTTTAAACATGGATAAAGAATTCTGTCACCCAAAAATGGGTGACATGGCAGTCAAAGTGTGAAAGAAGTATATCGGTAAATTACTAATTTTTATAACTGCAGTAATTGCGAAAGAAATAAGTATGGGCCAGTCATTTTGACTGGTTTGGTAGTTCTAGTGTTAACATGTTCACTGCCACGTCATCAAATTATTGCCACGATTTTTAAAACGAATTTGCACTTTATCGAATGTACCGAAATACTAGGAGATTAGAGGGCTTCTAAATGTAACCTTGTTTCTTCGATTCTCATTTCATTCGTAGATTTTTATGGTACTTTTATGGTTACTGGTTCAGAAGTCGAATCGTTAACATGTTCCCAGCTAAGTGAAATTTCGCTGTAAAGTGCTAGAGAACCTTTTAAATCGTGTAAACTTTTATTTTTATAATTATTGCTTTGAGTCTCGACTATGATTTAGCGTTGATCTACTAAACAGTGGAACCTCGATTATGTGAACTCATTTGTGGAACGTAAATGTTCAGATATTAGGTTTAAGTGTATTCTAACTTATAGAATGAATTGTGCAGCATGTGGGCCGATTCCGAGTGGTTCGGTTAATCGAGGTTCCACTATTATGGCAGATGAGGTGACGGGGAGTTTGGGCATTAGAAGTTTGCATAACCGAGATTCCCCTAAATTGTAAAATGATCACAGAAAAAATATGCTTCCAATCGTGCCATATTGGTGCTCATTTTAAGGAGAACGATGCCATGATTATGGCAGACGAGATAACGGGGAGTTTGGATATTAGAAGTTTGCATAACCGAGATTCCCCTAAATTGTAAAATGAACACAGAAATATGCTTCGAATATTACCACGTTGGTGCTCATTTTAATGAGAACGATGTCATAATTATGGCAGATGAGATAATGAGGAGTTTGGACATAAGAAGTTCGCATAATCGAGACAGCACTGTAATTTATTTCTTGGCCAGGAAAATCGTGCTCGAAACTCGTCACGCAGCAATCCGTTCGGAGTAGTCGCGTGGTCCTAATTTTGCTTCGTGATTAATCGGGAACACGCTTTTTCGTGTTTATGAACGTCCAGGGATGCCCCTCTAAGGGATATTTTTGGATTTATGCGAATTAATGGTAATTGAAGTGAGCGGGATTAGGAGTCGAACGATGAGAACGTTCAAGCCGGCTATTTATTACTAGGTATTTCTAGATTATGGATCCTGGGCATTTATAACATTAGCGAAGGTTTAAGGGAAGACTTCAACGAAGTGTATTACTTTGTCTATATTTATACTAGTGTAGCAGTTATGTCAGAATTACTGGAGAAATATTCTCGACGTTCTAGCAACTGTCACGCTTTTGCTTAAAGATTACTTGAGCAAATAGATGTTAGAAAATTAGGGAAAGAGCGGGGGGCTCCGTGGCTCGGTGCGGTAGTCGATCGGCTATCACCAGAAAGTCTCGGGTTCGATTCCCGATTTACGGTGCTTCGATTTTTCCTGAGATTTTACATTTGGGGGCTCGTCCCGGATGGGAGGGAGTACCTATTTCCGCATGGCAGCGTTGAAGAGGAAGTTGAAATTGAAGACGATGATGTGAAATTAAGTTGATGAAAGTTGAAAACAAAGATGAAACAAAGTTGATGCAATTGAAGACAAAAATGAAATCAAGTTGATGGAGTTGAAGTGAAATATGGCAATACTTCGATGAAGTCGAATATGAAGATAAAACTAAGTTGATGAGGTCGAATATAAAGATAAAACTAAGTTGATGTGGTCGAATGTAAAGATCAAACTAAGTTGATGAGGCCGAATATAAAAATGAAATTCACTTGATGAGGTCGAATATAAAGATGAAACAAAGTTGATGAGGTCGAATATGAAGATAAAACTAAGTTGATGAAGTTGAATATGAAGATAAAACTAAGTTGATGAGGTCGAATACAAAGATAAAACTAAGTTGATGAGGTCGAATATAAAGATGAAACTAACTTGTTGAGGGAGAATCTAAAGATGAAACAAAGCTGATGAGGTCGAATATAAAGATAAAACTAAGTTGATGAGGTCGAATATAAAGATAGACCTAAGCTGATGAAGTAGAATATAAAGAAGAAACTAACTTGATGAATTTGCAGAAAGGCGAGAATTGAGTTGACTGAGTTGAAGATAAAGATGTTGATAAGTTGATGAAGTTGCAGACAAATATGAAATTAAGTTGATTGAATTGAACGCAAAGATGAAATTAAGTAGATGGCGTTGGAGACAAACACGAAATTAAGTTGATGAAGTTGAAAACGCTGTGCGTTGTTGGCGCTAAGGCTCCCTCGCAAAAAGGCGATACATAATAAATATTCTAGGACGATTATCGTTCAGAAAAGAACCGAATGTGGGATCAGAACTCCCCAGACTAATTAGACGTTAGGAGACATTCGGAAAAGCGCAGGAGGACTCCTTGGGTCAGTGCGGTAGTCGATCGGCTACCACCAGAAAGGTCCTAGCTTCGATTCCCGGTCCGGTGCCTCATTTTTTCCTGAGTTCCTATAATAATATAATTGCGATTACAAAAGTTAATGCAACGGGGAGCCAACCTAATCTCGATATAAACGACGTTTCCAGGTTCTGGCGAGTCGCGAAAGCCTGGTAGAGTCCATAGAGGAGTCCGAGTCTGACGACGCCATTCTGATGTCTCAGGTGAGCGGTTTTTCATTTCCATTGTTGCCTGTAGAAGTGTGAACGAAGGATCGATCGGGATCTACGATGAATTAGGTTCCGTGGCGGAAGCTACTACCCTCAGCTGGTCCTTCGATGACGTTGTCGCGATTGTTCTTCCCACGTTCGTACATCAGAAATAGATCGTGTTCTTCCCGAATATTTTTAGTCATCCTGATCGCCTCCTAATGTCACGGTTCAGGTGCGCTGATTTATTCACGTCTGGACAATCGGCGAACGAATTCGCAAAACAGTCTCGTTCATGATTCACGCGAAACGCTGAGAAAATCGATTCCCACTCTTTTTTTTAACCATCGCGAATGGCTCTGAATTTTTGATCGTTCATTTTTACGGTTCATTTATATTCGACCGCAGAAGGGAATCCTGCTATCTTTTTTATTTTTTAAATCGTTTCAACACTTTGCAATCGTTCATTTCAGAGATACTTCCCATTTATTGTTAAACTTTGATTCAAGTTGAACGCGAGACTAAAAATTGTTAACTCTTAGCACTCCAAGCAATTTTCAATAGCACTCCAATAATTAATTTAATATTTCTATAAATCAATAAATATATAAAAATTATTTTAAAATTTATAAAATAAATCTGATATATATATATATTATAACGTGATTACATTATATAGTATATTCGTAAATTTTGAAAATTTCCTCCCTCCGTGAATAAGACTCCCTAAACATACAGAAAGACATCAAGAATACATTAAGAAAACATTAAGAAAATTCATTGGCCATTCGACATGCCAACGTTCAACTGCTACGAACACTTTACTTCGCAAAGAAATGCAAAGTCCTGAATTTCCACGCTCCGGATAGCAGCATTTGAAACCAATTTCCGATTTTGACGAACCGATCCGTTACCGTAACGAATCCTAGAAAGCTAACCCGCCGGATCGGGTTATGGAAATACGGTTTGGTAATACTTCGCGGCGAATAAGCGAAGTAATGTCTTGTGATTTAGGAATTGGGTGATACCGATCCGCTGACGCTTGCACAAGTGCACGAGCACCTTGTCCGCAGTCCACCGCCGGCTTCGTGGCCTCACACGACTACCTTCCACTTTCCACATCAGAATCCAACGACGAATGGAAGGAGCGAAGGGCCGG
This sequence comes from Agapostemon virescens, assembly GCA_028453745.1. NCBI lineage: Eukaryota > Metazoa > Arthropoda > Insecta > Hymenoptera > Halictidae > Agapostemon > Agapostemon virescens. The sequence continues at coordinate 4,080,465 of CM052098.1, forward strand.
GACACTGCAAAAGTCCTTTGAAGACGCCACCATACCGGAGCAACGACCATGAGATCTCTCGAAGCGAACCCACCACGGATATCAGAGGTGCGAGTCGAAACGACTAGAAACACACACATAAACACACACACACATATACACAAACACACAGAGACACAAATTGCCTTTAGTTCATTTCCTGGTCGACGCTTTTCGCCGCGTGCTGTCGAACGGCTTGTAGACCCTCTGTAGATAGGCATCGTTCGCGTGCTTTCGTTGCCATGCGTTGTTCCAGCGTTTCCCAAACATTTCCATGCCAACGTTCTATGAATGACTCGGTGATTGCTTCGCTGAACACGTTAGGCGCCACAGTTTACGGGTACTTCGCTCTCGTTGGTCATCGTACCCACCGTTCGCCGGAAAACAATCATGTAACTGCGGAAAAAGTAACGAATCCCTCAGCTTCGATCATTCTCTCGACTGCATTTCATCCTCTCTGCTACAAACTTTCGTGCAAATCGTCCTTAACCGTTTGAGTCCCAGGGGGTATTGGAAAAACACTGTCGAAGAATCCCAAATAGCGCAACCGTGCTTTCTCTAAATGAGTACGAAAAGACCCAAGCAGCGCGATGGCGTTTGTTTTAATTGATCTTGACGAATCCTAATCGGAGCAATGGCGCTTTTTGTATGTGTTAGGTAACGTGATTCCCGTTTTAAAAATTCCTTTTTTAATTTATAAATATTTCAAATTTTGTTCGATAAAAATTATTGAGGAGATAACAATGGAATGACAATTTTTATTTTGTTTTATTATTGCATTATTATAGTATTATATACTTGAGGATTCTCGATAAAAATTCCTGTCAGCGATGGAAGATCGGTGAAAAAGTTTTCAATCGTGGACTGTGGCATCTTAAAAAATTCTGAAACAATCACCGGTCGGTAAGGGGTTAACACGTTAAGCGCCACGTCAGTCATCGGTGACTGACGGTATAAAATCCGATGTGAAACTTAACAAATTACGTTCTATTAACCCTTTGCACTCGAATGGTCAACTCTGAGGCGTAAAAATTTCCACACCACTGTAATTAAATATGTAACTATTGCAAGGATGAGTAATAAAATTACTCACGTGCGTAACATGAAATAAATCATGTGAAATAAAAATATCCGAAATTAGAAAAATGTTTTCGAGTCGAAGCAGCTTCGAGCGCAAAGGGTTAATAAATTGATGAATATACGTAAATATCGGCGGATACCCAAATAAGGCAAAATCGGCGCTTAAGGTGTTAATCATGTTACGGTTCATGTACGTTCTGCGAATATTCTGCGATATAGCTCTCGATAATTAGTTCACTTTGTCACGTTGCAGTTCACGCGAACTTTTCTCCCTTCAATTTTATTTGCCACTCCATCAGCCTTCATCGCGTCTTCGCTTAACCCTTGGCGCACTCGAAAGGGTGCTCCGAGACGCCATTAAAAGTTGCCATGCTATTTTGTTTAAATAATTTTTACGTTGCTACGTTTACAGTTACCACGTTGAACGCCATGCCGGTCCCTGGGCACTGGCTGTGTCAAATTTATAAATTAATGTGTTATATATGTAGGATCAGAACTACATATATAATATAATATAATATAATATTGAAGATATTCGCACTATTTTTATAGATTTAATGTTAAATTAAAATTGAAAATTGATTAAAGATAAATTAAAATTGAAAATTGATTAAAGTTAAATGGAAATTGAAAATTGATTAAAGTTAAATCAAATGTAACGCGAAAACTGGGCAATATAGCTCTGCGTTCAACGTGTTAACGCGTTCCCTGCCAAGCTACTTTTGCTCGACTTTTCATACAGGTCATTCAATATGAAATTAAAGATTTATATACTGTTACAAATTTATTTGTCTCTATACTACAGCTTTTATAATGTCTCGTTCTTCTGATCTGGGTAATACACCTCTCGGTTAGAAACTTACTGTAAAAATCTGAAAAATCTTCGCAACCCTTTTAAGCCTGCGGTGGTTGTTTTACCGATCAGACGCCAGGCGTAATAGTTTTATCAATTTTTTGATCCGTCAAACGGGAGTATTTTTATGTTTGTTAATAACTAGAAACCTAATTTAAACGTAGCACGTTTCTACAATATTGAGGAACCAAATTTTTATTATGTTTCAAGTTTTACAAATTAATAGTTAATTGTTCGCATCGGTTAATAAAAATTTTAGCTTCTTAACTATATATATATATATATAGTATTATATATATATTATATATATATTATATATATTATATATATTATATATTATATATATTATATATATTATATATTATATATATTATATATATATAATGTTACTAGATGCTTAATTTTTGTATCTGAACAGTTACTTGACTGTTGTTCTTTTAACTCGAACAATTGCGTTACTAGATTATTTATTGTTAGATAAATAATCACGTTACTGGACTATTTATTTTTTAGCTGAATAAATACGTTAATAGACTTTTAACTGTTTCGTTGAATTAGGGCGTTAGATTATTTATTTCTTAGCTGAATAATTGTTAACAGACTTTTAACTGTTCCGCTAAATAACCACGTTATTAGATTATATATTTTTTAGCTGAATAATTACGTTAGTTGACTTTTGACTTTTACGCTGAATAATTTCGTTACCACATGTTTAACTTCTTATCTGAACAATTACATTAGTAGCCTCTTGACTTCTCTGCAGAATAATTGCTTTACCGTTTAACCCTTTTTATTTTCACAATTGCGTATTTGACTTTCTCTTATTACGTTTTCTTCTATTTCCTATTACATTTTCTTCTACGTTTAACAACGTAGTGGCTGTTCCTAGATATTTTACTAGACT
>CM052098.1:4083719-4094895 GCA_028453745.1 Agapostemon virescens
CATTACCGTTTAACCCTTTTTATTTCAACAATTGCGTGTTTAATTTCCTCTTATTACGTTTTCTTCTATTTCCTATTACACTTTCTTCTACGTTTAACAACGTACTGGCTGTTCCTAGATTTTAACTAGACTTTTGACTTTATCCACCGAACAATCACGTTACTGGACGTTGAAATTTATTTCGTCGAACGCTGGCAACGTGTTCTTGGTATTGCAGTTTGGGAAACGCTGCGTTATACTAACCGAGCTCTCTTAGTGCCTGTTCCTCGCGCTCTGACGCCCTAATCAAAATTAGTTTGTTAGTAATCGATTGTTTGACTCCGTCCGATGGTGTACAGTCGCGCCACAGCGTTCACGGGTCTCGTCTCGCAGTATTGTCGCAGATTATGGTTGCCACGATCGGCTGGCCAGTGCTGTGCGTTCCGCATAACGCTGAGGAATAGGAAACACACGTATTAGTAGTGCCTATTGTAATTGTAAAATACGTAGTTATTATTTTACGGTTGTTATCGCAGAAAATTACACATTGGACTTAATGCAATCCGAACGAGATGTGTTGCGAAAAGAAAAAAAATAAATATGTAGTGTTTCGATATCTTGCGAGAAAACCGGTGGAAAACTACCGTAAACGTACTCTCTCTTTGAGCGATTATTTATTTCTCTGTTTGTTGTTACGTATTTACGATGTTCACGATTATTGTACGGTTAGTTCGAAAACAGGAGAACCCTTTTGTAAATTCAACGACACGATTTTATCAATTCCGTTTCCATGGTTTCTGAAAGTTTAGTGACGTTCCGAGAGAGATAACACAGCACGATTAGGTCACGGAAGACCGTAGCAGGGTTACAGTATTTAAATATTCATCACGCAATGATCACGCAATTGATCACACACCGACCGCAAAACGAAGATTCTCATTTCTAATCATATCCACGAACGAATTTAATAACATATTTGTACTACTAGCCATAGGTGAACGCATCTTCTTAATTTTAAACGGAATTTTCTATATTCGAGTCGATCGAAGAAGAGTAGCGGTTGAACAAATTGTTTGGAAAGCGTACGAGGGTAAATATAAGATTTTACTATCTCGACACATTATAGTATTAATAAAATGTTAACGATTATTTAATAAAAACATTGTTTATTAATACATTGCTCACGCTGCAAGTAGACGAACTTTCTTTCCACAGTTCTCGAGACTCGACCATCGGAATCGTCTCGGTTTTTCTCTATTTTTGTAAACTGATCCGTTAATAATTGCGACTTTCTGATTGTCGTTGGCTATTGTTCGCCAGAAATCCATTGTAAATACTTCGTTTCATCGACGTATGTAATTCTCGTATCCTCTTCGACGTCGTTCCACCGCCATTGTTACGTTTACACGTCAGAGTCGACACACACTGTGTCTGTCGAAGCAAATCCAAAAAGTGGAATTGAATTTTTCTGCTAATACGGGAACATATTCAGACGCGAAAATCCGATTTTGATGAAACTTATGGGAGCTTATAGTTGTTTGAAAAATATTTGATAAGTGTTTGTCTTTTTATTGGCAACTATCCACTTTGAAGGGGTGAAAACAGCCCTCAAATTTGGGGTATTTTTGAGATACCTCGGAAAACAGAGGTCGAAACAATTTGAATTCTGTTTTTAAATTGTGTGTTTTTCAATGGGAAATTGCACAAGAAAATTATAACAAAAGTTTTTTGTTTAAATAATAGAGCTATAAGTTCCCATAAGTTTCATAAAAATCGGATTTTCCCATCTGAATATGTTCCTTTGTAAGTTTTGCTTTGGCAAATCCACGTAACGCGTGTCCACGCGTTCAGTAAGTAGAAACGGTAAGTAATGATCAGACAAGTTCTGCTCGATGAATGCACCTAATCGAAGTGATCCTTCATTTTAAACTTATCGTCTCGCGTACTTTTACAACACTCTACGCTATATTATTTTCTTAAAAAGTCAAGTCAATTTTTAACCTTTTCAATTTTATTAAACATCGATCTTTCCAACCTTCTCGAGGTATTAAAATATTATTTGAAACTTGAGGTTAAAATTTATTAACCCTAATTTATTACAAAATGGCGGAGCTATTTCTATCAAAACTACGTTTTCCTTAGCATAGTTCGCTACTTTCCCATTTCCGATGAAGATTAGAATCAATTTCCAAAATTGTCAATTCTTATAAAATTGACTGCAGTTCGATTGTTAATTGCCTCTCCCAAAAGAAAAATTAAGATTAAACATTGACAAAGCAGCAAATAATCGAGACACTTATAAACATCGAACGGTGCACCGTAGACCAAATTATACAAAATACGTTCTCAAAATTTGAACATAATTGGACTTGTAGCCATGAAGAGTTTCGAGCATACAACACATGCACTAGCTATCGTCTACCACGATCTATATCTTTCGCCATAATTTCTTCAAATGTCAGAATTAACATTTTGACTGCCACGTTGGTCATATATGACCGACCACGATTTTTCCTGTGACGTCACGGTGGTCATTGATGACCGTACCGCTTGATCTTTGTATAATTATAAAAACTGAATGAAAATTGACGATTAGTGCATGTTGAATATAACCGATAAACAAAAGACACTTTCAAATGAAAAGTGCCCTGTTGAACAATTAAAATTTTTTATTAAAACACGATAAAACAACTATTAGAACAAATCTTGTATCTAACGGTGCAATTTGTTAAATCACTTTAAACATAAATGTGGCTCGTCAATGCAATCTGGACAGTAATGTGGTCACCTTTTAAGTTCGAATTTTAGCAATCTTTTAATTATTATTATTTATTTTATTTAATTTTAAATAAATAATTATTTATTTTATTATTTCTAAAGCTAATTTTATATACCACTTGAGGGTTAAGTTACCTGTTAACTGGGTATGACGAAATATTTCGTCATACACGAAATACTACTGGAATAGTCATGACGACGTTATGGAAATTTGTCGTAATATTTTGAACACATTACATTTTATGTAGTTCTTATTCAAGTAAATCAATTATATAAGTTTACAATTATATATAAACAATAAGTATTAAAAAAAGAAAAAAGTCTCCATTGTGAAACGAGTCGAACAAAACTTTATTCCCCGGTTAACAGGTTAATGTTGTCTGAAATCATTAATTTATTATGATTTTGCCATTATATATTTTCAATAATAAAAATACTCTCGTGGCGTTCTGAGCGAAACACGTGATTTCTGCGTGGCAGTCAAAGTATTAAAAATTAACAAACTCTTTAACTCAATATTTTTGATATTTTGGACTTGGACGTCGTTAAAAGCAAATTTTGCCCGTTCGAAATCGCAACATGTTTCGAACTGCTGGGCAGTGATAACTCTTCGTGATCCCGGGACAGCTAGCGTATGCACGGTCGTGGAACAATTATCGCGAGCTCCAATTGCATGCAAATAATCGCGTGTATCGTTCGAGGAGGGTACAGCAGATTCCGGGATCCGCGTGTCGCGAACGATCTCGCAAATAGGCTTAATCGCAAGCCCCATTTCCATAGAAATCGGTCCGGCCCGTTGAATAGAGAGTCGCGCGCGAGTTTCGAACACTCGACCGCGAAAATTCCGCAGGAAACGTGGCCGGCTTCGCGAAAGCGGAGCATGGAAATCGACTCGTGACACAGACACACTTCGGCACATTAGCAAATTCATATATTCGTCCGGGACACTTATCACCGACCTTGATGCCGTGCTTATAGGCACGCCCGATCGATTTGCCCCCGTATTTTTAACTCCGCATAAATTAATGGGCCGGCCGTTGTCGATGGGCATGCCTTGACTTTATCCTCCACTTTTGTTGCATTCGATCGAATCCCCGTTTAACCCGCGTTCGCGGATAGTGTCGATATTGCACCTTCGTTTTCTAAAATTTCATCCCCCCGGAGTACGCGCGTTCGTTGATCCTCTGGCGACCGCCATTTTGCATCGGACATGTTGGTGCGTTGATAGACTTACGATACGTTAAAAGATTTGTCGGTTCTACGGAAGTCGCCATTTTGTTTCATCTTAGATGTCTAACGGGGTCATGGGGCAATAGATTAATCTGTGCCATAATTATTTTCCGAGCTAATTTGTTATCGGTATTTCTTCATAATTTTTAATTCTTGTAAAATCTTGTCGATTCCTCGGAAATCGCCATTTTGTTTCATCTTACATATATCTAGTGGGGTCATGGGGCAATAGATTAACCTATGTCATAATTATTTTCCGAGCTAATTTGTTATCGCTATTTCTTCATAATGTTTATTTCTTGTACAGATTTGTCGATTCCTCAGAAGTCGCCATTTTGTTGCATTTTAAACTTCTAACGGGGTCATGTAGCAATAGATTAACCTGAGTCATAATTATTTTCCGAGCTAATTTGTTATCGGTATTTCTTCATAATTTTTATTTCTTGTAAAAATTTGTCGAATTCTCGCCATTTTGTTTCATCTGATATATCTAACGGGGTTATGCAGCAATAGATTAATTTGTGCCATAATTATTTCCGGAGCTAATTTGTTATCGGTATTTCTCTATAATTTCCATTCGGTGCGACGATGTATTTATTCGTCCTCCAGGGATTGCCATTTTGATCCAATTTGGAGTTTCAGTGTGTTATGTACTAGTAGATAGATATCGGTTAATTTATTTGCCAACAGAGGAACTTAATTAAATTTATTTCAAGCTAGCCTAAATATTGATTGATTTTTGCATTATTTAATTTAGTACAGCATTCGTGGATACTATAGAGACAGCCATATTGCTTATTCGAGATTTTCAGCATTGTACCATTAATCAACGGTCGTTGATTAATTTGTTAGCCAGAAGAACAATCATATTTTGAATGAACTTTGAATTATTCATTCCTCGTGCTTGCTTTCATCATTTAATGTTCCATACATCGTAACATTGCGTTCGCTCGTCATCCATCGATCCATTTTGTTTCTTCTAAACCTGCCAGCATGTCAGTGGTTGGTTTACGAGTGTAAATTTATTTGTTGGTCAAAGGAACACTAAAATTACGTATTAAAATAATTTTATACAACTATTAACCGTACGACAATTATTTAAAAATTTTCTAAAGTCTACTTTCTGAATTTCTTTACACGTCAGCTACACCCTTTACACTTTTACAATTAAACGAAATCAAATACCGTCCACACACAATTAAATATTCCACTACAAAAATTATTTTATTACTGTGCGATAATTATTTAAAAACTTTCTAACGTCTACTCTCTAAATTCTTTTACACGTCAACTACACACTCTCCACTTTCATAATTAAATAAAATCAAATATTTTTCGCATGCAATTAAATAATTTACCACAAAACTAAACTATTTTATCACTGTGTGATAATTATTTAAAAACTTTCTAACATCTACTCTCTAAATTCATTTACACATCAGCTACACCCTCAACACTTTTACAATTAAACGAAATCAAATACTCTCCACACACAATTAAATATTCCACCACAAAAATAAATTATTTTATTGCTGCACAATATATAAAATCTAATACCTAAAGCCATTTAATTCATCAAACCAACATTCTCGAATTTAATTATTCACACCTCGCAACCCTACACAGCCGTACTAACAGCCAACGCGCTAAATCATTTTTATTCGCAGCTAACTGCACACGTGTGGTAACAAATGGTCTAGTTAATTGATGCTTTACACTACAACCCGATTCGCTCGAACTCTTCGTTTCCAAACGAAACTGAAAAAGCAACAAGAACAAACTATCGCATACGTCGTATCCATTTTTGTCAATCGCATCAATGTCAAGTTCCCAGCTATCTGTCTCTGCGCGGTTTCCTTTCGATTTGTCTTCGAGGTTGATTGTTATTGCGCGAGATCTAATCGATGTCGGCATGTCGCATTGCGCGACATTTTATATCGCTCTCGAGGGGCTCACGTGAGCACGCGGAATATCTTACTCTCTGGTTTTTCATCGTTTTCATCGCGGGCTGGTTTCGATGTGGTCGCGTTTTAACAACCGAGGAAATTAAGCGGCATTTCGAGAGCGAAATTAGCTTGTACATGCTCGATACGTTTACTACTAAAATATTCACTAATGGCGATGGAGGGGCGGGGGCAGGGGGAAGGGAGGGATTACTTTTGATAAAACGCGGCCGCTCTTTCAGCGTAGACTTCGGGGAATTGAAATGTTTACCTGTCAACAGGCGTATTTATCATTTCAGACCCGCAACCGCGGCGGTTATTTTAGTCAGAGACTTTCGCGAATCATCGCCAATCGAAAAAGTTGTTCTCGATAGCTTTCTGCGATAAGATGAAACACGGGAACGTAATTGAATCGGCAATTTCTCGAGAAAAATCTTTTTCAGTGATAAAAAAGAAAAAAGAAAATGCTACATTGTCGCTTGAGAGGAATCCAGGCAGTTTGTGCAACGTTTATCATTTAAGTTGGCTTCTTCGGTGTTTGCTGAGAGAGAGAGAGAGAGAGAGAGAGAGAGAGAGAGAGAGGCTATCTCGTTCAGTATGGCGTCTGCAACAATGAGAGACCGGAGGTATCTGCATTGTTGCTGCACGCAATACTACAATTTCACACTGCTAAACGGAGAATCAATAACTATACGTGTACCTCTTATCATGTGGAACAATTGATTTCTAAAAAGTAGAGGCATTTTATCGACCACTCAGATAATGATGTCACATACGCGAGTCGCGTATACAGGGTGTCTCGACGGAAACACTATTCGTAATGAAATAGTATTCGTTCGGTCGTATCCCAAATCACAGTCTCAACGATTTAAAGCTAGAAAATCGAAAATCGTTCGTTTGAATACTAAATTTTCTCCTTCGCCTTACCTTCTTTAATTTAGTTCGAAGTGCAGTTGAAAAACCAAGGATTTCAGAATGGTCCTGCAAAAATTTCAATTCCTTTCAATAAAGAACATAAACGATTTTAACTTTTTGCACTGATCGAGTCGTACTCGTCACGAAGATTTCGAACGGAATCTACTAAAAAATACTAAATAGAGTTGCTACGAATACACGAGAAAAATATTCTTCGGTATTAAACAAAACTAATTCGAAGCAGCAAATGCATTTACCGTTGCACACGCGGTTTTTATTTAATTAAGACGTTCCCTGCCGCGCGTATCACCGGTGCTACGCGATAACGTATTTATTCAATGCGTTAAAAATATATATTTCACAGCAAGTTTATAACCGAGGCATATACAACCCAGATTAATTAATAACCAATTAAAAAGCTTGCATGAAAAGTCCAGCAAAAGCAGCTTGCCACTACTAAACAGTCACTGCTTCTCTTGTTCGCGATTCGACCACGGCACGGCGACACCGCTACCGCTCAGCACACGAAACTCCGTGTTTTCCTTGAGTAACTCGAAAACGAAGCCGCGTACGGGATTTCCGCAAAGGAAAAACTTTCTTAGAACATCCTATCGCTTTCAAATCTCGCTGTAACATTTTCGGCGACAGTTTGAAAATCTAGAAAAATCGGCGAGCATCTCGTAGGAACGTTTTCTTGCAGGAACGACAAAGAAATTCGTATGTTCGCGTATCCGTGAAAGGATACGCGGCGCAAGGGGTTGTAAAGAAGGGGTTGCGTAGCATTGTCCTCGGCGTGTGCAGAACGGCGCTGACGAGGACGTTCCGTCCTGATTGTGATTTTTCAGATCGTCACTCGCACACGTTTTCTCTGCTGCACCCGACGCCGATGCGCTCCTTGTCGGACGTGCGTAGACTGCACCGATCGGCGGACGACAGCGTGCAGCTGGTGTCGAACGAGTAACAAGCCCTACGTTTCCGGTCTGCGGCCGGGTTCACGATGATCATGGTTTCTCGCGTTCAGAACAAAAGGGCTCGTGCTTTGTCGGCGCGACCAGTTTCTGAGGAACGTGTTCGCACACCAAGAGGACACTCGAACGCTCCTCGACGAGCTCGCGCGATACACAGGTCCGTCGAATCGATTTCTCGAGCCTGCCAGTCTCGAGAGGAACAGATCCGTCTGCTGCCATCCGGGGACAGAAGAAGAGGGCGGACTTTGTCGAACAGGTTGGCACAGTGCGACCAGAATCTTCGGCTCTACCGAAAAATAATCCTCTGTGTTCCTTGAAAACCTGCTTACCGCCGTTCCACGCCGAATCGATCGTTTTCATTTCGAAAATTACCGGGCCGTACTCGAAGCAATCGCTTCAGCGGTTTCTCGCGATTTTTTCGCACTAAAACGTAGCAAAAGCAAGAAGCACGAATAAACGAAATGGATGTCGATACAAAAATTGTAACAGCAACGAGGCAGACAGATTTCTGCGTTTTTAAAACCGTAAAAATTAACAGCGAATTTTCTCAAGTCATTTTGTAAGACTTGTGTGTGGCCGTGGCAGATAGCACCGCTAATTTCCGAGGGCCACTCGCGATTTTTGCACACTTCGTCGCGTTGCTCCGTAGCAAAAGTAAAAAGCACGGTTGAGGTCCTGCGTGAATAAACGAAATTACAAAAATTTGTTACAAAAATTGTAATGGCAACGAGGCAGACAGATTTCTGCGTTATGAAAACCGTGAAAATTAACAGGGAATTTTTTCAAGTCGGTATGATTTTGTAAGACTTGTGTCTGGGAGATAGCATCGCTAATTTCCGAGGGCCACTCGCGATTTTTTCGCACTTCCGTATTTAAAGATGTCAAAAATTAACTGCGACGTAGCCCGCAAAGGAAAAGGCGGAAGTCACCGTTTTGACGAGTTCCTGTGATTTTAGTTGCTTGCCCGAAACTGTGCGCCTATGGATTTCCATCCAAATTAATTAGATTATAGCTTGCAGAAGATTCGCAGGAAGTTGATTCATAATATCGCGAAGTTTTCAACATTTTTGGCTAGTTTTGCGCGCCCGAAATCGCTCTTGTAAATCTCTGTGTGAGAATTGCAGAAATTTTAAGTTGAATATGAAATGATCGGTTCGGCGTGGACTCGGCATTTCCTAGTAAATTCGTCTAGTTTCTTTGAAAAGAAACACGAGGCTCGAGTATGGTGGATTGTTTGCCGATGCACTCGACGCGTTGTTGGATCAGAGGTTCGACAGTTGCGAGTTTGCAAGTTATCCGTTTGTATTGTTGGGGGAGAATGAGTTTTCGCATCGGGCGACTCGAATTCGTTCGATACGATGAAGAATCGGTGAAACGGTGCGAGTATAGTCAATATAAATAATATATACCTGTACGAAAGAGGGTAAACTTCTCCGCAGGTGGGAACAGTTACTTTGTCTTACAGACGGGAAAGTCCGACGGGACTATTTATTCGTCGAAGCACAAAATTACCGACGACTTATTGTTTAACGATTGAATTATAATTGAATCTCTACAGGTGTAAGCGCAACATCTTACGTAGACGTATCGTTTTGTAACACCGGTTGCCGCTTTCTCTGCACACGTACCGTAGATCCATTTCGAACACGCACCTACCAAAATGGCCGCCGCCGAGAGCGAGACCAACACACGTATTGCAACCGTTCATCGACTTCCGTTGTTTCGCGCGACGAAAAATAATCATTCCTTAAATAATCAAGTTTATATACTGCCACCGGTATGTAAATATTCTTCCGCAAGATTTTTGCACGCGACTCATTCGACTTTTGGACGTCTAAAAGACGGTGTAAAATTTGTAAGCTTCCTGACGGAAGATCGAGACTAAAATGAGTGAAAACAATATAACAAATATTTTTGGTTCGCTTGAATCGTGCGAACGCGAACGCTTTTAATTTTCTGAAAACTAACGAATAATCTGCATATAATTATTGATATTATAATATCCAAGAATAGAGCGTTTGACCCACAGTTCCTCGACCTTGCGTTCCAGAAGAAATTCCTGCTGTTTGCAAAGTCGATGAACGAAAGTAATTTATTTGGACAGTGAATTTTTAATGCAACGTTTCGGATTCTTCGAAGCTCCGGTGATCGTTGAGAGTTCGATTGTAAAGTTCGTTTAGCCCGGAATTTTTCGAAATCGAATTTAGGAAGCCTCGTTATTTGCGCACGGATCCGCGGTCGGGTAATTTGTTAAGTTTGTTTCGCGTAATTTAAAGTATTGCGAGACGCCTGCCACGGTTGCTAACCGAGCCTATCTTATTCGGATAAGTGCGCGACGCAATAATAATTATTACCGTGCAGGCGGCCAGGCCTACGGTGTTCGATCGGCGACGATTTATCTTTATTGTCGATCGGATCGAGGATACGCGACGACGTTATATACACACACCTCCGGATTCCCCGTTCGAGTGATTAGGGGAGAAAATCGTGGCCGCGTGCTATCAGTCAATTCGCGGATACAAAATAAGTGTGTTTGTTTCTAACGAGGCTGGCTCACGAAGGTGCTGACGAGCTGCCGCGCCGTACTACTTGCGATTATTATACCATTAAGCGACGGCGTTTTGTTCGTTGCTAAAGCCGGATTATTAGCGTCTCTGCGTTGCGACAGTTACGTTTTTTGATTCCCGAGTTCGCTCGACCATTTGGTCCCGAGGGAACCGGGAGACCGTCGAAAATTTCCGCGCGTTATGGAACATTTTCTTCGAGATGAAACATGGCGCACCGATTCGTTACGACCATAAAAGATCGTATGCTAACGCTTTGGATAGGAGAGATTTTTTTCGAATGGATCGTTAATTTTTAACGCTAGGTTTACGGGATACGTAAAACTATTACTTTTCTTAGTATTTACTATTTTTATTTTTATCATTTGGCAGTCTTCGTACTTTTACTGTTTGCTATTTTTTTTTACTTTTACTATTTAGTATTTTTGGTAATTCTACTATTTGCTATTCGGTTTACGTCTACCATTTTGTATTCTTGTTACTTTTACTATTTACTATTCTTTTTACTTTTATTATATACTTTACTATACTATGCATAATTTATTTTTTACTTTTTCATTCACAAGTATTGAGATTGTAAAATTGTATTCACGAGCACCGAGTCAACAGATTTATTTCTCTAGGTACATATTATAAAATGAGAAAGCTGAAAATTTGAATTCATAATTATAGAGATATTGTAAAATTGCATTCACGAGGACTGAGTCAGCAAATTTATTTCACTAAGTATATATTATAGAAACAGATCGTTGAAAAATTGAATTCACAATTATTGAGATTGTAAAATTGCATCCACGAG
>CM052098.1:4133493-4150563 GCA_028453745.1 Agapostemon virescens
CGGACAAAGCCTATGGCAATTTTCAGGTCGATCGGAATGGAATTACGGAAGATATGTAATTTGGGGAAATTTTCCAACCCCGAAAGTATCAGTTTCTGAAAGGCAAATATATCGGTCAAAAATTTTAGTTTGCCAGATTCTTTTCTAAGTCTGGCTACAAGTAACTGGCCGAATAGGAAGCGTTATCAATTCCCGGGTCCATTGGAAGCCTTGTTACACTGTTTCTCTGTTTTGCCTCGCCCCTGACTCGTGACGCGTTTCTTGGCTTTTTTCGGAAAGGAAAGCGGTCACCGCGACCGCCGCGTCCAGTTCTAACGATCCCAGCGCGAACCAGAACGAAGGGTGATTTCCAGTTGGTTTGCGTGGGTGAGCTTACAAGCTCACGTCATTAGAGTCTTTGTGCCGAGTCGCGAGGGGACGCTTTCAGTTCGTTACACAGCCTCTCAGAACCACGGCGGAATTTTTTTCTCTCTCTCTCTCTTTCTCTCCTCCTCTCCTTTTCGCACTCTTTCACCCTTCCTCTTGCCTCTCGCGCTACCACGCTGCGCCATTGATACCATATTGTGGGAACCGAGGAGATCGTTCTGCCAGAAAAGTACACTTCACCCCGTTCCGACGAGGGAGAAAAAAATTGTCGGTGGCTGTTTGATCGGAAAAATTGCTTCGAAAAAGGTGTCCCGAACGGTGTAAGAAATTTCCTTTTCGCAGCAACGTTTGACAACTTGCACTATACCTTGGTAAATTGGCTTGTCGATTACACGGTGACACCCTTATGCATTTATCGAGGTTTGCTCGTGTTTACGGATAACAGACATACAAGGTATAGTAACGAATACGAATCACGACTCTACCGTATGTTCATCACGAGCAATTTTCTAGTTGACGAATGGAAACTGTTCTTCGTCCTGGTTTTTACGAAATCGTCCATCAAAATTGGAATATGAAGCAATCACGACCCTATCGTGTGTTCGTAAAGAGCAATTTTCTAGTCGACAAAAGAAACCTGTTCTTCGTCCTAGTTTTTACAAAATCATCCATCAAAATTGGAATTTCTTTAAAGATCCGCAGTCTTGCGATTACTCTTATTTGACTGTGCATTATTTCGCAATAATTGTGCCATAATTTGCGCCGAATCATTCGAGAACCATAATTTGAGATCTGAAAATATTCACTGCAGTCAGAAGTGATTACCAGCAGCGCCAGTAGTTTGGTCGTTGATAATTCGGACAGTGGAGATAGACGATTCTTTTATAACAATTTAAGTATTTTTCAATATTCAGTAGACGATGGGAAATCGATATAAATAATGAAAAACGCGGTGAAATTCCGTCCTATACTGTGGTATAACCGCAGATCGGAGCAGTCTGCGGTAGAACCGCATCGGATGAATAAATAACGGTAAAATGGTCTCTGTTTCCTATAAAGTTCCACGGTAAGAGTATATCGCACGTATTCGTGTGTCAGATAGTGGAGTGAGATCGTTTATGGCCGGATATCAGCGGAGATTATCTAATCGTAGATCAGGGGAAGCGTGCTGTTTATATTCACATATTGTTCGCGAAGTTGTATTCCCTGCACGGTAATGCCAGATAGCATGGTCACAGGTAATGCATTCCTGAAATGCATTGCACAAACAACAAAATAAATCGTCGGTGTCGCGCGTCTACGTAAATATTGACTTATTTGTCGCACAGTGAAAGTGCACTATATATAGTCGGACAATAGCTGACAGCGTTTAGACGCGAAACAATGGAACGAGGTCGTTAATCATCGCACCGTATAACTATATAGTGGAACAAGTTATGCCTTAATTATTATATAATTAGTTAAATAATTTCCCCATCTCCTTCCAGTGAAAGCAGACAGTGTAGGTCAGACACTGACGAGAATATAAACAGGGGAAATTACCGTGGAATAATTTTATTCAATTTGCGTCAACAAGAAACTATGAAATTGCTATGCACCAACTGGAAACGTTTACATTTCGAAAACTAAGAATGTTCAAGCATTTAAATAAAAATTTTATATATATATATTATATATCTAAAACACGTTTTTAACGATGATCAAAATGTATTTATTTACGGATTATTTTAGTAGTGCTATTAGCAATTATTTAACAATTATTTGAATTATTAATATCATTAGAAATGATGTTCTAAAAAATTATGAAATAAATTCTTTTACTGGCGAGTATAGTTTAACCCTTAACTCTCGAATGGTGATTCTGAGGTACCATTAAAAATTACTACAATATATATTTATAAATCTTCAATTGTTATAATACACTCTGTATGCACAAGGCGAAATGAATCACGTAGGCTGAAATATTCTAGACTAGAATAAATGCCTTTGGAGTTGCAACAGCTCCGGGTGCAAAGGGTTAATTCGAATAAAATTAATTTTAATACAATCTCGTGATAGCTTAATGCCCAAGTCTGTCACCACAAGTTAAACTCCTGTTTTCAGATTGTTTGTTGTACGGTTATTGAAATAATAAAATCATTTTCATGAAAAGTATTTCGATCAGTATATTTAGTGGAGCAGATTTTGAAATATGAACCATATAAAGTGTTTGTAATTTTTTCTTGACGTTCTTATGAAATAATATGTATCAGTTATTTTTCTGGTATTAACACATTGGTGACCGGTGACGAATTAACTCGTCATTGCACTTGCATTATCTATTTCAATTTATAAAACCCACGGCGATATAGAATATTTTAAAAGTTATATAAAACATATGTCCAAAATTTCATTTCATTTCATTCAGTATAAATAAAATTTATTGGAGTTTATTTAGAATGTTTTATTTTACTTGCATATTCAATTACACAATAATAACCAGTGACATTGGCATAGTTTCTGTGAAAAATTGCCGGTCAGCAAAGTGTTAATAGCTCTTTCGACGGCCGCAGATAATTAGTCTGTTTACGTCAGCAGAGAGATTGCTCGCCGGAGATTTACAGGAAGAGTTTTCGGAGGTTTTTCTGCGTCACCGAAATTTTTTATTCGAACCTTGACACGTCTTCCGACATAATGTTCGGTCTTTGTGAAGTTCGCTGTTCTGTTGGCGAACAGAGTTTCCAGCGATTCAACGGGAAAGTTCTCCCGATGTTTGTTCGGTAACGAGCCGTTGCTCGTTGTTGATCGCAGTTTTGAATGAACGCGCGGCGGGCCCGACGATGGCCGCGCGGATAATGCACCGCTGAAACTATTTGCAGTGTGACGCGGGTCGTCTCAATTATCCGGGGCACTTCTTTATCGCATCAACCGTGACCGGCTGCGAATTAAATGCGATGGGGAACGCATTATGCCCGGCCCGCTGGCTTTCTCTGTGACTTCTGCACGTGAAAGTACAAAGCGAAGAGTCGCTTTAGAACGGCTGCCTGTCTGCGGACCATTCACTGCCTCCGCGTTTATTCAAAAAATAGACACGGCATCGAATACGTACAATATTACCTCGGGGGACTTTTTCAACTCGCCATTAAGCGATCCCAGCCAATCGTCGATTTTCAGAGGTAAACCGCGAAAGCGATGTAACTAACGTCGCCCGTACACGTGTACAAACTTCATTGTTTGCGCTGAACCTATTCAGCGATAAAGTTTACTAATGTGTATTCTCTTCTGAAAATAACTGAATATATCACTTGTTATAATTTCATCAGTCGCCGAATGTTAACACTTTGCTGACCGGCAATTTTACACAGAAACTATGCCATGTCACCGGCTATTATTTTGTAATTGAATATAAAGTAAAGTTACTTTTACTTTAAGTAAACCATTCTAAATAAACTCCAATAAATTTTATTTATACTGAATGAAATGAAATGAAACTTTGGACATATCTTTTATATAACTTTTAAAATATTGCGCAAAACTTTTGCAATATTCTATATAGCTCTGGGTTTCATAAATTTAAGTAGATAATGCAACTCAATTTAACTCATTAAAGGTTAACAACGTTTTGGGCATGAAAAGATGAGTTAACTCGTCACCGGTCACTCAAATTCATTCAAATTGTACATTGAATTTCACTTCGGTTTGTAACAAATTATTTGCAGCACGAAATTCTACGCTTACCGTTAAAGTGTCATCATTTTTGAAAACTATAAAGAATTGGGGGCTCTTTGTTACTTTTTCAAATTTTTTAATATGCAAAGGGTAGAAAAACGCCTGATTCGTTAATAACATTGACGGACAGGGAGAAGAATTCTCGCAAAATAAGTTCAAAACTATGAATACGTTCGCGGGTGTCGCATCGGTCCTCCAATCGGAAGCAACGAACGGGAGAAAGAGTCAACTAAGAAAGAGTCCTACAATTTTGAAGCGCACACAGTGGTCGAAGTGAGTCTCGTATTTTCGCCATCCGAAAGTACTCGAAGCGAGAGCACCCGGTCTGATTATGCGCCGTCTCCCTTCGCCGTCGGATGATTTTAATTACGCAGAGTTCGCCCACCTGAAAACACGTGATCCGACTTCCCTGGCGTGATTGCCGGCCTAAATGCAGCCCAGCACGGAGCTGCTGCGGCACGTTCTACCTACGCGAGAACCTGACCAATTGTAAATGTATTCTCCTGCTAATGAAGTGTTGGCGCACGGTTAAGTTCCTCGAGGTGTATCGTTAATCGGCCACGTTACCGAGTTACCTCGCAGCTTCCGCTATCTCGCTCGCATATGATTAGCCGTACGCAATTCAATTGCCTCGGTACGACACGTTGCTGGAAAATTCAAAAACTCAACATATTCAACGCTGGCGAGCTTCATAGTTGTACACTCTCGCACGACCAATTATGAAAGTCTTATTCGTCTTCGTAACTTTTGCAGCAGCGTTGAAACGAATTGTTGATGCGAATTGTTTATGCGAATTGTTGAAGGGAGACTCGTGGACACGGTCACGGATTTGAGCTCGTTCTATCAGAGTTATTCTCCCTATTTGTCGATGCTATTGTGGGATCAGGCATCCCAGATTAACACTTTGACTGCCATGTCACCCACATATGGGTGAAACATTGGGCGAAACACATTGTTCCGATATGGGAAGTCATGATTCTACGCTATTATAAATTTACAAGGTGCGTCTTGAAAATTTTTAGTATGTGGCTCAAAGAAAAAATATTTAAAAAGGTGCGTTTTCCTTTGAAATTCTATTGTGGTGGCTGTACCTCTTGCGTTCACTGACAGAGGGACAGTAGGGCGAGACTTTCTCGCTAGTACCTGATCTGCCTTCGCTATATGTATATATTGACTGCTATGTCACCCACATATGGGTGACAGAGCAATATGTCCATATTTAAAAATAAATGTGTACATTAATATAATCGTTGCACTACATTTAGTTCAAATCTGGAGAATACGAGAAGGTAGAGGGTTAACTATGTGTCGTGCATTTTAAATTTTAAATTGTTCTTCCATCAAATAAATTACTCTGATTTTGTTGAATTGTTGAGATTGTTGTTCTGACAGTTAAAGTGTTAAACAGATGTCGTTAGGAAATTGGGAAAAAGGGGAGGGTTCGTCTCTTTTTGAGATCCTACACAAGTTTAATATTAATTTGTTATTTACAGATTGCAGATTTGCTATTCTACAATTACTGAAATTACCAGAACTCTTGCATCAAATTAAATTAAATCTTGTCCTTTCTGTAAGATACTACTGTGGGATCAGGACCCTCGAAACCGTTCCTCCTTTTTGTTCATTTATTTAGAAAATGTTTATTGTATTTTCTTTAACGCGGAACAACAGCCTCTGGCTTCTCGTGGAAACAGCTTTCGTCCAGTTGCGTCACGGTCGCCACATGCAAATAGCCTGTATCGGAGGGCCCGTACAAGTGTTGAAGCGTTCCCCGGACAGAATTGGAAATGGCTACAGTGTCCGTCGAGTTGTGTGTCTCAAGGTGATCTCGGCTCGGGATATCGATCCTGTATTTTTTCGCTCTCATGCATAGATAACGACGGTTTTCGAGGGGTCTCCGCGTTTGATGATGGACGGGCTGCTCAGCGTTCCGTGCGATCGCTCGAAATCGTTCCTTCTCCCCGCTGGAGATCCTGTTGATGTAACGCGTTCTTTTATCTCATCGTTCGATCCGATAGTTACGATTTATCCCGGGTCCCTTTCACGGGGGGTTGGGGGGAGGGGAGGCGAAAAGGCATCTGCAATTCAAAAGCCGGACTTCAGTTACACCGTATTGCGAGTGGAAGGCTTCATCAACGATTCCGCGGCCTCCTCTTCTCGGATCCCGGCTCGGCTGTTTTGCCGGGGCGGAAATTAAACGGCCAAGCTGAGCTTTAATCCCCTCATCCCCCTGCCATCTCCCTGCCACCCCCGACGACGACGACGACGACGACGACAATTTGGATTTCCTTCCGCGGACCATACCAGAGA
The DNA here is from genome assembly GCA_028453745.1 of Agapostemon virescens. Taxonomy (NCBI): domain Eukaryota; kingdom Metazoa; phylum Arthropoda; class Insecta; order Hymenoptera; family Halictidae; genus Agapostemon; species Agapostemon virescens. Next base: position 4,139,878 of record CM052098.1, read on the forward strand.
GTTTCGGACGACGTCGAGTCCCGTCTTCGATGCGAGAAAACTTTCCCGGATACCGATCCCTCGCTCGCCCGTAAAACTAACTCGCTTTTCCTCTGTGCAGCAACCTCCTCTCCCTCCCTTCGAACCTCTTTCGATCCTCTACGTAATATCGTAGAGCCATCATGAACAGCGAAGTTAGAAAATAAGAAGGGGCGGAGCTCGCTTAGGCGAAATTGAAATCGGACGACGACGTTCGGAGGATTTTTCACGGTACGATTATCGTTCGTATCTCAATCTTTGGCTCCTGTGAACGAAGGTTTCGTTGCGGGATTGTCTATGTTGTTTGTTGAACCGCGTCCAATATGCGCCGAATCGTAGTTTCAATTTTAAAGAATAATAAGAATTCCTTTTTGACTTTGAGGATAATTTTGAAAGGGTGGTTGAGGATTGCATGAATTGATTATTGTTATAATTATTTATAAAAGGAGTCTAGTGTGGAGATAGAATACTCAGAATTTTTTAATTTGAGGGTCGAACATTTTCACGTGAAAATAAAAAGCGCTTCCTTACAGTTTCAGTAGTATTGTGGCCGATAAGTCAGCCGGTCCTTCTAAACAAGTTTTTTGGGATTTGATCAAAATTAATTTAGGTAAAGTTTAGAACTATCATTGACGCGTCCTTGTTCGCAGTAGAGTCTGCTTTTGTTGAAGTTTATTTATGTGAAATTGCTCGGACAGAATGGACATTCGATTTCGCGAAGGGAAAATTTGCGGCAAGTTTGTTTGTATTTTCAGTGGGTGAAAGCAACCGTGAAAGTGGCTTCCTGCAGTGCTTGGAGCCAGTTTCCCGGCGAACGGGGTGGGGCACTGATTAATCGAACCCGGTTCGGCAGTTTCCGGAATCGAAAACAATAGAATCTTTAATAACTAATATAACTCACTTCCCCGCGGATAAGATTCCGTCTTCCACGGCAGTCGGGCGAAAAACAGGTGCCCTCCTACCGTCGGATTCGAAGTTCTCCAGCCGTGAAACGAGCGTAACTTAATGGACTACGGTCGAGAAAGTTCCGTGGTCGACGCGAATCTCTCTGACGATTACTTCGCGCGAACTCAAAGCCGCGAAAAAATTCCGCATTTCGCGCGACGCGTTCGCTGAAACTGCGAGAAATCGCTTTCTCGAGGAGTCATGTTGAATGTTGAATTACGGAAACGGTGCACCGTCGCCCGAGTGTGTACAAACACGGTTTATAACGTTTCTAAACATAGTTTTCACGATTTCCTGCGATTTGCATATCTCGAATGGCTGGGTAAAATATTTTTACAATTACAGAAGTTTATTACCCTTTGCCTTACGATTTATTTTGTGGAAACAGTGACTAGGACGTTCTTCGTTCTCCAAAGAACGACGAAAAGAAAAGGAAAATTTGTAGCTACTGCGGGTGAAGCTATTCTCCAATGACTGTACACAGGAACCCCTCATTTCCCGCTGTTAAATCACTTTTGGGATACCCTGTATAACCTAAATATCGTAAGCCCCTCAGTGAATAGGAATAGATAAATAGAACAACCCCTTTTACAATCTACACAATGATCAAGCCCAATGATTCAATGATCAACGACCAAGCACAATCGAAATAAAGTAGAATTAGTACTTTAGTACTGAAAATAGTACGATCAACAATTAAATAAAATGTCGTTTCCGTTTAAAGAAAATGAAGAAACTACATGTTTAGAAGATTCAGTTCGGAATCTCGATCGCGAGTCTGATTCGTTGTCGCAGGGCAAGGGGTTAAAGAATTCCGTCGCTGTCGCGGAAAGACGCAGCGTCGTTAGAGATTGAACAGACGTTTAGCACATTGTTAATATTCAGTGTTTAACGAGGACTGATTAGAAGCTGGGCCGGGTCCGTCTCCCCGGAAGATACGAAGCGCCGCAGTGCGTAGGTCTTCACGTTTTCATGCCGGGGGAAAAGAGGGTCGTCGGCTATCACGTATTCCATTCCTTAGAACGTGACAGCAGCCAAAATGCCCGGCGGCTCTCTTCTCTCGTCCGTCCCCTTGCAAGCCCCGGTGACGTCTATTTTTCTCATTCCGGTTCCTTTCGTCGAGGTTGAAAGTTTCGAGGGGTCTGCCTCCCCTTTGTCGTGTGACACCATCTCCCTACCAACCCCCGTTGCCGGCGTTGCAGCCCCTCCTCGCAGCACCATCCCTTTCTCTCCATCCGCCTGTGCCTGCTCCTTCAGTCGAGACCTCGGTCGTTAATTTACCTCCACACCGTGATCCCCGTATTGTTGCAAACGTTTGCATCTACCGGGGACTCGACGGAAAAACGGAGGGCGAGGAAGAGAGACAGAGAGAGAGAGAGAGTGAGAGAGAGGGAAAGAGAGAGTGACAGGAGAGGTGTTAAGACGCGACAGAGCTTTAAGAATATTTTTAATGAATGAACAGGTTTATGGTAGGGGCTCCGACTATTTTTGAGGAACCACTCAGCTGAATGCCAGATGCTTTAGATACTATTTACCAAAACTCGGAACGTACATTTATTAGGGTTGTCCTTGATGGATACGTGCGAGACCGAGACGTCGACTTTATACTCGATAGCAATTGACGTACCATAAACCTCTATTATATTATATTATTATATTATTATATTAGCAAGCGTGCCACGTTGTGTTACTATACAATAAACTAATTTGAAGCAGTTACCAGGTGTATGCATAAGTTCTTTCCGGTTTGACTAAGAGGTGGCGCCAGTGAAAAGTACGCAGCGTATTAATTTGACACATATACCATTTTGTTCGTCTAACATACAACTACAAACACACATAAGTTGAGTCTGCCAAGAACTGGCGTCTTTGTTTTATCGTTCAGTAATCATGCCGAGTTTTGTGCCTGAAAAAGAACATTTGCGGCACGCATTGCTTTTCTTATTTCATCAAAAGAAAAAGGCTGTCGAAAGTCATCGTTTGTTGGTAGAAACATATGGTGAACACGCTCCATCGATTAGAACATGTGAGACATGGTTTCGACAATTTAAAAGTGGTGATTTCAATGTGAAAGACAGTGAGCGCTCTGGTAGACCACAAAAATGCGAAGACGAGCAATTGCAGGAGTTATTGGATGATGACCCAACTCAAACTCAGCGGCAATTAGCAGAAGCATTACAAGTATCACAAGAAACAATCAGCAGACGTTTACGAGCAATGGGAAAGATCAACAAACTCGGTAAATGGGTCCCACACAATTTGAATGAACGTCAAATGGAAAATCGCAAAGTCACTTGTGAAATGCTGCTTCAACGCTACGAAAGGAAATCCTTTTTGTATCGAATTGTGACGGGTGACGAAAAATGGATTTATTTTGAAAACCCAAAGCGGAAAAAATCATGGCTTTCACATGGCGAAGCCGGTCCATCAACACCAAGACCAAATCGCTTCGGCAAGAAGACCATGCTCTGTGTCTGGTGGGATCAGACCGGTATTGTGTATTATGAACTTTTGAAACCCGGAGAAACTGTTAATACACAACGCTATCGCCAACAAATGATTAATTTAAACGACGCATTAATTGAAAGACGACCGGAATGGGCCAAAAGACATGGCAAAGTGATTTTGTTACACAACAATGCGCCGTCTCACACAGCAAAACAAGTGAAAGACACTATGAAATCGCTTGGATGGGACATCCTACCACACCCGCCGTACTCCCCAGACCTGGCACCATCTGACTATCACCTCTTCGCGTCAATGGGGCACGCGCTCGCAGAGCAGCACTTCAGCAATTTCGAGGAAGTTGGAAAATGGCTCGACGAATGGTTTGCCGCAAAAGACAAGCAGTTTTTCTGGCATGGTATTCATAAATTACCTGAAAGATGGACGAAATGTGTAGAAGCCGATGGCCAATATTTTGAATAAAAAAAAAATTAATTTCCCTTGAAAATTACGTGTTCTTTTTGATAAAAAAACCGGAAAAAACTTATGCATACACCTAGTACTTTCAGTGTCTCATAAATATAGTTTCACACATTGCCGTTCAAACTGTTGCCGATTTCACGGCAACTGACCGCAAATTCACATTAGCGGTGTTAATTTCTTATACAATTTAACAATTCTTTACTCGAATCTACCAGCGAGATGACACTTTGCCGAGCCATTCTCCGAGAGAGACACAGAGAGAGAGAGAGAGAGAGAGAGAGAGAGAGAGAGAGAGAGAGATCCACGAGAATGAACTCTCTTGGACGCGTCTCTCGCCGAGGAGCTTGACCGTGCTCCCCGAAAGTGCGATCGTTGGTCCTCTCGATTTAAGTAGAACAGGTTCACGCCCGGTCGAGCACAGTGCCCCGGCAGAGAGTATGGAGAGTCGTACGTTCTCCGGACTGGCCTCCAGTAGATTGAACTCCCTCTTGACCGAGAAACCGAAGGGGTCTCTGCGATCGTTCGTCGTCAAGCTACCGCTGCAGTAGATCGAGTTCACTCTTGACCGGGCAAATGATCGCCCCGTGTGATCGTTCGACGAGATTTACTGCAGCGGCTCGGCCTCGTCTTTGATAGGATAATTTATCGGTAGTTGATAATTAGTATGGCAAAACGAGACCGTCTCCTGGCTACTCGGTACAGGTGCACCGCAGGTGTGGACTCGTCGGCGAATCGTTACGAGCACGGCGGGAGGTCGGGATCTTATTTGTCGCTGGGGAAATGTATAGTAAAATGTGATTGTTGAGACGTCGTATGCTTTGTAAGAGCACGTACTTACTGCAGCGCAAATTAATGAAATGCGAGTGCCGACCAGAAGCTTGTATTTTTGGGTGTGCCCTCGTTTTTTCCTGAGATCCTACAATAATTGTAAAAAAAGTATGGCTGTACTTTGTAAATATGTTTACTTGAAGCTCTGCTAAATTCACGAGAGTATAATTTAACAGTGACAATGTCAGATTGCTGGCGGAAAGATGCGCTTCCCGTAGAATGTGCCAGTCACAGTCAGACTACTTTGTAGAATGCACAAAGTTTTTTACCCTCCTAGCTGCCAGGAGAATGTGCCAGTCACGGGTCAGACTGGGCTTCACGTATTTATAAGTTTTTGTAGGTTCGCTGTTTCGTAGGTTCGCTATTTTGTAGCTTCGCTGCCGGATCCTTTGTTACCGAAGGTGTTTTATATCCTTCGCAGGATTTATAAACCTTTCATCCCTCGCGAAGAGAATTAAAGCCGTTCAGAAACCTCACCGGCAGCTTTATCACTTCGAGCTCGATTAATTTCAAACGCAATCAAGACGCTAATGAAATTCTCTGCATCGCGGAGAATTCCGAATTATCTGTTATCCTCTCGATTTAGGAAACTTCGTAACGCTAAACTTCCGTTTTAGTTGGTGTCTACCGAGTTTATAAATCGGGTTGCAAGTTAACCTCTTGCCATAGTATTTTCTTTGCGGTTATGGTTATTGTATATGGTTATTATTATGGTTATTGTATTAATAATGGCCAATATACACTTGAATAAAACTAACACAGACCTTGCACCATAAGATTATCGTTTGTTTCGATCTCTGCAAAATTACCTTGGTGGTAAAAAGTTGCATTCAAAAAAGGACGACTCCAAAAATGGCAAAAGGTCATAGATAATAATGACCAATATACACTTGAATAAAATTCATTTTGAAAGAAGCTAACACAGACCTTGCACCATCACATTATCGTTTATTTCGGTCTCCGTAAAACTACTTTGATGCTAAAAAGTTGGATTCAAAAAAGGTCCGTGAAAATCACTTGGCCATGTTTTTAGCAGATAAACCACAGAAGTTCTATTCCGATAGGATTATGGCTCAAAAATGGCAATAGATCATAGATAATAATGGCCAGTATATACTTGAATAAAATTCATTTTTAACAAAAGAAACATCTAATCAAAAAATGAGAAAAATCTCTTTCCGACTACACAATATTTATATTTGTTAGACTTCGTTTAAAATCTTCAACTTCAAGCAGCAATTTTTTCCATTTCTCACCTAAAGTTCCATGAGTTCGGTTTTTAATTTCAACCAAGATCGAAGCGAGGATCGTTCGCGCATCGATAGAAGAAGTTGAGAAGAAATTTGCAAGCGACACGCAGTTTTTCAGCGAAGAAGGAAAGTTCTAGCGGCGAAAGGTTCCATAGATGCGCATGCAAAATGCAAAAGTCCAGCTGGAAAGTCTGCGAGCCGAGTGTTCTTAAGGGCGGTTACGCGAAATTTTATCCCCCATAAAACCAGCGAGCCTGCGATCCGAGGATTCGTGAAATTTTGATGGGGTGCAAAGTACAATCGTGCGGCATACGCCACCGGACAAACTTTATCCATCCAGTTAGGGGAGGGAGGGCAGTAACTTCGCTAATTTTCTGCGGACAAAGGGGAAACTTCGGATGGATGGGATTACCGTGAGAGCCGAACAGGGTTGTTGATACGGCTGCTCGGAAATTCGACTGTCTCCTCTGATAACCGGAGAACGATAATTCCTGCTGACATAATTATGCCGGGTCCACCGTGTCACCAGGTATGTGGGACGAATCAACTCGAACCCGAGTCAAACCGTTGCCCGACGAAATTAAAAAGTTACCTCCGCTTTTTAACCAATTTTTTAATGGGATACGTACGAAGAAACAAAATTTGTTAAATAATTCCTCGTGGACGCGTCGTTGCGCTCTCGGCAATTGCAAATTAAAAATATCAGAAGCCGTAATTTTGTCGGTTATTAAAATTTTGCTAAATTAAAGTTTTATCGATGTGTTGTAAGCGTTGTCTGGAGACAGCGGTTTGTAAATATTAACAACGATAATTAAACAGAGTTCCTGTAGGCATGTTTTCCGTAATGGGAAGAAAGTTATTTATTAGCGTCGCTGGTCGTGGAGCTGTATAACCTATATATGCGATCGTGGAAATAATTGATTAAACTCGAATGAAAATATAATTAATTAGGTTGCGATACGTAATTATAAAATGAAATTAGGAGAAAAGCATGTTTCGTTAGCAGGTCTTATTAAAACTTAATTGCCAGGGAAACGTATAAATTAACTAATATTATTTACACCTGACGCTTGTCGGTTTATTATTAATTATCAATTGACTCTTGGCAACCGAAACGGCACTTGTACGGCGCCGCGAAAAATTGCCGGACTATTATTTAAATAACTTTCACATTACTAGGTTTGCAGTTAAAAATTCGATAGAAATTTTAACGTTCTAAGTACGTGTAATAGTAATTAATTTTGTACCGTACGAAAGGTAAAAATATCGTTTCGATTTTGGAATGGAATCGCTTCGTGAGCAAAGGGTTAACGAAAGAACTTTAACCTAGACTCGTTAAAAATTGACAGTGATCCAAATTTGCATGAAAATTCCCCGGGCACTTGTTCACTCTTTGAGGAATTTTGAAAAATAAAATTGCACGTGGCGATTGCAAAATTTCGAAGCGGATCACAAAATATCCCACCGTGCATATTGACGCATCGAAAAGATGGGACACTGTTTTAATACCACCGTGCCTGAAGGAGTTAACAATTCCAAGGAGAATATTAAAATGATTTTGCAACAGCCGAACGATAAAAAATTGACGGAGATCCAAATTTGCATGAAAATTCCCTGGGCACTTGTTAACTCTTTGAGGAATTTTGAAAAATAAAATTGCACGTAGCGATTGCAAAATTTCATATTCATTGCACATATTCACGCATTGAAAAGGGGAATATTAAAATGATTTTGCAACAGCCGAACGATCGTTTATAATTATGTAGCGCCTCGCAGCGAGTGCTTTCGACTAATCGGTAAAAGAAAGCAAACGAACGGTGAAAGCGAAACGGTGGAAAAAGGAAGAACAGTGATTAGTTACCAAGATTGCACTGTATACATTTGCGGAACGGAAGAGTTTGCAAGTGGCAAAAAATCCGCTTTCCTCTGTCCATTAAGCGAGCGTATGTACCGTGGCCCTTAATCCCTGCGTGCGCCGAGAAAAATTTTATTCTTCCTCTCCGGAGAACGATTCTCCGTTAGAAAAACCGTCTTCGCGTTTCGATCGATATTTCAATTTGCCGATTTACTCGCCGCGGTTGAACACAATGGGGGACAAAATAAAACAACCGCGGAAACTCCTGCAACGATAAATGTTTCCTTGTACGATTCGTTGCGAGCACGGGGTCTACCAACCCTTTCGAATCCGAACGGGAATCAACCGATTCGATAAAAAGTTGCAGTACTAAATTTTAATAGCACAATCAATTTAATAACGCGTGACTTTAATTGCGGCATTGAACAACATCTGCCCCCGTCCCCGGAAAAACGCGAAAAATTCTACTTATTAATAACGAACATTCTATGCGCCTTAATTGCCGAACACGTCCAGAGAATTTCAATTCGCGTCTGCCGGAGACAATTCTTCGTTAACTGAACTGTTTTCAGACTATAATCAATACTTCGACTCGGCCATCTTTTTTTTCGGGGTGATTACGCGCACCATAAGATTCATTGACTATTCGATGTTCGACCCCCGTGTCCTGTGAATATTTCTCTGTGCAATATTTTTGGAAATCGAAAGATGGAAACAGAAAAATTCTTCTTTATTCGCGAGAAATTCAGCGACGGAAAAATCGTGCATTTTTAACTGCTTCGCTTGGTCGAGAAAAGTCAAGTAAATCGGAAATGTAAGTTTATTAAAAATCAAATATAAAACTATAAACTGTTAGTCGCTCGCCATCTCAAGATAAAATGCCTGCACTGCTTTTAATTTTATATTGTTTAACAAATAGGAATGCAGAAATGAAGAACCGTTTTGCTCGAATAAAGAAATTCGCCGGAGCAATTAATTTCGTTAAACGTCGGATTTTTATCGTCACTCACCCCGAGCAGAATTTCATCCCTCGTTATAATTTCTGACGAAGGTGTCACAGATGATTTATGCCGAATTTGAAGGACGTTTAGGCGGGACACACTCGACGTAAGCTGAAAGCGTGGCACGATAGGGGCGACGTGTAACCCGGAAGGTTAAGTAGAACGAGCCCTTCGCGAAGGGTGCAAACGGTGGTCCGAGGGTGTGAGAAGCGGCGACACCGATCTCAACGCCCTCTAACCTCTGTCTCAGCTCGTTGCTCCATTTTTCAAAAGGGTTTACACACCTTTTTCTCGAGCGTTTGAGCACGTAATACACGGTGCTCGAGTGCCGGTAGTTTGCTTAACAATGCAACCCCCGTGCTTCCAACCTTTCGCGGAACGCCGGAAAAGCTCCGAGAAATTGCAATCCTCTCGGAAACGCAACCGCCGATTGTCCGTCGCGGAAACGTTCGCGAAAATCTCCTAAATTGGGGGCTTCGTCCTCATGTACCCCTTACTTAACCTATTTCCCCAAGTTCTTGTTAATTATTGTCCAACTACTGCAAACTATCTAACGCTAATCCGATTGTGCATATAAATAGGCTGCTGCATATTTTCTCATAAAAATGACAAAATTTAATTAATTATGTGCGATTTTTATTATAATGTACAATCGAATCGAGCAATCTATTGAATCAACTAAAGATTGCCTCTACGAAGGCAATTTTGTAATTTGAATAATTGCGAAAGAAAAAATCTGAAAAGGGACATTCCACCCTCTGTAATAGACTCACAAGGGAACATATTCATATGATAACTTTATTGTTTAAACAAAAACTTTTTGTTAAAATTTTATTGAGGGACTACATTTCCCATTGAAAAACATACAATTAAAAAAGAATTCAAATTTTTTCGACCTTTGGTTTCCAAGATATGATTCCCAACATTGAGGGCTGTTTTCACCCTCTCAAAGTGGATGGTTGCCGATAAGAAAAAACACGTGTCAAATATTTTTCAAAGAACTACAAGCTCCCATAAGTTTCGTCAAAATCGGATTTTCGCATCTGAATATGTTCCCGTGTTAGTGTTAAATAATGATATCGCAGTTTTCGCCGGTGCTTCGGTCATCTGTCGAGCGCAAAGAGTTAATGGTAAAAATTTATTCTCGAACAGAATCTCGCAGTTTCCGAGGAAAAGGAAATGGCTGTAGTCGCTCTTCTCGGCCTGCTGACCGAGCATAACCCCTTAAATCCAGAGAAACGCAGAACGCCAGGCGGAGCGACCCGCTAATTTGAATCGGACGTGCTCGCACTCTAATATTTCAGCGAGTGTCAAGAGCAAAACCGGCTGCTCGCAAGACTCTTCAAAAAGCCCAATCCCGTCGAGCCCTTTACCCCGGTCCCCGGGCTCTTGCCTTCCCTTTTCGTTCTTTTTTTTTTAGCGAGCTAATCCGCCGTTTCACCATGTGCCAACCCCCTGCGGCTCGCCCTGTCTCTGTCCAGCAGTATCTGCCAGCGTTACCACCGTCCGCGGAACAAAGACAACCACCTAGGCGCCTATCAAACGGTTACTCGGTGGTCCTCTCCTTCCGGCGCAAGAAGCGTCACGGCACAGACCCTGAGCGTTTCGCCCTCCCGATAATTAACAGACACCCCGTTAGCACACCGAGCTAACCACTAAACAAAGAGGATACGGCAGCCTTTGGCTTCTTTCGCTGCAATCTCGGCCTCCTCATCACACTCCCCGATTCGGATGCCTAGCATAACATTGTCGCTGCTCCCTGGTCCCTTCCACGTCGAATTATTACGTCGAGCTTACTCGAACTGCTGTTAACCCTGCACACGAAGCCACCAATGCGGAGTCACTGTGCCTTTTAACAGTG
>CM052098.1:4150963-4168801 GCA_028453745.1 Agapostemon virescens
GTGAAATTTTCAACTTGCTCGAATCAGCCCTTTTCAATAAATTCAAACGTTTCGTTATATTTCAACGTAAACGTCACGGTGCTACATCCTCTGACAAGCTCAGCCCTAGTAGAACGTACCTTTCGATCATTCTACGAACAAGCTGGGACAAAAGTATTCGCAGCCCTTCGGTAGCTGCGCGAATGTTATGGAGGATTTACGCTGGAATCCCTTCGCGGCGTGTAAAATCTTTCGCGGTCTTGGACCCGTCGGGCTATATCCGTGCATAATCCGCTGGAACCGGAAGTAGGGTAGACCAGCATCGGTACACCCGAGCTTGTTCCGTGTCGCGGAGCTTTGCGCGTCATTCCCAGAACAAACGGACCTTTAAATTCAAGAAACAAGGGACCGGCTGGATTATCCTAATCTACGTTGGACCAGGTCGTGTCTTAATGTTTCTCGAGCATGGGCAACGGGATTCGCCGCCACGGTGTGCTTATTGTTTGAACCATCGCTTTATTTCGACGTTGGTCTCGCCCCTAATCTTCGGACAAATATTCTCGGCACTTTGTTCGCCCCCTTTTCCGGCAGAAAGTCAATTCGAACAAAGCTTCTGCATTTTTAATCTCCGTCGACATCGAACGATTCAATTTACAATATTCTGGAGAAATGTTGCAGCAATTCTGTTTGCAGCTCTTATAATTAAGAGAAGGCATTTGTTGAAGTTTTGCATGGTTTTATTAACCCTTTGCGCTCGAAGCTGTCGCTCTAACACCAATTCATTGAGAACTAGAATATTTTCTTCTTTCGTGGTTCATTTCCTTTTATGTGTGTGGAGATTGTTACTATTACTGGTGCCTAGAATCGTTGAATGTTCATTTATTTGCTAGGTACATAGTGGTGTAAACATTGTTGTAAATAATAGTGCGGTAATTAGTGCTTCAAAATCACTATTCGAGTTGTTGAAAGTGCAAAAGAATTAATTTTATGATTTTTCAGATCATTTTTAACGATAATAATGTTGGTAAATATATATGAAACACGTGTAGTTACAGGTGAAATAATGGCTAATAATATTATTATTTAATAATTATTTCATAATTCAATAGTAAAAATTTTATAATTGCAAAGTTGTTTCATAATTGTTCCTTTACTTGTCACGTTCGCCGCGATGCACATTATTCCTATTAATTTACGTTCCTAACATGATCATTGGAACGATTTAAAAATTAGAGAATATTTAAACTTAAATAGTTTATTAAAACTAAACCCATCGAACATTAAAATTGACTAGTATATATTGTCTTATGAAAATGCCAAGATTTAATTTATCTGAATAATTTGCGATTTTCATTACAGAGTATAAACGAAGAGATCTATTGAATTTTATGAATCCTACGAAGGCAATGTTGTAACTTCAACAATTGCGAAATAAAAATTCTGGAAATGTTCGTTTAACCCACCGTGGTAGGTTTACGGTTAACTTTGCCTACTATTTCGACGAAGAATTCTTTTATCAGATAACGAAACGTATCGACGAGCACGATGTTTGCTGAACTGTTACCATGATTACTGTTAACTTTGCAAAGACCCAGAGCCTCTTGACAATATCAAGCAGCAGTTCTTGCTAGAACAGAGACCAATAATTGTAACGCGTTGGTTGAAGTTAAGCAGCTGAGCAACCATGCGGAATGTCTCGATCTCTTCTTCCAGTTGCAGCGTCGTTGCTGGGTAATAATCGGTTTCGAATGATCTTGACACTTGGAACTGTGCACGGAGCAGCTCGTCTCCTCGAAATTTATTAATTTGGAAACTCACTGACCGGGAAATATCTGCGAGACTCGACGATTCTGAAACGCTTCGATTTAATCATATTAATTAAGGTACACGATCTTCCAAATTTCTGCTGCTGCCTCTTCAAACGGTGCACCTCTTGTTATTAACGGGCTGCAGATGTTTTAACAATCGTAGAACAATGCAGATCTTGCAACTTGCTATAATTAACATCGTCTACGACATTACTTATTCTTTCATTATATCGTATACTTTAATCAGTTCAATTTTTATAAATGCTTCGAGTTGTTCTTCAACGATGGCGAAACTACTGTCTTCAACAAGTTTATTCCTTTCTTAACCCCTTCACCTACAACGCCGTGTCAGCCTCGGACGTAGCTTCTGCACAGACTCTAATAAATACGTATTTTATGAATTTATTTTGTGGTAACAGTGACTAGATATTCTTCGTCCTCCAAAGAACGACGAAAAGAAAAGGAAATTTTGTAGCTATATTAGATAAAATAATTAGATAAAATTTTATTTCGATTTATAGAAAATTAAGAACACACATATTGAGCAGATTCTGTTCGAAATCTTCATCACTAGTCTGACCCGTTGTTGTAGGACAAGGGGTTAAATAATATTCTACTTGGTTGTCGTTAATGCACATTCTTTGGAGAACACGTAGGCCTGCAATAGTAATAGATTTCTTTTCTCTCTGCAGCCTTAAAATAAATCGTAAGGTCTAAGATTAAGTACAATCTATTAACCATTTGCCCTGGAATGGTGACTCTGAGGCACCACTAAAAATTGCAACGCTGTTATTTGAAATAATTCTTACATTATTAATAATAATAGTAAAAACCTGAATATGCATGAGAAGAAATAAATCGCGTAATGTGAAATTTTCGAGACCAGAAGACTTGTTTTTCGAAGGTAAAACAGCTTCGAGTGCAAACGGTTATATTTGCAAAACAATTTTTTATTTTCGTCTTCCCAGTATTGTTCTGCACTGCATGGAAGCTGTCCATGTTTCGCAGAACACAAACTTGAACAATGTCGTACAACTAGCGATTTTATAATTTTTTAAATGTTCAAAACAAAATGAAGATAGAGTTAAGACGTTCTTAAACACATCCCCTAAAAATCTAGCTTCGTTTCCGGTTACTTATCCGTTTATTTGATTCGAGTTCGAAACGTTGCGCACCGCGTGGAGCGCGCAAGTGGAAAAGGCCGGCAATGATCAGACCGCGGAGGCAGCACACGCGATTGCCGGAGGATATTATTATTTCCAAGTGCACCCGTTAGTAGAGTAATCTCCACCGGCTTCCCGTCAATGTTCCGGAAGCGCGTTAACGTCTTCCAACGTAAGAGTTTAATGGGTAAATTTATTCGGGCCAATTAAACGCAAGGAGCACGAGAGCTTTTGTTGGCGAAAATTATCCAAATTCGCGAATTTTCCGGTTTCGTGGTGCCGGCAACATTCCCCGGGATATCCTCGCGTGGCAAACACGGCTCGACTGATGAAATTCTGCGAAGCAAGTGGTCCAAAGACGTTCAACAACGTCTGGAACGACTCTTTCAACTTCACCGCCGTTAATTAATTAACTTTCCAGGGCCGAGAACCAACCGAGGGTTTCTCCCTTTCTCTTTCTGTCTCTCCGTACTTTCTTGGCCAGCCACTCGCGTGTGTCTCTATTATATTTGCCTTTACGAATTTACCACCGGCATTTCTTCTTTGCATTATCAACATCTCCGTTGATCTCGCGAAGCAGAGGCGCAACGGATGAGACGTGTATAAATCTGCGAAATAAGAAAAACTGACCCCAGGAGAAGAAGAATCACGCTGGCCCATTGTCTGTCTGAGGCCGCCGGAAGACTACCGCGCCATTTTTCTACGTTCCTCGAATAATTCATGCGCTTCCTTCTCTTATTCCGCGGGTTATGTGTCAAGCATTGCACCGGGTAACTAAATTCCACGTTCGTTTCAACCGCGGTTGTGGCAAATACGTTTCACTTGAATATTAACCTAGTCTTAACTATTGCATTATTGAATTATTAATTCTTAGCACTCGAGTGGTGACTCTGACGCATCACGGAAAATGGCCGTTGATGAGTAAGGACGAGTAATAATAAAAAGTCGCGTGTGCACAAGACGAAATGAATCATGTAGAATGAAAATGTCCTGGGTGAGACGAAACGTCTCGATCTTTGTGTTAAAACAGTTTCGAGTGCAAAGGGTTAACCCTTTATAATTATAATTATATATTATACTAATCGCATCGTTGCAGTAGATGAAAGAGGATATAGTTACGGTGTGTAAACTTCAGAATACTTAAGAAAACTAACAGAACTGATATCCGTTGTATGTCAAGTATATTATGGTGTATTCTAGTAAATTCTAGTAAATTCTTGTATACCCTGGTGCATTCTAATTTTTTCTTGTTCATCATGGTGCATTCTAGTGTATTCTTGTATACCCTGGTATGTTATGTCATATGTTGTTGTATTGTAGTGTATTCTGGGATATTCTATTATATTTTTGTACATTTTGGAATATTATGGTGCATTCTGGTATATTCTAGCGTATACTTGAATATCCTGGTGCATTTTACTGTATTACTGGATATTCTGGTACATTCTAGCATATTTTAGTATATTCTAGTATGTTACGTCATATGTTGGTATATTCAGATTTATTCTTATTATATTTTATACGTGTTCTCCAATGACTGCAGATCAATGAAAATTGAATAGAATTTGATTTAGGTTTAAAAGAAATTAATAAAGTTTATTAGAGGCTCGATATAATAATCGAAGGGGTTTGAAATTATATTTTTAGTTTTAGCTCTCGTTTCTTGCCACGGACTCTGACAATTTTCATTTTACTTAAAGATCAACAGTTTGAACATTAGCATCTCTGTTTCTTTTTTTTCGAGACTCGAACGAATCACGCACATCGAGCAAATGCCACTTCCCTCGATTTATTCCGTGAATACTTCAGCAGAAGGAAGGCAGGAAGGACAGGAAAAAAAGGAGCAAGCAAATCAATACGGGGCTGGGATCTCCGCGGATCCCATCCAAAGAGAGTTCAATCAAAACGTCCCGGCCTCGTCTCGAAACCGAAATAATATGTCCCGGATTGATCTTGGATTTCTTCGCGATATCGATCGGCCTGACACACTTCGGGGAAGATTAATCGCGTCGTACCCCGGGAGATTCAGAATCCGCGTCGTGATTCAGCCTGATTTTAAATATTCGAAAAACAACATGTGCTATGAAACGATATGTTCAAGCATTTGCACGAATTCAGATAATTAATTCAGTTCTAACCGTTCGAAGAATACCATTTGCGGTTTAATTAATTCTTTCGTTCGTCGGGAAGGAAGTTAATCTCGAATAAATTAAAATTATGCTTAAATTTATCCAAACTGTATTATTTTGTTAAATTTAACTCTTTCATTCGCGATTAAATTCTTGGCTAGGATTTATTGTGGAGTCGGATGTCAGGCATAGGAGACCTTGTGGAAAACGACACCCGTTGCGCGTGATATACCATTCTATTGTTTAATTTTAAGGTGTGTGCGTGAGTGTGTGCCGGCTGAATTAGTATTTCTAACGACGACGACTGGCAGTCGAGAAAAATATCGTGTATGTAAATCTATTATGTTTCTTTCTTTTGGAATATATTTTGTATTTCATTTCCGCGTGGTCAGTTATTGTATCTCATACTATATTACTGAAATCAAAATTCAAATCAGGAATAAAGAAAAAGTTCTAATCACAGCAATAGCAAAATGAATTAATCGTAGCTTAAGTGACGAACTAGCGAAATCAGTCAGAGGCGACGAGGGTTGTTGAGAAAATAATAATCTTCAGCAACTTCGAATTCAGTTTACTAAAACAAACTTCAATTTTAGTGCTGTCACTACGCAGCTACATAATTTCCACGCAACCATGAATAAATAAAAAGTTCTAATCTCAGCAACAGCGGAATAAATCGTAACGCAAATGGCGGACCAGCGAAGTCGTTCAGAGGCGTCGAGGAGCGTTGAGAAAATAATGTTCTTCAACAATGTCAAATTTATCGCGAAGCAACGAATATTTCCAGCGCCGTGGCAGTTTGAGAGGCCGAGAAAACGGTCCCAAAACGCATTCACGAAGTTGAACAGGACCAGAGCCGGCAAACAACGCGAGCACAAAAGCGGAACCGAGCAGATTCACGAGGACTCTAAAACAGAAAGCGGTCTTGTCACGTCGCGTCGCAGCGAAAGCCGAGTTCCTTTGTGAACGGGCGCAGTCCCGCGAGAGACACACTTGGCGCGGACGGTCGGCGAAAGATATTCGTTTAAATCCATGGGAACGAGAATCAAAGTCCGCCACGCTGCGACGAACGAGGAAACGAGGAAGGCCCATGAAATTGAGTGGTCGTGGGTGCGCAGCTACCGTCACACGTTGCCGTTTGTCCTTTTTCTTTCCTTTCTTTTTTTCATTTGCGACAGTCTCGGCTCTCGGTTATGTTAGCGAAATCGGCCTCGACGTTTCCATTTCCATTGCGGAGCGGCTTACGAGAAACGAGGAGACTGTGAAACGAAGATAAAGAGAAAGAGAGAGAGTGAGAGACGAGAAACAGACGGAAGTCTCGCGGAAACGGCCGAAAGGACGGGAAAGGGCGGAGGACAGCGTGGATTGTCGGCGGGAAAGAGAAAAGGGCGCAGGGAGACGGACGGATTAGCTCTTTACTGTGGTACGATTTAATCTCTGCTGGCCGCAGGCCTCTCGGAACCATCCTCGGCAACCCCTTTCCCTTAGACTCTCCCCCTACCTCCCCTTCCTTATCCTTCTGCGAGAACCGCCATCTTTTTTCGCCAAATCTGCCGTCGGAGTTTGACTCTCGTTAGGCTACATGGTAAAACGAAGAAACTTGACCTTTTAGAAATCACATATTCTCTTAGGATCCGTCTGAATTATACTTCGAACGTTTCCGTTTAGATTTCGCAGAGCTGCGGAATTGTTGCTGCATCCTTAGAGCGAACATCCCGTATTCTAAAATTTTTTAAATTCTTTATATTTTGTAAACCTTCCCTAATTTCGTATGTACAGTTTACTCTTTAATTTTCGAGACTCATAGCTCGGGTCATGAAATCTACTCGGTTTATCGTGGAACAACCCCTTCGCAATTTATCATGCATTTATTATTGACTTTAAAACGTAACTAATTCCATTTTATTTCCATAACGACAATCAATTGTTCAAGAACCCTTCTGTTTCTATAAAAGAACTCTCTTATCTTAAATAACAAACTGAACGTTGCACCTTCGATTTCTGAAGTACTGTGAAACTGTGAGCAGTGAAACTTTTCCTAGGAACTCGGAACGAAAGAAACCCTCCATGATGATTCTCTTCGGGATCGAAAAATTTCCGTAAAAATTCCGGGTGTTATCGGCGAGGAAGGGGCGCGCGAATCTGATAATCCCCTTGAAACAATAGATCAGAGGCGAGAGAGCTCGTCTCCATTAGGATTCCTCGGGACTCGTTGCGCGAATCAATTATAGAGCCGGAGTCGTAACAGCAACCGGGCGCTAGATGTACGGATCCATCGATCTCCCCTGTGCCGTTTATCCTAGCACTTTACGGATTGCCAGCTGGCTCTTTCCCGGGCGCAATCTACGGATATCAGACGGAACGAGGGGGGAAACGAGGAAACGGACCGGGGCTGACGTACAGGGACGGTCTGTCAACTTCTCCAGTCATTTTTCATTAACCGGAGCGGGCTCCAGGCAGGCACAGGTTTACGCGCCGCGGAGCCGGGCGCAGCTCGCGCGAAAACGTCCCCTGGCAAACGCGCTTAAATCACACGCGCTGGCTGCGACAGCTAGCACGCTGCACCGGACTCGCGAAAACACGGGAAAAAATGAATTTTTTCCAATTTTCTTATACGTTTCGACATTATACCTAATCTATCGTCATTTAATTTTGACTGAAATCGTTTTTAACAGTTTTGCTGATCTATCGTCACTAAACTTTGACTCGAATTGTTTTTAACAGTTCACCTGATCTATCATAGCTAAATTTTAATTCAAATTGTTTTCAAGACAATTCTTCTCTGCAAGAATTGTTTTTATTTAGTATTTTCAAAATGGTCCCTAATTTACTATTTACTTGGGAATTCACTGCTTTTTTGGAACGATTTAAAATCTTTCGAAACTGTACACAATTGTAAATGTTCGTAGCTCCACGCAAATTAGTGTATCTTGAAATTTTATCATTGCATCGAAATCGTATAACCATTTTGTGCGTCCTCAACATAGTATATCATTGAAAATATTTATTGTTTCAAAGTTCTATTTTATCCCATATTATCATTGTAATTAGACAAAACGGAATTTACACGAGGTTCCGATTAAGTGTACAATTATTAGTAATTAATAAAATATTGTTAAAAGAGGTGTATGAATTCAGGCCAGCTTTTTACGATTTTGGCCTGCCCGGAGTCCTTGGCTCTGCAATCTCAGAAATTTTTCATAAGACGATTCCCTGGCAACGGGTTGCGCAGAAATTATGCATATTGAGCGTCTTGGCTTCACGAAGAATACTCCCGGGGGTTTATTGAAACGTATGGCAACGTTCGTTGCGCTCCAGACGGTCATATAAACTGCACTTACTCGTGAGATCATGCATAAGGTAATGCGATGAGTATAAAACAGTTGTCTACCGAGAGTTTTTTGGGTGAACCGGAAGTAATGGTTTGGACAGGGACAAATAACTTTGTAAGTTATTTTTGGCTCAAGAACAAGACAGAAATCTAACGTATGGCCATTTTTGAAGCTATAAATCGCATGCATCTTACGTTCTTACACATCCATTGTTCAGTATTCATTATTTTATTACATTTTGATTTGCGTACGAAGAAAATAGTATTTATCCCATACTTTTCTTGAAAATGGTACTTTGCATTGCCGGTCAAGAGCCTGCAGTTGTTGACACTTTGTTGATCGGCAATTTTACACAGAAACTATGCCATGTCAAATGAAAACATTCTAAATAAACTCCAATAAATTTTATTTCTACTGAACGAAATGAAATTAAACTTTGGACATATCTTTTATATAACTTTTAAAATATTGCGCAAAGCTTTTGCAATATTCTATGTCGCCCTGGGTTTCATCAAGTGAAATAGATAATGCAAGTGCAGTGACGAGTTAACTTGACTCAAATTCTTCTCTGAAAGAATTTTTTTTATTTACTATTTTCAAAATGGTACCTACTTTTCTATTCACCTGGGAATTCACTGCTTTTTCGGAACGATTTCAAATCTTTCGAAACGGTGAGACATTTGAAATATTTATTGCTTCGTGTTATTTTTTCCGTACAACAAAACTGTACACAATTGTAAATGTTCATAGCTCCACGTAAATTAGTGTATCTTCAAATTTTATCATTGCATCGAAATCGTACAACCATTTTGTGTGTCCTCAACATAGTATAGCATTGAAAATATTTATTGTTCCAAAGTTCTATTTTATCCCATATTATCGCTCTAATTAGACAAAACGGAATTTATAAAATATATTATATTATTATTTAATTTATAAATATATTAAATATATTAATTTTATATTTATAAAATTAATAAAATATTGTTAAATAAGGTATGAATTCAGATCAGCATTTTACGATTTTAGCCTGCCCGGAGTCTTTGGCTCTGCAATCTCAGAAATTTTTCATAAGACGATTCCCTGGCAACGAGTTGCGCAGTTAACTCGTCATCGGTCAACAATGTTTGCGCATGAAAAGATGAGTTAATTCCGGTCGCCAATGTGTTAATATTTCTACAAACACGCGTTTCTTGGAAATCAACGTACTGCGACAGAAGACGAACCGAAATACATTGCTCTTGCGAAGGGTACAAATTCTAGAAAATCGTACGTGTTTTTCTACAATAACGTTTGCCGGTGTTCTATTTACAAATCGCACTCGACACTATTTTCTTTCACTCAGTCGTGCCTAGTCTTCGGATCTGCGATGATCTATACCGACCTCAAACGTCCACACAATCAAAGACTAAACACACTTCCACTTTACCCTTTCGGCAAACCCTATTTCCTGGAGACCGTACTATTTTTAGAAGTTCCTTCATTTCTCCCCAAGTTCCCCCGAAATCTAACCAATTAACCAGCCCGAAGAGCACACCCCATCAACCGCTAATTGCGAAACACGACCACCAAGCCGTGCAGCCTGGAAACCACGCGGATCGAGTCGGCAAACAGTCATTTACAGTCGAAAGAAATCGCAGAGGGAACGCTGTAGATGAAATCCAATCTTTTCGTCGACCAACCGACTGTTCGACCGTCGATTCAATCCCTTTCGAATTTGTTCATCGTCGCCATTCGTCATCAGCGGCACGCTGACGGATAATAAAATGGCTATTCGCGGTTTCGACGATTATTCCTGCAGGTCGGCCGCGATGACGAATGTCTGAACGTAACTAGTTCCCCGTTGCAATCAAAGAAAAACGAAGCAACAAGAATGATTTATATCCGACGGCGATATTGCTCGCGTAATTAATTGACCGATTCGGACGTGGATGATTATTAGGATGCCGCTCTGCTTCCTGCGAGCATCAACGGATGGAGAAACTCAAACGTCACAGACACTCCTGATAGATTGGCCAGGAAAACATAGAAGGGATCGCGCGAGAGGATCTTCTTCACCATCGACCATCTTTGCCTTCGATCTTAGCCCACGCCCAGCGACCTGTCCCATCGCAATTAGCGGACATTCGACTAAACGACATCGGTCAAAGGACCTTGTGCCCCGAAACCGGAATCGTCGCAATATCGCCGAGCTCGTACCGGGAAACGCGGAACACGGTCCAGTTCGTTCGGGACGCGAAGGATTAATAGAGAAACCTGGACACTTTTGTTTACCGTGGCCCAACGAAATCTGCCCGACGGAATTTCCCTCCATTTTCAGGGATCGAACAGAATTGGATAGAATACTATTTCAAATAGTAAATAGTAAGCAATCCATTTTGTTTGAAGTCGTACGTGCGCCTTCAAAAATGAAGTATTCTGTTTGCTCGAAAATATTTTCGAACACCGAGCTAAAACGAATGACGTTTTTTTAATATTTTTTATTTACGAATTTTGCGACTGTGCGTCTATAAAGAATCATAGGATAAATTCATTTATGCGGACATATATTGTAGAAAATAGGTTGCAGTTTGTGTAGACACATTTTTGTTAGTTTTATAAAGTAATGTTAAGTAATCGCGTTTAGTGTACCAAGTCTTGCGTTAGATAGCGTTGAAAATAGTATTTTGTTTAAAGGCTTTCTGCGAATAGAATACATTTCGTCCGGAGGGGTGATTCTATGCTATAAAATTGGTGGAAAATGTAAGTTACATCTTTTTTATTTAACGTTTCGCTTTTTAATAATAATTTTTCATAACCAAATGATTCTAATCCGTAGTTCGATTATTCAATCGTCCTAGTCGCAATGATCTAGATAAATTCTTATAAATAAAGAATAATTTAAATAAATACCTTTAAATTCTTTTAAATTTTTAAATTCTTATAAATAAAGAATAATTTAAAGAAATTTTTTCTTTAAATTAAGAATGATCTAGATAAATCCGGGCAACCCAATATAACCGTCGTCGCAACGAACGCTTGTAAAGAACGTGAAAATAACAATAAACCGTGAACAATATAAGCAGAAATATTGTCGCAGAACGAGAATCGTTCGGTGAAAGATAATTCTAGCTAGAAAAGGCTAGTTTTTCGCGAGGCTGGGACGATTTCATTAGCGTCTCCTTGGTTGGAGGGGCCGTCAGCTCCCGGTATCTCGTTCCCAATTGAGTGTACAGTGGCATAATGGCTTATCCAATCTCGGCCGGGCTGTCGAGTGGTTCGTTCGCGCAGCATTTAAGCATCGTCATTAACCACGGACACGCGTGCAACGACTGCGGGGGTGTCGCATCTCTGACAGGCATTCAGTATTGTTTCCGCCGCGGCGGCGACAATGCGGCCACGCGCACGGCGTTGGCCGCCGATGAATATCCCCGACTCCCATTCCCATCCTGCTGTGCGCCTATTCCGCCTACTAAGTAACTTCTCCACCGTCACGGCAACGAGAGACACACGGCCACTTGTTTGGCACGGCACAATAAGGCCAAGAATGTCAATGGCTTCTGCCATTGTCCCACGGCGCAATACCGTCAGTCGCAAAATGGCGCGCGCGCTGTTTTCAACCAGTAGTTCCTCGAGAAGCCCGCGTGTTCTGTCAAAACTTGGACCCCTTTCTCTCTCTCCCGGTTTCTCTCTATTTCTCTTTCTCTGTCTCGTGCTCTCGGTTTGTCGCTGCTACCCTCCGCTGGGATTTGCCTTTTTAAGCAAGCTGAAAGCAGCGGAACTTTCCTCGGACGACAACGGCCGCAAATATTTCTAGCTGCCGTCACGCGTTTCCAACAAGACTACGAGAAGCCACGTTTTGTTCCTGATCTTCGCGATTCCGGGATTAAAACTGCTATCATGTCGGAAGCGGGATGCATGGGGATGAATCGGGGTCGAAACAACCTTTTCAAATTTTTTATTTTGCAATTATCGGAGTTACAAGCGATTTTAGAATGTAAATCTTCATGCCTTGGCTAGAAGACGTTCTCTTCTATCGTCTTAAAACGAACCCAAGCTGTTTCATCCACATCTTCAATAGTTATTCTGTAATTATAATAATTATTCTTTCAATATTGACTATATTTCGAGAAACGATCCTCTTATTTGTTTCGACTAACCTCCTACAACGAGGTAAATCATACTTTCCAGATTTCCTATTTTGAAATGATCGAAATTACAAATATTTCTAGCTGCCGTCACGCGTTTCCAACGGGACTCTGAGAAGTCACGTTTTGTTCCTGATCTTCGCGATTCCGGGATTAAAACTGCTATCATGTCGGAAGGGGGATGCACGGAGGATGAAGCATAAAGGGTTGGTTAGTTCGGTAACTTTGTCGTTGTTCAAATTATTCTTCCGTTGGTCGGGGACGTCTATCATCTTTAAGGGTGAGATTTTTTTATTTGTAAAATCTTTGATAAAATGAATAAATTCGTAATATTTTCATTGAAATCCTCGTGGCTGTTATAAGGATATTCAAATTTGTCTTCGAATAAGGAATTTCCTCTTAGGGTGTGCTTTGAAATATTAAAAACAGATTGACTGCCGTGTTATGAGCTTATGGGCGATGATCATGTATAATTAACATTAAGGGCATTATTAAAATTGCGAAGATGCATCCGTAACACTACCAAGTATTATAACGGCTAGTATATTTAGTTTTATAAAAATGACAAGATTTTCTATCCACAAATCCATTCAATAGATTTTTGCAAAGGCAATTTTATAATTTCGATAATTGCAAAATAAAAAATCTGAAAAGAGTCATTTAACCCGCTGTGGTAGCTTCAGTATTAAGGAACTATTCAACAAATTCATATCTTCGTGTTCATCCTGTCTAAAAACGTCTAAAAATTTGCAAAGACAAATTATTCTTATCGATGAGCACAAAGTGGTCGCTTTTTAGTGCTTCCTAAACAAAATATCCTGTTTCTCTCAGAGATTGTATAACAGGTATCGCGCCATAAAGTTCGAGACAACAATATCAAAACGATCTAATATCCTCGAACAATAACGTCACAAAACAACGCGTTCCCTTCTCCCCTCCTCGGAAAGAAAAACGAATAAAATCACGGGTCACGGCATAGCAGGTGCCCAGAACAACCCTCTAAAAAGCCAGAGACATCCACCCCGTTGCAACTCGTTCCTTTAAAACGTTTCTTCCACGGTATCGACCTCCTCGAATCGTCGCACGACAGTAAAAAAGTCAGAAACAGTTTCGAGTAACAAAAAATCCAGCCAGGTGGTTAACGAGCGAAAAGTGTTGTCGAAACTTCTTTTTTTTTTTCTCCCTCCGGTGCCAACTTACCCGAAGCATTTCCGGTCAGCCGTTCTAGTCGACGTTCCCATTCTTCTCTTCTTTTCTCATCTCCGCCCCCGTCCCGGTTTCTCAACCCCCTCCACACCCCTGCGAAACAGCCGGAGTTCGAGTGGTCGCGAGCAGGGGTGGTTTCACGCATGCACCGACACTCCTACTACGATACGTTAATATTTCTTCGGGAATTATGCCATCGAAATTTCATCCACTTTAAATAGGACTCAGCCGCCGAGTTCTCATTCATTCGATCATGCGGTCGGCTAACCTAACCCCGTTGCCTCATAATTTAATTTCAGGCTTTCAAATTAACACATCCCACTTCAGTTAGGACACTTCGGTAACCGTTACATTGCGTGCAGGGCTGCTAAAAATTCGCGAAAATAAATATTCCGAATAGCATTATATGAATAAACGTTTCTCTCTTGTAACATATTTTCACGTTGGTTATTTAAAATTTTTAATAAAATATTTCTACGTTGGTAATTTAACCTTAAAAATTAAATATTCTTCGCTTGGTGATCGGTGAGTATAGTCTTCGAATAGAATCGATTTGATATTTTGTTTATTATTTTAGGTTAGGCGAAACGTGAAGTTCTTATTTGAACACCAACACTTTATTATTAAATATTATGCTTTATATTTAAAATTCTGACAGTTATCCAAAACGAAATATGTTTGACTCTCGCGTTAAACACTGCTGGAAATATTTCTTCAAGAAAATTTATTCTATATTTCCCATTTACTTTTATTTTTTACATCCTCTATTCAAATTTGTAGTCGTTTTTTTCATAATACGAACACGTCAAAATAATTGTACAGAATAATTACTTATAAGTCTTCACAATTTCAATAACCAGGAATGAAAAACATAAGATTTCGACGTGTCCCGTAAACCTGATGTTAACCCCTTGGGTACATTTTACGTCTGAGACAGGTCATTCACTTTTTTCCCCTAAGAGCGGATGACGTGTCTAAGACGTCAAACCAAAAATTAAACTTTTAGGTACATTTGACATCTGAGATACGTAATTCACTTGGTTTCCCAAGTTTTTTGTTTTTTTTGTTTTGCAATTCTAATTAGTTGAAGACATCTTAATACTACATATGTCACCAATATTTTAGAAATAAATACATTCTTACGTAAAATGTACTGCCTTTACATACTACTCCAAGCAACCAAAAATTATTTCCGTTCCACATGCAAATATTTTCTCAAATAAATCCGTACCCAAGGGGTTACTGTTATAAAACAATTATAATTGTGCCGATTGGTCAGAAACGGAATTAGCATTCGGGACAAGGCGATGCGCGAATGTTTCTTCGTAGATCATAGCGTTCTTCTAGAAATTTCGGTGCAGCGTGGTCGACGTGGAGGGCGGTCGGCGGTATTTTCCGCGAGAGAGCCGCAGCCTGCGAGCAACCCCCGATGCGCAGAGGGTGCATTCACTATTCACCTATCTGGGTCAGTTTGCCCAACCCAGAGCCGAGGACTCGACCCTCCGCTTCGAAATCCTGCACTTCGACACGGCCAAAGCCTCCACCCTCCCGCGGACAGAACCAACCCCCAAACCACCCAACCCCCGACGATAGGGCGGCGTCGCCCTAACGATGTTTTTGTTCGAACGGCTTCGTCCCCGACGTTCGCTCGCAAAAGTTCGCCTCTCGTTTCGCTCGGATAGACTTCCACGGGATTTCTAGTGGAAAAAAAACGGGGTGAAAAACGCTCGTTCAACCCCCTGAGAGATTGTTCCAAGTTGCGCCTCGAATTAACGCCGTTTAGAGGACGCCGGGCTCGGCGAAGACACAGATTGCGCCGTTTAGGTTTATACTTCGACGGATTACGGGTTGTGCCGGGGAAATTGGACCTCGCCCCAGCACGTGTTCATTTCAGAACGATAACATGCACGTGGAATTCCGGTGGGGATGATTTAAATTATTTAAGGCGATACTTTGATACTTTTCAGAGTCACCTTTCGAGTGCTAAGGGCTAAAATGGCGTAAAGAAGATGTCGGGAATTTTTAATGCTTAACTTAATTGTTTTTAACTATTTTTAACATTCCACTGTTATTTAATTATATAGTTATATGTTTACAGATGGTTTATATGCTATTGGAAAATTGAAACGGAACGCATTTAAGTTTTGATGTAGATATTTATTGAAAATAAAAATAAATCGGCTCGAACTTTCCGGAAACCCCAATATTTTAAATTATACACTGAAAATAGTTTGTATTTTATTCCAGGGGGTGATTATACCTGATAAAGTAAATAAAATATATGGAATAAATTTTCTTAGGTCGAGGACTTCCGAACTTTGAGAAATTCCTGTCAGAAGTGGAATGAAAATTTTTATTTTACTGGCCTAGCATTCTTTTTTTATATTATTAAATGGTAATAAGTGTAGTGTTAAATTGGTGGATGTTATTGGCAGGAATAAATAACAGAATTTTGTGTTTGACTGTTCAAATTTATAATTTTAAAGCTTTAGGGGTTGCAAAAATTTTTAAGCTGTAGGGGCTGTATAAAATAAATTTCTTAAAATTTAGCAATATTTGAAACTAGTAAATATGTTAATGTAAGTGAGAACAAATATATAATTTAGTACCTAGTTAATTAAACAAGCGACACTTTATACTTTTGAGATTTAAGGGTTGCATGGGATGAAGTTCTCGGCATGAGTTTCCAAAATTAAGTCGTAAGAGGAAAGTCATTTAAAGTAAGTTTTAAGTCATTTAAATTGCTGCATTGTAATGCACGAGGGTTAGGCTTTACTCTATGAAAGTTTAGGGGTTGCGTGAAACGAGATTCTTGACATTTATTAAAAATTGAGGACACATACAAGAGAGCCATAATTGTGTCCGCAAGGGTAATCATACGAATGAGTACACAATAAAGTCGAAAGGTTATATTGCATATTTTAAAGTTTAGGGGTTACACGTGTCACATTTCTTGACATTTCTTTGCACACAACCGTACACGATGATCATGTTTACGAAGACGAATATGGTAATGAGGTGGCATCGAAATTTGAGGGTTATGATTGCAGCAGTATACATTTCAATTTGCTTCTGACGATTCGTGCTAGCTGATTTGCAACTGAACCACCCACTCGTCAAATTAATTGTCATTACAGGGAAGAGATGATGATAACATGTAGCGGAGATAGAGATGGGAGGTTCAAAGGTTTCTGCGAGGTCTTCGAAGACTTTAATTTGACACTTCTAACCAGTAGTTTGCGAACTAGCTTCCTTTTCATACGATTGCAGGTTTTCCTTACAATTACTCTATTCAGAATAGACTTCTGAAATTTATTTATTTATGGAAATTCTGATACTTTGTTCTTCCATTGAGACAGGAAAAAATACTTCTTTAATCAATTTAATACTGCTACCAATTCGTCTCTTGTACAATAACCCTTTGCACTCCAAGCAATTTTAATTCCAAAATCGTTCATTTCTATTCGTGCATGGAAAGTTTATCACTCTTACTCCTAAGGGACATTTCAATTTTTAACGATTTTTTAAATGCAAACATAGAAATGTAAAAGTTGTTTTGGACGATAGTATGGCAACTGTTAGTGTCACCTTAGAGGCGACATTGAAGCACTAAAAGTTAAATATTAACCCTTTGCACTCGAAGCTGTTTTAACTCTAAAACTATAGCATTTCTTCTGACTTACTATATTTTCATTCCACATAACTTATTTCTTCTTGCGCACATAAATTTTCTTACCACTACTCGCCCTTACGACAATGAAACTACCATTTTCTTAGATAGAAACATAGTGGCTAGAAGAGATTCTCCTTTATCGTCTCAAAATGAACCCAAGCTGTTTCATTCACATCTCAAAAAGTTATTCCTTTCTGGAGAATGTGCGAATACTTTTCACTGTATTTCGAAAAACGATTCTCTTATTTGTTTCGACTGACCTACCACAACGAGTCAAATCACACTTTTCAGATTTCCTATTTTGCAATTATCGAAGTTACAAGTGATAGCAATTTTAAAAAGTAAATCTTCATGGATTTATTAGAAGACGTTCTCCTCTATCGTCTCAAAACGAACCCAAGCTGTTTCATCCACATCTTCA
>CM052098.1:4173801-4186685 GCA_028453745.1 Agapostemon virescens
TGAAGATGTGGATGAAACAGCTTGGGTTCGTTTTGAGACGATAGAGGGGAATGTCTTCTAACCAATCCATGAAGATTTACTTTTTCAAATTGCTATCACTTGTAACTTCGATAATTGCAAAGTAGGAAACCCGGAAAGGGTGATTTGCCTCGTTGTGAGCAGTTTAGTGTCAGTCAAAACAAACAAGAGAATCGTTTTTCGAAATATAGTCAAAAGTATTCGCACATTCTCCAGAAACGAATAACTTTTTGAGACGTAGATGAAACATTTTGGGTTCGTTTTGTAACGATAGAGGAGATCGTATTCTAGCCTGAATTCAGTGCATGAAGATTTACTTTCTGAAATAGCTTGTAACTTCGATAATTGCAAAATAAAAAATTTGTTAAGGTTCAATCGACTCGCAGTTGGACGTTCAGCGTATCTGATAAAATCGTCCACGGAGAACGAAGGGAACGTTGCGAGGGAATGCGCAACTTTGGAAGCCGCCGTTGCATGGCGGGTAGCAATGATAAAACAATTAGCGCGCCTCGGCCCGGCGTGATAAGCGGGCGGAAACGTGTGTCGCGTCGAATTCCACCTGAACGGAGGACAAGATGCCTGGTGCAACGGTGCATTGCACGCGCACGCGAGTGCATCCTGCCCCTCGGCATTGTGGGGTCACATAGCGCCCCTGCATAGTGGTCATTGCGGTACCACGATGCTATGCGGCTGCATACAAGCGCATACAACCGCGTGCAGGCGCACATGCACTCTCCCGAACCGAGTCGACCCGCGAGAGAGCGAGTGCAGGCTTCAGGACGATCGCGGGACAGAACGATGGAATCTAAGAATGGAATTCGATGGTGAATCAGCGAAACTTGAGATTCCAACGGAGCCAGGATTCGCCCGTCGAGAAATTTCCGGATTGACTATCCAACGACACTCTATCGCCGGTATTTTGTAGTGCTATCGTCTGATAATACCGCGACCAATGTACTGGAACAATGGAATAGTCGCCGACGGGAATTTCATACTTCTACCGTACATTTTTCTGGGTCCGTTCTGTCCTCGAAAAATCGCGCATCTTTATCTTCGTTCGAAGAAATTCTTTCAGCAATGTTCGCTGAAGTCCAGTTGCCTTTTAGTTCTAGAAAGTCATTGTGGGAATCTGAGATTTGTAAAATGGAAGAAAATTTATTTAAATAATGCAATTAAATAATTTTCAAATAATTAGTATTTTAGAACTCATTGTTGTAGTATGCAATCTCACCAGTGGCGGAAACAATTTTTCTTTAATCCGGCGTCGTTTAAAAATCTTTCTGCGACAATATTTAAATTGTCAAGCGTTTAAGTTGTTCGTATTATTTTGTTTCGTGACTCGCTGAAAACTCAATGTTTAAACTTATGCGTGGTCGTAGCAGTGTGACATTCAGGAAATACAAGAGTTAATTTATTCTAACAGAGTTTATCTTCTTATTCTGATTTCTAGACATGTATCTATGGCAACAACAATTTCAATCTGTTTATAAAAGGATAATAAAAAGGCTATGTAATTAAAAATGCATATTTAACGAACAGATCATTTTTTGAGCTATCTTATTGTTTCACGACAAAGTACTAAACGATAAGAAACGAAAACACGTCTAATCGACAGAAACGGATTAAAAGTTGAATGCTTTGAGAATTATTTCTAATAGATGCTCTCTTTCTTTATGGTTATTATTTTCAACGATCTTTTCATTGTTTTGTATTGTTTAAGGTGCAAAGAAAAGCGTCGCGGTATATCATTGGAAACGAACACGTAGAAAATTGAACTCTTTTTCTCCTGCCCTCTCTTGCTTCCCGTTCTCCGCGACCGTATTCTCAGCCCCAAGAAAAACTCGATTCTACACCATGCACCGAGCGTAAACTGCATCGCACCATTTCGAAAGTAAATCATCGTGAAAATTCCATTTCATTATTCACTTTTCCTCGTTATCGCAGTTTCTGCTCCGACGAGGACAAAATTTTTCTTGTATTACCGACCGTAAAACGCGACGCGGATCTTCCAGAACAAAAATACCAAGGAAATTCTACGCAATCTCGTGTCTCCTACTCCACTGTTTCCTTATTGTAGATATTTTCTATTTTCAAGTGAAAGCTGCTATCTTCATCTTACTGATAACCGTAAAAAATGGCGCGCGTCTTCGTGCCAGATAATAAAAAATATTATTTTGGGACTTTACGACTCACTTGTGCTTCACGAAAAATTCCTCTTCCCTTAAGGCGGTTTCGGCGCGAGCGAAGTACGAACTACTTTGGGCCGACGTAATTGAAGAATTGCTTTCCAGTTCGCGCAACTTCACGTTCTATTTCACAATTACTGAAGTTAGAAAATTGTCTTCGCAGGGAATCCAGTCAACAGACTTTTTTTTATTTAATCATACATTGAAATCAGAGATTAATTTTTGTCACTTTTACAAGACGATACGTAATAGTGAATTTTTTAAATTTGTATAATTTAGTATTAACCCCTTGCCATACTACGTTCTTTGCAAGCACAGTTATTAGAAATGTTACGGAAAGAAAAATAAAATGTGTATTTCTTTTACGACTGCATTTACCTCAATGCTGAAATATAGTTTAAAAAATAGTAACATTGCATTTCGTCTCAGTAGAAATGTGTCGCGTTTAAATTTGTTAAATTCTGTTTAAAATCTTCGACAAGAGTCTGACTTGTTTAGTGTTACAGCGAACCATTAGGACTTAGCAATCCAAGCAACTTTACTTCCAAAAATCGAGACACATTTTAATGTAGAATAGTTCCATTACACGGGGTTTAGTTCCTTTCGTGCATAGAAAGTTTATTACCTAAGAGGTTACAATTTGAATTTGTTCATAACAGAAGCAACGAAGGTTTTTAAACAATAAATTGTTACTCCGTTTCGATTTGATCCAGCGACTTTTGGGCCACCTCGTATCGCAGTACGAATACGGATACTATTAACAGAATATTCCCGTATATTTTAATCGCAAAAACTTCCAGCACGTGATCAAGTCTATACGATTAAAATTTAGTAACAAGAATATTGATTAAATTAAAAAATCAAAGTGCGTTCCATCTGGAATTACAGGAGCCATGGACAAACATAATGTTCCTGATCCCAAGTTCCAAGTTAACCCCAATGTCTCAGTCTAAACTCTGATAGTAGGTATGGCGCGTCTGACCATGCACGCGCCGAATCTACTGGATCGCATAGCATCCCGGATGCCGACAATCTTCGACTTTGGTTACCGTCCGATCATGCCAACGTCTTCACTGTCGTCGCAACAGCGAATCCGGCGGGCGTAGTAAAAATATTTTAACTCCCGGAAGTTCGCGTTTATCGGTTCTATTTATTGCTATCGGCGTTGAGAAAGAAAAATCCGTGGAAGCTCGTAAAATGCCTGACCTCGTCAATTACATCGGCCGGAACACGGCTCGGTCGCAATAAAACCGGAGGAAAACCGTGACTGGCGTTATTACCACTGGCTGACACGTTCCTTGCAGCTGGGGAAAGATGTAATACAGGACAGGCCTGTAGAGGGAGAGCTTGAACAATTTTCTGCTAACGTCTGGTAACTTTAATACGCCGAGCCAAGTGTTGCGGACTGGCCTTTATTGCGTGCTCCAACGCGTGACGACTGTATTGTTTGATATTGGCGAATTGGCCAACGTGGCTGGCTGAAAACGATGAAGTGGATACTGTCTGCTAGATCTCGAAAGCACTCGAACGTCGGACGTGCAACGTCCGACTTAAATCGGACTGCTACGTTCGTTTCCAGTGGTGAAAACCAATGGAAAGTCAGCCCAGGTCTGTCACATTCATACTGAACCTACCATAACGGGTTGAATCACCCTTTCGAGATTTTCCATTTTGTAATTGCTGAAGTTATAAAATTCATAAGATTATTATTCCAGCATGTATTGTAATAAACATTGCACAAAATCCAAAGAAATTAATTTTTGCCACTTTTATAAGACGATATGTACTGGCCAATTTTACTGCTAGATTGGTTTAGCGTTAACCCCTATTGGAATATGGGTATGTAATAAAATTCCACTCTATTATAAATATGAAATAAAATTAGAAATAAAATGTATTGCAATAAAAATTGCACAAAATCCAAAGAAATTAATTCTTGTCACTTTTATAAGGTGATATATAGTGGCCAATTTTACTGCTCGGTTGGTTTAGCGTTAACCTCTATTGGAATATGGGTATGTAATAAAATTCCACTCTATTATAAAATATGAAATAAAATTTCTATATTTTAATAGCTTCTCTAGAAGCACGTTGTGAGACACGTCTTTTCACTTCGAAAGAAACGTTACTGATAAAAGACACAAGAGATCGAAACAGAGGAGGAACAGTCGAATATAAACCACTGAGATTAATTTTGTTCTACATTTATCAAATAAATTCCAACACCCTCTTGCCATATCACTTCCTCTGCAACCAAAGTTATTAAAATATTTTCATTCCGAAAAATGTTACTCAAGGAGAAACAAAATTTATATTTCATTATGGCTACGTCCTTTTTCAATGCTGAAATATAGATTAGGAAATGATATCATTGTATTTCGTCTAAATAGGAAAGCGTAGCATTTAAATTTATATTTATATTTGTTAGATTTTGTTAGATACTGACGGTATCAAATTTACAAATTAATATGTTATAGATAATTCATATAATATTAAGAAATATTCGCACTATTTCAATAGATTCGATTGAAACAGAAAGGTAAATAAAGGTAAAATAAAATTTAAAGGTAAAAGTAAAGGTAAAGGTTTAATGTATACGCATCATATCTTTAAGAAAAATTATAATTTAGTTATAAAAAACTTAATTTTAATATGCTCTGCTGTACAGAGAAACAGCCCCATGCAAAATTCAGCCGTACCTAAGAGGTTAATAACCGAAACCGATTTTCCAACGAATAAATCGGAAAATGTACGTTTCGAGGAGAAAATCCTCTTACAAGATTAATAAAGCGAATTCCGAACTAAATGTTCGGACTTCGTTGGTATCGTTCTGCTGACTGATTCCGGCCAGTTGAATGATTCCAGGACGTCGATCATTCGGCCACGGATTTGGCATCGTGGCCATTTGCGGGGAAACGAAGGATAGGGAAAGGGCGGGCCAGTTTGCGGGACGATTTCACGGGCAGTTAGGCCGATCGGTGACCGAACGGCCCATGGAAACGCATCATAGAGAGACGGTTGTCCACCGCGAAGATATGTCTGCCATTCCCAGACGTTGCCCGTTGGAAATCAGCCGACCTGCGACCTCTGTATCGCGTTAATTCTCGCCGAGTGACGGGGCCATTAAGAACACCGGCGCCTGACGCATTATCTGAGGCCGATTATCGATGCACCGTTCACGCGGTCCCGTGCGAAATGAGCCGACTCCTCGTACGAGATAATTAAATTGCTTCTTCGAAGCTGGTGAGCTGCGACAGTGCCGCTGCATTCGGCAATCGATCGTCCAGGTGATTCGAAAAATTTCTCTTACCTGCTTTCGATTCAATCGTTCCAATAATTCGTATTATTAATACATTTGTTCGATTAACCCCTTGTCATTTTTTTGCAAGTTATTAGAACGTCTTCATTGCCAAAAATGTTTCCTTTGACGTTGGAATATCGATTAAGAAAAAACAAATAAAATTGCGTTTCAAATTTTGTTTGAACTATTTGACACGAGTCTGACTCCGCATATTATGACAAAGGGTTAATGCTTGTTTTTGTTACGCTAACGTTGTTAAACCGTTTTCACGCATCGAACGCGCGCCATGATGGTCACCGTTGACCGGCAGCATTGCGCTGTTCGAGAATAATTACCATAAAATTAATTGCATTGATCGTCAATTCGTTACTGTCGAAATTAACCGGATTGTGGGACGAGGAGAGAACACCGTTGTATAAATGGTGCAATTGAAACTTGGAAATGCACAAAATTCATTGGGCATTAGATACGGTTCAGTATGTCAACTGCTTCCAATTTCACGTATTCACTTATGCCATAAACTTTCTAATCCGCAGTTTACTTATCATTGAAACGACGCTCATCTCGTCCCGTAAAAGATTCCCTTTGCTTGTTTACTCGTTTATCGCGTATATGTTTTCGTATCTCATGGAAGCTTCGGCGAATATATGTTGCGATCGTTATTTGAAATAACAGCTCCGATTACGTTAGTTCGGGGCAGAGAATTCGCTGAGATTCGACGGAGCCTCGAGCCGTAGAATAAAAAGCGCACGGAATAATGGAAGTGCTTTGAGCGAGCGATATCGATTCAATCGTCGAGGGTCCGAATAAAGGAGGATGTTTTCCGAGAAAACAGAGCGTTCTTCGAGATTCCACGAAATCCGTTTTCCAAGCGTCAATCGAAACGGCATTAGAATCGCTTTCAAACGGTGCCGATTGTGGAACAGCGGGGCTGACCAATATAATTATCGATTGACACTCCAAGCAACTCCCGCGTACACACGATACAGACGGACCAACGTCGCTGTGCGAGCATCATAATCGCATAATCAAATCGAAGCTTAGAATAAACCTCGTGCCGTCGGAGGAACCGTGTTCTCTGTTCGTTTGAAATCGTTCCACTCGACAATGAGCCTTTTCCTAAACAATTTCAGCATTTGAAATTTCTAAATTTAATCGAACTCCTCGAAACGTATGTAAATAATTTATTATTTAATTTTTCATGAGTTGCTATCGAATTAGGGGTAAGGTCCCGTAATTGACTAACAAGCTCGAGTCGATTTAACCCTTATCACTCCGATGGCTCCTCTGAAGTGACACTAAAAATTGTCAGACTATTATTCAAAACAATATTTACATCACAATGTTTCTATTAAAAAAAATAATAAAAATTGAAATGTTGGGCGTACGATTAATATTAAAAAATTTGACACGCACGAAAGGAAAATGAACCACATACAATGGAATTATTCTAGTACGAAAAAAATGTTTCGAGTTAGAAATTAAAATTGTTAGAATGCAAAGGGTTAACAGTAGAACTACCAAACCAGTCATTTTGACTGCTCCCTAGTTTTTTCTTTCGCAATTATTGAAGTTAGAAAAATGTTGTCATCAGAAATTTTCGGATGTACTTCTTTAATGACGTATACCTTACAATTAGAATTGTATGCAGTTTTAATAGATCTAGCAATTATTTACACCACGAAATTCTTCAGTAAACATTTGTTTATATTGTACGAATAAGCAAATGGAAAATGTATAATTTCATCGGTTTCGTGCGATGCTCGGTTCGAAAAGAAATTATGGGCAAAGCAACAGTTGCCGAAGCGTGCTCGTTGATAAACATGTCTGATCACGGCTCGCCGTTTCTACTTATAACAAACGCAGACTGTGGTACATTACTGTTATCCGTTTGTTATTAATTTCAGCT
This sequence comes from Agapostemon virescens, assembly GCA_028453745.1. Classification (NCBI taxonomy): domain Eukaryota; kingdom Metazoa; phylum Arthropoda; class Insecta; order Hymenoptera; family Halictidae; genus Agapostemon; species Agapostemon virescens. Next base: position 4,181,216 of record CM052098.1, read on the forward strand.
TGACCGAAACACTAAGTTATATGAAATTTCTGCGCAAACCTAATAATATCTCGCTACTGCCAATATTTATATGCATTAGCGCATGTGGAAATAATGAACGCGCCTTCGAGCAACGTGAAATGCAACCGTTCGTTTGCCAAGTGAATTTGTACGCTGGATATTGCCGTCTGTTTATTTGTTAAGAGTATTTTATTTACGTTTGTACACGGTGTTTGCGCAATTACCTGTCTCAAAGGACTTTTGTTATTGTATTACATTAATTCCAGAGATTATCGAATAATCCCCAAACTCGATTATTCGTGCAACCAACTGTCTGACAAAAATGTTCACTCTACATTTTTCGTCACTCTTAGGTGTAACAATTTACATGTCTGTAAATAAACAACGTAACATACTCTGAATCCTGAGTCTCGAATAACATGTTCGGGTAGGATAGATTCGTTGTTGAACTATGTGATCAATAGTTGTACCAGGGAATGACGTATACTACTGGTAATTCTTTTAACCAGTTTGATTAATACATTTTAATGCTTAGTAATCTTGCGACGTTCCTGAAACTACGTCAAAAATTCTATATTATTATTCGGAGCAACTTTTTCATCAGTATGATCGCATTTATATATTTAAATGATTTATACGATTGCATATAGACATTGTTATTATTGCTCTTACGTGCAACACTTCAATTTTTATCAATCATACCGATGAAAGAGTTGCTTCGAATATGACAATTTTTGTTGTAGTCTCAGAGACGTTATCGAATTGATAAAAATCGAAGTGTTGCAAGAAAGGAAATCAACCACGTGCAATGAAATTATTCTAGGACTAAAAAATGTCTCGAGTTAAGAATTAAACCTTTGAACTCGAATGGTGACTCTGAAGCACCACTAAAAATAGCCGCAGCACTGTTTAAAACAATTTCTACATCTTTATGCTTGTGTAAAAAAAAAAATCGTAAAAATGTAATCGTTGCAAGGACGAGTAATAACAAAGAAATTTCGTACGCATAAGATGAAATATATCGTGTGGAATGAAAATATTCTAGGTCAGAAAAAATGCCTTGGGTTTGTAGTTGAAACAATTTCGAGTGCAAAGGGTTAAAATTGCTTGGAGTGCAAAGGATGAAGTTTCAGATAAGGAATGTTGTTGTGGCTGTTCCGAGTGTATTGTGACAAAGTAATCTCTAGCCTAGATCCGTGGGAGGATTTCAAGGATACGACGCGCATAATCTTCACTTTCCCGATTCCCGAATCAGCAAAGTTTCACGGAGTTCGGTGTCAGATTGTTCCGTGAGATGTTTCATGTGAGTAAACACGAAGAAGCCCGAGTCGGGACGGCGAATGACAGCGTTTGCGATGCTCCGCCCCTAACGTTTGGCTTTCGACGGTTTCTAATGAAGCCGAGTCGGCGATGCTTCTTCATTAAAGCGAGAGCTCGACGCGTCGCGCAGGTCGCGGCTCGAATTCTCGCAAGGAAGAGCAGTCTACGAAGAATCTAGAGACCCGCGAATTCCACAGCCACGGAATCTCTGTGGCCCAATCTGGAATCTCGCCCCGACGAGCAAAATCGACGGCTGAGATACCGAAAGCTCTTCTCCGAGTTTCCTCCCCGCGGAATTTCCGCTGTTTTCTGCCGGCCTGATCGGCAATTTTCACGGAAACCCCGTAGAACAGGATCAATCTGTTCGGGAAACACCTGGTCCCCCTTTTCTTAACCCTTTTGCTACGGAGCGCTTGTGACAAAATGTGATAGCTGTGAACGGAGCGCATTACCGAGTAGTTGACACTTAGGTGTACGGAATACTGCGAAGTGAGTAGAAGTCTTTTCTTGTTCCCTAAATTTTACAATGATATTTATTATATTTAGTAATATCATTTTACTTTCTAAAATATAAAAATTTATAATGGTAATTTATTTTTCTAAATATTATATTATAATGCTCATATAATATTTTTTAATACAATATAACGAAATTACTAAAGTGTTTAAAGTCAAACACAATATACCCTTTGCACTGGGAGCTGGTTTAACTAAAATACGAAAGCACTTCTTCTGACCTAGGATATTTTCATTCTACACGATTTACTTCATCTCATGCATAGAGGATTTTTTTACTATCGCTCGTCCTTAAAACAGTTAAATTTTTAAAAATAAAAATTCTTTTAAATAATAGTCTGACAATTTTTAGTGCTGCTTTAGAGTCACCATTCGAGTGCAAAGGGTTAACCTCTTAGACACGGTTGAATTTTGTGCGAGGATTAAGGTAAAAGAAAAATATATACATGAATGTTCATTCTTAGAGGCCGCATATATACGCCCATCGAAGCGAAAGGGTTAATGATCCTCGATCATTGTCGTTCTCGATTGTTTTCAGAGAAAATCCTTCAGACGCTGGTAGCTTCGCTCCTCCGTTTCGTAATTTCGACCAGTTGCTCTATTTTTCATCTAATCGAGTCGATATCGTCTGGTTCTACTATTTGCCCGATCCAAGACTGATTTGTTCCACTTGTTTCGTTGATCTAAAAGTCTCCTACGAAATTCGAGTTTGCTTGGCGCAAGGAGTTTGTCTGATTGTCTTGATCTACTTTCTCGATCGTCGAAGATTCGTTTGCCTGACTACAGACCGACTCGTTTCACTTACATTTTCAAAGCCTTCCAAGTTGAAACTTAGATATTTTGTTTCTTCGTCGAATCTATTGAGTAAATATTTTTGTTTCAGTAGAACTTCGATCTTGTAACACTTGTAATGTATTTTAAAATTCAAATATTCATTCGTAATTTCTTTGTTACTGTAAATGTCTTTGCCAGATTACAAATTGTTTTGTTACATAGTTTATTCTAGTTTTTATGTTTAAATAGACAGAGTTGGCCAAGCTCGCGTCCGACGGAAAGCCTTCCTCGTTCTACTTGCAGATTGCAGAGCCACGCTTAATCCACTTGACCGAGTAAAAGTAACATCTTTAATCCGTGGAATTTATTGAAAATGGCCTAGTTTCGTTTTCGCCTGATAATATCTTCTTCCATATTATCCTTGCTCGGCGGAAACGCTATCATTCTACATTTTTGGCTGGGAATCGATTCCCACTCCATTTGCTCGACTATCGACTGTCCTTCGAATCCACCGTGGCCGAAGGAAAACAGTTTTTATACATTTGTTTTGCCGTGTTGTGCATACTGGCTTGCGTTCCAACTATCCTTTCATACTAATTTCATTGTAGAATTTAAAGCAGGAGCGTAGCTAAATAATCAAAGCAATTTATCAGCTTTCACCGTGCCAGAAAATTTACTGGTTTCATTTTGAGAAATTCATTCTACCTATAGTGGCTCACGAAAATATTCGGACGCTCTTTAAACCTAAATAATTTTTTTAAGATTGGACCAAACGTCTTCACTTTTCTTGAGCAATTAGTTGCATTGATTTAATAAATGATATGCCAAATGAATTTTGTAAATATTAGAATTGGTATGAATTACGTGGCCAATAAAGAAGGAACTTTTTAAATATTTTTTATTTTAGCCACGGACTAAAAATTTTATAGACGCATCTGCTAGATCTATGATAGTTATACTCATGCAAAGAAATTCATTTTCAATGAAATTTTCGATGAAACTTCACAATTAAATTTTCATCATGCGTATAACTAACACACGTCTGCAAGACGTATATTTTAAATTTTCATAACGAGTTGAAATAAAAATATTTAAAAAAATGTCTTTTCTATTTTCCCCCGTAATTTTTATCAATGAGGATTATTTCAAAATTATTTTTGCATATCATTTAATAAATCAATGCTTCTGGTTGCTCCAGCAAAGTCAAGTCGTTTGGTTGAATTTTGAAAAAGTTATTTAGATATAAAGAATGTCCGAATAGTTTCGTTTTGTCGATCGTCTTTCGAATTGTATCAGGTATTGTTCCACGTAATTTTAATTGGCTGCCAAACGTTTCTGTCGTGCAAGTATCGTCATTAGTATCGAGTAACGTCTTCTCGAAGACATCAGGCTCTTTTGTCGTCGACATTGTAACGTCTGCACTCGATAGCGAGGAAGCAGCGAGGAAAAATTTGTCACTTACCGTGAAACTCGAACCCCCGAACAATTGAATATCAGGTTGAACCGCTTCGCCACAGGGCTTGCTGCGCTGTTTACTTTCTTTCGAGTGTATCTCTTGTGCTGGCTCCTTGTCGTCTCGCCTGACAACCTCAAATTACTCGCAAACTGTTCGTAGTACCAACAAACTTTCCAGACAATGTACGGACTTTGACATGACGTACGATGCATCATAATACGCTATCATGAAAGCCCTTCACCGTTTTATTTGCTGAAACGCGAGCTTCGTATAATGTCATCTCGCGTTTTATAAATTCCTCCTTCGTAAATTTGATATTCGACAAATAATACAATATTTGTTCCACGTCGGAATCTGTTTAAATCGCGACGAGGTGAGTTTTAAACCTTTTGTAGAATTTGCTTGAGAAGCTACGTTTATTTTATTTATTTACCAGTTTCTTCGACTAGTCTGGTTCTACTAAGAATGGTGTACATTTACAATGTCCTATGTAACAAACTTTGAACCTTTTGTTGCTCATCTAAGGATGATAACAATTCATTTTGGAAGAATTCTTTCTGAAACTAGCCATGAATTTTTTGTAGGTTTATAGTGATCATTTATTTTGGATGAATTCTCTCTGAAACTAGCCATGAATTTTTTCTAGCTCTTCTAAGTATGATAACAATTCATTTTGGAAGAATTCTCTCTGAAACTAGCCATGAATTTCTTCTATGTTTGTAGTGATCATTTATTTTGGAAGCATTCTCTCTGAAACTAGCCATGAATTTATTCTAGGTTTATAATGATCATTTATTTTGGATAAATTCTCTCTGAAACTAACCATGAATTTGTTCTAGGTCTTCTAAGGATAAAAACAATTCATTATGGAAGTATTCTCAATGAAACTAGCCATGAATTTCTTCAAAGTTTATAGTGATCATTTATTTTGGAAGAATTATCTCTGAAATTAGACATGAATTTTTTCTAGCTCTTCTAAGTATGATAACAATTCATTTTGAAAGAATTTTCTTTAAAACTAACCATGAATTACTTCTAGGTTTATAGTGATCATTTATTTTGGATGAATTCTCTTTGAAACTAGACCTGAATTTTTTCTAGCTCTTCTAAGTATGATAACAATTCATTTTGGAAGAATTCTCTCTGAAACTAGCCATGAATTTCTTCTAAGTTTGTAGTGATCATTTATTTTGGAAGCATTATCTCTGAAACTAGCCATGAATTTATTCTAGGTTTATAATGATCATTTATTTTGGATAAATTCTCTCTGAAACTAACCATGAATTTGTTCTAGGTCTGCTAAGTATGATAACAATTCATTATGGAAGTATTCTCAATGAAACTAGCCATGAATTTCTTCAAAGTTTATAGTGATCATTTATTTTGGAAGAATTATCTCTGAAA
>CM052098.1:4259023-4275438 GCA_028453745.1 Agapostemon virescens
TAAGAAGAGGAATACACGTCTACTCAGTACGTTAAATTCGTGTACGAAATTGGATTCACTCATGCAATAAGAATTTCATCAGACTTTGTGCACTTGGCAAAAATGATTAAATTAAATTAACAATCCGAGTGGCAGTAATTCGTTAAGTATTCGCCCACAAATTCTTCGCGATCAACTTCTATGAACTTCCAGGCGTGTCTAAGAATTAAAAAAAGAAAAAGGCGAGGAATATTATGGATGCAGTCGCAGCAAACTGCATCAATCGCGATCCAAGCCAGGATCCTCGTGGATCGCCTCGACAAGCTTACATTTTATCCATGTATTTTTATAAGGGAAAGCAAGAGAAATAGAAACGCGTCGACTGGGGTTTCTGCAAATCCCATCCAGCAAGGATCGTCGACGGTCCTGGCTCGAGTACGATAAAATTCCAAGATCGACAACGAACGATCACCGAAACTAAATCTCCAATAACCCCGGAAAAAAACCAAGAAACTTTAAACAAAAATCGCAACGCTCGAACCGCAACTGCCTCGAATCGTTCCGCATTGAAAACTATGTAAAAATTTGACATTCCCGCGCCGCGTACGAGAATATCTGTCGGACTAGCAGGTCACATTACCACTGTAATCACTCTGACTACAAAAAAACTGTAAGATACGGTCAGGGGATCACTGATATATCGACGTTCCCAAAACGGACGCACACGTTTCTATTCGATGCCCTTAAAACGAGTCGCGGACGTTCCGCACGATGATCCGAGAGAATTCTAGGCAATATTGTTTCCCATAGCACGTAAGATTTTACTATATTCTAACGAGAAAGAGAACAAACGATGAGAAATGATTGAAAAAAGGGAGGGCCGATCAGCACATCGTTCCGACGATCAACCTCCTAACCAATCTTCCGCCGTGAACAACTAACGAAACCGTAAAAGGGCGAGCTCGTCGAGGCCCGGTATTTATTGTCCGTTCGCGTGAAATGACACGAAATCCCCCGTAAAAGGGGATGAACAGGCAGAGAGACTAGCCAGCGTACATTTTACATTCGCTTCGTGCACTATTTCGATAGGTATTAAAAACGTTCAAAGTCTAAACAAAAAAAAGAAAAATTAATAAAACGAATATTGCCTTTCTTTTCTTCCCGCATACCGATCTGAGAGAGAGAGAGAAAAAGAGAAAAAGTAAGAGAGAAAGTAAGAGAGAAAGAGAGAAAGAACGAAAGAGAGAATGATCGGGCTTCATAGTTGACAACAGAGCTTCCGTTCACCTCCTGCGCGTGCCTGCAGCTTCGCTTTCGAGTGATCGACTGTTGAAATCGACGAGGCCGAACTCCCGCGGATGGAAACTTCCGATTTTCATTCGTTTCCCCGGTGTTGCGGAAAGCGACTCGGAAAATATTGCGACGGTCGCGATGTCGGGTTTACATGCGAGTACGAGGGAATGTGTTTTAAATTCGCATGGAGACGATCAGTGGCCAGCGTTAACGAGTCCGCCATTGCTGTGACAAGTCACGTTCGTAATCTTGCGGTTTACTTAACACGTTCGACGCCGAGCAATTTTGTCCACCTTCTCGTGTCATTTTTAATTAAATCTTAACGTGTTCCCAGGTTCCAAGTGTAACCAGGTTCACGTATGAACATCACGCGTTTCGATATTATTTTATTATCATTTTATTCGCGATTATTGAAATTGGGAGGATGAGGAATCCACGTGGAATGGGCGAACAGATTTTTGAGTATATATTATTTTCGAAGTGGCTAAAAACCTTGATAGACGGGAACAGATTTCTTTCCGTTTGAGTATGTATTATTTTTGAAATGGCTAAAAACGTTGATAGACGGGAACAGATTTCTTTTCTTTTGAGTAAATATTATTTTCGAAATGGTTAAATTTCGACGGAATAATAAAATACAATTCGGATTGATTCATACGTTTGGCAAACAGATCCTGACTGTCTTCGATTCGGTCGCCGCAACAGACCCGCGACAACCCTTATCTTCTGTTATTGCTCCAGGGGTTGCACGCCCCGGGGCAGTTTCACATTACAACGACTTCGTCTAGACAAGCCACCGTGACGTCAGTCGACACGGCTCTAAGCAACGGGTTAAACACTGTCAAATTAACTTCACAGACTTCGCTGCTTAAAGTCGAGTAGCTGATTCTATCTTCGCGAGGCGCGGTTTCGTCCAAACAGCTTTCACGCGAGTTTCTAGCACGTCTTGTTTACTTTTACACGATTTCCCAAGCGCACTTTGTTGGCTATTACGGACTCTTTTAAGCGCGGTTTTCATTTTTACGCGACTTGTAAACCCGCCGCGCAAAAAGAGCGTAGCACGCGGCATGACATTCAGAGACTCCGCGATTTTCCCCTGTTGTGTCGTTTCAACCCTTTGCGTTTCATACGTTCCACTGGGGTTTTTCGTCCTACGAGGGGTGCAATTTTGTGAGTTCGATTCACATAAGTCAACTCGTACCCGCATAATGGACCGCAGACCGGTAATTAGGGATCTCGAGCAAGTTCAAGTATTCCGTCGTGTGCTGTGATATACGATTATCGCTCTAAAGGCAATTCCGTTTCTCTGCCGCGCTAAAACACCTGGCAGCAGGCAATCGGACCTGCGAAATGTTTTCTGGGTCGTCCTTGCACTATTCATGCAATTATCTGCAGCACCGAAAATTCCTTCCGGTTCCACTTAGTCTGAAAAGCAAACCTGGGGCATTAATGCCGATCCTATCGGCACCGAGCTAAGCATTGGTTTAATATATTGTTTATAACTGAACCGTTCAATGCAAAAATAATGGGAGACGAGAGAATTAATTATTGGACAACGAGGAGTTGCGTAAATGAAATTTTTACGTTGTAATTTCGAGTCGTTGACGGCGTCGAACAGTTTCTGGTTAAGGACGAACGAGGATTAACCCTTTGCACTCCAAGCAATTTGAATTCTTAATTTCAAGGCATTTTTTGTCCCACAGAATTCTATTGTACGCGATTCATTATCAATCGTACACACAACACTTCAATTTTTACCAACTTCTTAAATGCAAACATTGTAATGTAACAATTGTTTTAAATAATAGTCTGTCAATTTTTAGTGTCGCCTCAGAGGAGCCATTGAAGTGCTAAGGGTTAAACCCTTGAACATTGGTGTTCAACGGATAACTGTCCTCTGAACGTCGATTTTGTGTTAACCCCTTGCCCTACAACAACGAGTCAGACTCGTGATCAAGATTTCGAACTGAATCGTCTAAACACGTATTTCCTTAATTTTGTTTAAACGGAAATAACATTTTATTTAATTGTTGATTGTATACGTTCATTGGAGAATAGCTAAGCACACTGTAACTACCAATTTGCCTTTACTTTTTGTCGTTCTGCGGAGGGCAAAGAGAATCTAGTCGCTGTTATTGTAAAATAAGTTGTAGGCCAAGGGGTTAAACTGTTAAATTATTGAAATTGCCGAAAGACTATTTTATCCTGGCACGCATTACAATGGAAACTGAGGAAAATTTGAATGAAATCAGTTCGGTGTTAAAACGTTGAAAAATCGTCAGCAAAAGATACAAATAGAATATGGTTCTCTATAAGCATGATTTACAACGCCTTTTAAATGTGATTCTACCTAGAATTACCTTCCATCGTTCTGTAGCAAGTTCTCATCGCGGAAACTTGCTGCGAACGAATTTCGGAAGAACGTTCGAACTGTAAAATAATGATTCGAGACTCCTGGACTCCAAGAGAATAAAGTTTCCGTGTAAAAAGGCAGCGGGTGCTCGGCCTCGTCGCTGATCAAGGAATATTTTACATAGTCAGCTCTCCTATTCTTCGTAAACTCGTTATCCTTCGCGTTCGTTAAAGCGAGAAAGAGCGAATGGTCACGGTAGAGCGAGATGCGATTGCAGTTCGGCTGAATGAGAGCGAACGAATGAGCCGAGTGAATGACGCTGAGTGAAACCTGGTGATGAGAGAAGGTCGGAGTAAACGGGAGAGAAGAGGGAAAGAGAGATAGAGAGTGATAGAGAAAGAGAGAGAGAGAAAGAGAGACAGAGTGTGATAAAAAGAGAGAGAGAGAGGGAAAGGGAGATAGAGAGTGATAGAATGAGAGAGGAAAAGAGACAGAGAGTGATAGAGAAAGAGAGAAAGAGAGCTAGAGAGTGATAGAAAAAGAGAGAGAAAGAACCACGGAAAGGAAGGAAAATTTCAAGCGAGTGCCGACGAGAAAAGGAGAGAACGAAAGAGAGAAAGAGAGAGATAGAGAGAGAGATAGAGAGAGAGAGGGAAAGGGAGATAGAGTGTGATAGAGTGAGAGAGGAAAAGAGACAGAGAGTGATAGAGAAAGAGAGAAAGAGAGCTAGAGAGTGATAGAAAGAGAGAGAGAAAGAAACACAGAGAGGAAGGAAAATTTCAAGCGAGAGCCGACGAGAAAAAATAGAGAACGAAAGAGAGAGAGAGAGAGAGAGAGAGAAAGAGAGAGAAAGAACCACAGAAAGGAAGGAAAATTTCAAGCGAGTGCCGACGAGAAAAGGAGAGAACGAAAGAGAGAAAGAGAGAGATAGAAAGAGAGATAGAGAGAGAGAGGGAAAGGGAGAAAAAGAGCAAGAGAGAGCCGACGAGAAAAATAGAGAACGAAAGAGAGAGAGAGAGAGAGAGAGAGAGAGAGAGAGAGAGAGAAAGAGAGAGACAGACAGACAGACAGACAGACAGACAGACAGAGAGGAAGGAAAATTTCAAGTGAGAGCCGACGAGAAAAAGAGAGAACGAAAGAGAGAAAGCGAGACAGAGAGGAAGGAAAATTTCAAGCGAGAACCGACAAGAAAAATAGAGAACGAACGAGAGAGAGAGAGAAAGCGAGAGAGAAAAGCGTACAAGCGCGAACTGGAATTTCGACACCGTCGAGGCGTCGACGTCGACGAGACGTCGACGAGAGGGAACACTCTTCGATTCCTCTTTTGAGTTTTCATTTTCCCGGCGAACGAGTATCTCGCGATTTGAACGCCGAGGCCTCCATTCGACCGTTCTCTCTCTCTCTCTCTCTGTCCTCGAGAGTAAAACTCTCTTATGTGTACACGCAGCGTGAAAAGAAATTCTTCGACCACTTTTTCTATTCACAGCGGTCCGGGCCGCGCTATTCTCGAAAATAAAACCGAAACCGCGTTCTCGAGCGAACTGTTTCGAACTCGCACTCGTTATTGTCTCTCAAGTGGCCACGCAGCCTAAGCCGCGGGATTAACCCTTTCGTTACCAGCGTCGGCTATAGACGGCATTCGCGCGACGATCTGTGTGTATGAACGCCGGCTGTAGATTTCAGAAAAATCTTCATACAAAAGAGGATCAATGACAAGCTATCTGTGCATTTTCGGAGCATTTCGCACCGTATAGCAAGACTGTCACGGTGGACAGAGCGCTCGTATCGAAAGGGTTAAAGGGAAGTTTCATGTTTTTAATAAACGCAGCCGCTGACGATCATTCTCGAGCAACGTGCACATTTTCGGCGCAACGGTTCGTACAGGGAGATGTCGCCCGAAAGGGTTAACGCGTGAAACAAGCTGCTGTTTTCCGTTGGTCGCATAATTCATCCACTGTGATGACGCTTCTAACGGTTTCAGTCCTCTTCGAACGATCGGAATTACTGGAGATTCTATATATTTTTAACGGAAATTAAAAATGTACGATTTCAACCCTTTGCACTCGAATGACGACTTTGAGGCACCAATAAAAATTGCCACGTCGCTGTTTAAAACAATTTTTACATCGTTATGCTTGTATCTAAGGGATTCGTAAAAATGTAACCGTTAAAATGACGAGTAACAGTAGAAACATTCATGTGCATAAGATGAAATAAATCATATGGAATGGAAATATCCTAGGTCGGAGGAAATGTCTAGGTTTTCGAGTAAAAGCAGTTTCGAGGGCAAAGGGCTATGTTTTTTGAATCACTTTGACCAACATGAGGCATTTCACTTTTTAAAATTCCGCGTTTCAAAGAGTTAAAACAGAGAATATGTTTAAAAAGATTTCAGAGTGTCAAGGTATCAGTTTCTGCTGGAAGAGACAGTTAAAAGGAGAGGAAAATTTTTATTTAAATGTTTTCTGTCAATGCAAATCGTTGTAAATATTTTTTTCCGTAAAGATTGCAAAAGTTGCTGTCTTCGTACCTTTTCTGCAATTATTTGATCGCTGTCGATGTGTCCGGATAATCAACTTCATTGTTGGTTAGCAATGTACTACGTGCCTTGTGTACAAACGAATGGCAATTGAACAAATTGTGTTATACTTTTTTACAGACTATATTAAATCGGTTTTATGATAATAAATAAATAAATTTCAAGAGACATAAGCAAAATATCAACATGAATTTTAATGGAACGGAGAAATTATATAAATTTTTTAAAAGTCCATTCAAACCAGAAATCGTTACTGATTTCTTCTTTCACAATTGCTGTAATTATAAGAACGTTTCCACGTGTACTTTTGCAATCCACTTTTTCACTAAAACATATATTAACTCTTTGCCGTGTTATGACGAGTCAGACTCGCGTTAAAGATTTTAAACAAAGTCTAACAACTATAAGTATTATGCGTTTCTTTTTAGACGAAATTAAAATTCGTCTTGTAATCAATATTTTAGCATCGAAGCACACATAGCAGTTTCAAAGATACAAATTGTGACAATGAACATTTTATAATAACTTTACTTACAAAAAATGGAATAGCAAAGGGTTAACATTATAAAGCAGAGTATATCAGTCTCGTTTAGTGCTCGGCACTGCTAGCGTTAAGAGCAATATTGATTAAAAATTTCAACTGCACAAAATTCATAGTTTGGTACAAATTAATTACAATAAACTAATACTTTTTAATTATTTTATAAAATTTTATAAATGATTTGATGATTTTATAAAAGATTGCAAATTTTCATCAACTCTTCTCTGAGTCTCTGAGATTTCTACCAGAAAAGCTGAGTTAATTTTCAGAATTACTTTCTTTGAAATTTGATATTTTCGTCGTACAATCCGCGACAACGTCCGAAGAGGAAGTACGGTCGAAACGGAATGAAAAATTACACGGACACGTTGCAGGCGAACTTTCCGTCGCGACGTCGAACCGACGAATTCGCGACGGTGCTCGTTTCCCGTTTCTTTTCTCGCAATGAACGACGCGAGAGAATTTAATTGCGCCGGTCACCCAGTGAGAACATCGAGTTTTTTTCGAGTCAAATCGCGCGGATGATCGAGGAACATTTGAATCTCGCGCGAAATTAAATGTTTTCTTGGCTCCCTGCGCGGTGTGTGTTCGCTCGAGAGACATTAACGAGTGTAGACTGCAATACTAAGTTTCCGCGGGAAGAAATTGTTAACGAGTGTAACTCTTGTTCGTTCCGTGAGATCTTACGCTGTTGGTTCACTCGAAAGACGTTACGAAATTGGCCCTTGAACTGCGTCTCCGCTCGAGATTGAGAACCACATCTCTTGACGGAGAAAAGCAAATGTGAAATAACATTTAACAAATACACAACGGATTAAATTAGGTCAGCTCTCGAGCTTGAATGTTGAGGATATCTTAAAGTGAACACGTAGCGTTAACATTTTCTCTGCAATTTCACTTCCAATCAGTATAATACTGCATTTCAACTTGATACAAAGTCACAAACGATCAACCTTATTTTATTCAATAATTCAATAATTCCAAGTTTCAATAATAATTTTATTCAATAATCAATTGATTATTTTACAGACTTTTCGATCGCTTAACACGTTGAATGCTTTGTCAGTCCCCGGGGACTGACGGTGTCAAATTTACAAATTGATATGTTATAGTTAATTCATATAATATTAAGAAATATTAAGAACTATTTCAATAGATTCGATTGAAACAAAAAAGCAGAAAAAGCGAGTCTTTTGCTGATGCACAGTTGCATTATTTCCGTTTAAAGGTAAATAAAATGTGGCCCGCGAGAGCTAAGCAAAATGGCGGCGCATTCAACGTGTTAAAGCTGCGTGTACGTTAGGACACTCGGCCAGTCGCATGATCCTCTGAAAGATAGTCTGTTGGTTTAGGTGTCGAGGTTGCCAGTCGTTGTTGAATATTACTTCGAATATGTCAAAGAACGTGTGATCCAATGTATTCCGTGTGCCTGCGTTCGAGAAAATGCGAACAAGTTTGAATAAAAGTGAGAGAGAAAGAGATATTATATATATATATATACACATATATGTATACATAATGTGTATGTGTATATACTAAATACTATTATATATATATAAAGTGTATCGTCTTACGCCAGGATCGCGCGGAATTCAAGCAAACGAGGAAAAGAAGTGGAAACACGCATTAACTTTAGGATTAACGATTAATTGATGATTACTTAAACCGAGAGGACCGAGCGAAAAAAAATATATATATATATATATATATATTATATATACATATATACTATACTATATTATATTAAGTTATATTATAATATATTATATTATACTATATTATATTGTTTAGTCACGTAAGCAGAATCATATATGTATGACGAGTTGTACATTTATATTAGACACACACAGACGCAATAATAAAGACCGTAATACGAACTCTTCACATGGAGTTGCAGAAACAATAGAATTGTCAAATACTAGATTTTCGACGGTCCAAAATTACACGCATAAACACGAACGCCGGAAGAATCATGTTTGAACGTCGCATCGATTCAACTTTTGATCGACTCTGTGACAATACAAGAATCTTTCTTTCAACAGTTAGCGTTGAATTTGATAAAGTCTGACATAAATAACATTTATCGAACACTCTTCTACAATGATCTACTGTCGTCGCATTTGTTAAGCCTCGTACTGTGGATAATTTGCACAATTTTTATAATTCGCGATGTTTAAGAATTGTCACTGCTCTGTTTAGCAATTTTTCAAAATATAGTTTCAATGATATTTCTTGCAGATAAGTTAGTCTTGCTGTTTTAATGCTAACGGTACAGCTATTTGTTTCGTTTAAACGCTAGAATGGTTAAATAATTAAATTATCAAACAACGATTTTATTATTCTGGTTAAGAATAGACTCGAGTATTCGAAACATTTATTAAATTATTTATTACTACTATTTATTAAATTTTTAGTATATATTTGTGGCAATGCCTCTTGCAGATACATTAACCTTTTCGTTGATCCTCATTCAACAACCATTAATTAAATTTAATTGCTAGAAACAAGAGTTAAACGATCACATTCGAAGTCGTTTGCATCAAGTTCCATAAAGTGCATACAGAAAGTTGCAATAATTCGAAGAACTACGAAAATACAAAATTGTGCAAAATCCTAAGTGAATCTACCAGAGACTACTAAACTAATCACTAATAAGTGGGGTTATAATAATTCTGAGAAACGGCCAAGAATGATGAGCGTAGGATTAGAAAAAGCATACGCTACGGTGTTCAAAGAGTCCCAGAAAAAGATGACGATTCTGAATGAAGATGATGATGTTTCGTATTCGAAGAAAACAGGATTAATATACTGTGACGCGTGACGGATTATTACGCCGATTTGGCAATTTAGTAATTAAAGTTTCTCTGGATCGGAAACATTATTTTCCGGCGGCGAGCGATGCCAGTTAAACATCAATTATATCCATCCATTATTCGATTGCACTATCGCAGCGTGTGTCTGAATCGCGGCGCATTAATGATCATCAAACGGCCAGGCTAATTATGCAGACGTTCACTGTGTTCAGGCGACGATGATCGCGGGCCAAATTAGCGGATTCATCAATTAGCGATCCAAGCGAGCCGGTCACCGACGATACGTTCCCGTCACGCGCCGCGACGATTATTTACGATCGCGGTTAAATTGCATTTTTCAAGAGGCGAAACGAGCGCCGCGACGCTGATTGATCGTGCCGACACGAAACGAATTCGGTCACGACTCTCACGCTTCTTCCGTTTCTTCCTCTACCCCGCACCCCCACCCCCGCGGCCACAAGTTTTCGCATTCGAAATCTCACGTTTTTCACCGAACGCTCGAAAATATGAAATTATTTAAAAATTCTTGATCGATTTCATTTTTATTACTCGCTATTTGATTGCATTGGTTTGCTTATGATGGAATATTATAAACGGAGTATAATTCTAAAGTATTCGAATTCTTTGAAACACGAAACTTCTGAGGTTACTCTGAGAAGTTTTTCACTTTGCAAAATAGCAACGCAAGCGATTTAATTTATAATGCGTTTTGTGCTAATCCAATTTCCCATTACCTTCCGTTTAAGCCACGTGCGTCGAACCGGATCCACGTTATTTGATTGCATTGATTTGCTTATGATATTGCTATAATCAGAGCGTCCCACAATATCCAAGTTCTTTGAAGCAGATAACTTCCGAGTCTAGGAAGATTAGTCTAAGAAGTTTTTCCTTTTGTTAAAATGTCGCCTGGGCTCGTTTTACGTTGATAACTCGAAAACAGCGCTTCGAATCGCGAATTGGCAAAGGAAAAGGTTTCCTAGGATAACCCCAGCAATTTCCTTTTCCTGTTCAAAGAACTCGAAGATTTTTAGGAGACCTAACATCTCATATAATAAAAATAATTATTATAAAGAAGTTTAACGTTTAAAATTCGTCATAACGCAGAACGTGTTAAAAACAAAAATTGTTCGACTTAATCGCAGGAAACCGGACGCGTAAAATTATTCCGCGGTTTAATTTTCAATTATTTCACGTATGATGTTAAAAAATTTGTTGCTGAAAGAATGATCGAGAGAAGGTGGAAAACGCGAGGTGGAAACCTGGAAACCCATACTTGATTAGATCAAATTTTATTGGACGTTCCATTACATAAAAATTTCATCTGGCATTTTATTGAATCATATACTACTGGTTCGTGAAATAAAATTTTATTCCAGCGGTTTGTTCGATCAAATTTCATTCCGGAGGGTTGGTTGAATAAAATTTTACGTTCGGTAATTCATTATTAGATCGCGGACTTTGTGCGTTCACGGTGAAAACGAGCCAGCGCAATTTAAAACAGTTTCAAAAAGAGATTTCAACGTGTCCCGCGCTTCTCGCGAACGATCTAAAGCGATTTTTATTTCCGCAGAAAAATCGGGGGAAATGATCTCTCGTAGATCATCGAGGGGACGCGATAAATCTGGATAATCTCATGAATGCAAGAATTCCGGCGTTCTACCGAGAAATCACGAAGCGGCGATCATTCCTCGGCTTCGGTTGTTGTTCTTCGCACTGGTACACGGTTCGCGAAAGGTCTGAGCAACGTCTGTATCGAGAGACATTCGCGGAATTTGCAATTTCAGCGACCGTGATGACGCTCGAATGACAAAGTGGCCCTGCGGTCGGATCGGTTCGGAATGGGGCGACACGCGTGCTTCTGCGTCATTAATTTCGTCGAGATTAATCCACTGGCGGACAGAGTGACAAGACACTGTCGAAATTAGTTAGTAAACGCCCGCTCAAATTGCCATGGATCATCTATTTTTCGCGAACGGGACCGAAGGGCTCGCGCAAATGTCGCTGGCGCTGTTTATTTGCAACCGGGCGGAAGATTACGCGACTCGGAACCATTTTACAACTAATTAACCCTTTGCGGTCGTATATCTACTCTCAGCCGCCACAGTGAACAACCATACATTATTAAGTTGAAAAATAAGTTTTTTAATATATTCCTTGCACTCGATTTAGTTTATATCTGATTGAAGGACAATTGAAGGTCGAAGGATAATTATGTCGCACGTGCGTCATATATTTTAAGTTCTCAATTGTTGCTTCATTAAATGCATTACTTTCCGTGGAATTTTTGAGGTTGTTAGTTCGGCTGTTAGTGTTAAAGAAACGTTTAATTTTCATTGACAATGTCTCACATTTAACGAATAACGAGGCACAAAGCTGGAAAAAGAAAATGGCCGAATTTTCACGCTGAATGACGAATGAAGATCGATGAAATTTTTCTTTACAGTCTTCGATTGCTGCTAGGCAAAATACTTATATTAATAAATAAAGCTAAAGTCTTAAAGGAATACGTACACTTCCTCAACTATAATTAATAACTGTTTGTAATAGTACACCTTCGATGCGAAATAATGTGACATTAAATTAATCCGCTGAAAGTCAGCCGATTTTATTTTGGTCGGTTCGTTAACGAGATTGAATTATTAATTTATTCGTTGTAATTTGCATGCGACGGCGAGCGATTAAAATAACAGTTTTCTCGGTTAATGAATCGCGTTCGATCAGCGAAATGATTCGATAAAAATTGTACAAGGTGTCTCGATGAATGTTTACACGAAAGATCACCCGGCTGCGCCGATTGTTATTGCACACGATGGTTCCATGTAAAATCATGAAAAAATCGTTCCTTTATTTTCGACGGTTCGCCGTCGGGTAGAAAACAAACGTGACCCGCATACGTAGTAGGACGTTTCACCTGATAGAATTAAATGGCGCGGCCTGTGTGTATTTTGTTATTTGAATGGTGTTTTTTGTAGCAGATTCGTCTACGTGTTACACAAGGATCGACGTGTTTGGAACGAGGCCAGATATCCTCCCGTGGGAAACCAGCTGTGTTACGTTATTTATTTTAGAATTAGTACGCTCTGTTGTCACAAAAGATCTCACAGTGCGTACCGATTCTTCGATAAGTGTCGTCAACAATTAACAACCCCTGGGCAATGGTCAATTATAAATCCCAACGATGTAGTTACCCCGCGCAGGGAAACAAATCGACGCGGTACGCAGCAGAGATCGAATAAAAAATAACAATACACACACACACACACACAAAAACTCGATCTTCTCTCTTGCGAATACTACAGAGAACTGTCCCGGCTAACATTGTAGAGGGAATGAATAAATAAACGCATCGTTAATCAAGATTTATGTATATACGTTACGCTTTTATTCGATACCATCGACGATCCCCCGGAGTCACCTAATTTACTTAAACAAGAGACTTCTGCAATATTTTATCGATATATTTGAGGTTTTCAAATTGGTACATGCAGTGGATCACGATAGTATTCGGACACTCTTTAAATGTAAATAACTTTTTGAAAATTTAACCAAACGACTTGACTTTTCTGGAGCCACTGAAAGCATTGATTTACTAAATGATATGTAAAAATAATTTTTGAAATAATTCTAATTGGTAGAAATTACGTGGACAAATTTTTTAAATTATTTGTACTTCGACTCATAATGAAAATTTAAAATACGCGATTTTCAGAACTGTGTTAGTTATACGTACGCTGAAAATTTAACCAAAATCAATTGACGCAGGAGAAAATGACAGGCGTAGAAAGATGTGGGAATTTTAGAATGAGGTTTGTCATAACTAAATTGTAATTCTTCTTAACACTTTAACTGCCACGTCACAACATACGTGTTGACACATACATGGACGACAGAATTGTTTGTCCATGTTTAAAAATAAATTTGTATATTAATATATTCGTTGCACTACATTTCATTGAGATCTAGAGAATAGAAGAAGGTTTAAGGATAACTTTATTTTATACATTTTAAATTATCAATTGTTGCTTCGTTAAATAAACTACATTGATTTTGTGGGATTTTTGAGATTATTGGTTGGGCAGTTAAAGTGTTAAAGAAGTACATCTGAAAATTTGTGATGAAAAACTAGGGATCAGTAAAAATCACTGGTTTGGTAGCTCCAGTGTTAATGGAAATCAACTGTTTAATAATTTTAACACGTTGAATGCCATTGTGGTCACCGGTGACCGGCACCATTGCGTTATTTCAGAATGATTATCAATAAATTAATAGCATTGAACATTAATTTATTACTACCAAAATTAATCAGATTATAGTATCAGGTTAGAACTTCACTATTCGATAACTAATAATTCTTTTTAATAATTCTGATTATTTCTATAAATGAAATTAATTAAATTTGTTTGAAGCAAGCAAAATTCGCTCGGCATTCAACGTGTTAATCAATTCTTTTTGTAGTTCGCTGGTTTTTCATTGGTTGTAGTGACAACGAAAGAATAAACACTATCCCAGAAACGAAATACTTTGCTAATTTTATAAAAGATGAATATTACTCACTGGATTTTATTTCCACGTTTTCCCATTCCTGTCGACTATCTTTCCATCTATTTCTATCACGAACTACTCAACTTGCGAAGAAGGAGCGATACTCGAAACCGAGCAGGACTGAGGTAGGTCACCGTGGTGGTTTTTATGGTTGCAACCCTCATATAGTCCTCAACCTATCCCAGCCTTGTCGAAGACGTCTTTCGAAGATTTATATCTCGTAAAACGAAAGAGAGCAGTCTGAAAGTCACAAATACGAAAAATATTTCTTTTTAGTACAGCGTATTCTCCCCTAACCGTTCCTTCACAATAATGCTTTCGGTATTATGGATGTCGAGCTTCTGCGAATTTATTCCATACCTTGAGATTCGCAATTTGAAAATTTGAGGAAGCTATGAATTGTAGCGTCAGATGACGCCACCGTTCGCTTTCGAATTTTTGCGATCATTGTACGTTAACTTACTTTCAATTTTTTATTTCATCGAGATAACTGCCAAACGATGTCCACGTTGTGTCCAGAAACAACTACGATATAATAAAAAATAAAATAAATGTAACGAAAGACTTTTACATCATTTTCCTAATTTTACACAATACATTTGACTGTCTCGTGTAAAAATAAAATAAAAATAGTATACTATTTATTTCGTCCTTTGGTAATTCCAATAAGTTATTAACAACGCTCCGACAATCTTAGATACACCTAACCTCCTAGGCACGGTTGAATTTTGCACGGGACTGTTTGTTAAGACGCAGTTTTCAGTGTATAAAAATTATTAACTAATAAAATCAATTTTTATGTAATCCCATCTTTCCATGTTCGACGCAGAACATTGTGCTTTTGCATAAAAATCGAGGTAACGGAACGTTTTAAAAATTTCCGGTGACTGTCAGAAGCAAAGTTACGCACGATCGCGTGTCCGATGTGGCATAATCAAACAATTATTATGATCAGATGGTTCCCCGTTAAGGAAATCAGCGTTTCTGCTCGCGTAAGAAGAACAACTTCACAGTTGTCCTCTGCCATGCAGTCCTCCGGTCATTACAGTAACCAAACGATCAAAGGGACCTCGTCGGAATACGAAAGCAGAGCAAAAGAAGAATGTTCGTTGTTAAGTGATTAAAATTCCGGCGTCGGATCCGAGCAAGGACTCCTCTGGGAATCGTTTTGGAAGTCTGATCCTTCCCTGAAGCCCTCGTTCCGAATAAGAGGAGCTCGTAATCCTCGTTGTTCTGGCCGGAAATTCTTCGTGGCGGTTGCAAGAACAGCATCTGATCGCGTGCCTAATTAATCTTCGTTAAGTAGGCATTAAGCAGCCTGTTTCCGCTAATGAGGATATATGATTCCACCCCGTCCACCGATTCACCGGTTTCCAACCTTGTGGACGAAAACCTGCGGCATATTCATAGCACGATCTTTTCCGGTTTCATATCAACCGTGATTTACAGGCTTGCACATTCATTAATTTGCTTATCATTTATTTTACCTTGGTCGGCGGCGTAACTCCTTTTGTCAGCAATGTGATAATCATGATTTGTGTGTTGCCGCAACGAATGCTGAATTTATTTTGTACGCGCTGCGACTTAATGGCGGAACGTTGTAGTATGTTTTTCGAGAAACGTTTCAATTTTATTTCTGCAGCCTGTGGACGTGAAAATGTTAAGAATTTCATTGTTTCTAAGTTGAAAATGTTTGTACACTGGTCTTGTGTATATTTGTACGCAATATGGCGTGCATCTGCAATGTCTATAGACGAAACGAAGTAATATAATTATTTTATGAGACTGACTAAATGTATTTGTCAAAATTGATTGGCCAGTAACAAGTCAACATACGAAACAATATAATATACATATTTAATGCTACTGAACAAATGTATTTGCAAAGATGTATTGGCTAGGAGCAAGTCAATATACGAACCAGTATAATGTAATTATTTTTTGAGACTGACTAAAATTATTTGCAAAGATTTATTGGCTAGAAACAAGTCAATATACAAAACCGTGTAATGTAATTATCTTATCAGACTGATTACATGTATTTGCAAAGATTTATTTGCTAGAAACAAGTTAATATACAAAACCGTATAATGTAATTATATTATGAGACTGATTACATGTATTTGCAAAGATTTATTGGCTAGAAACAAGTCAATGTACGAACCAGTATAATGTAATTATTTTTTGAGACTGACTAAAATTATTTATAAAGATTTATTGGCTAGAAACACGTCAATATTTGAAACCGTATAATATAGTTATTTAATGTGACTGAACAAATCGTATTTGCAAAGATGTATTGGCTAGGAGCAAGTCAATATACAAAACCGTATAATATAATTATTTTATGAGACT
>CM052098.1:4286528-4299166 GCA_028453745.1 Agapostemon virescens
ATGAAACAAAGTGCAAAATCTTATGCATTAACGTGACAAATTTTAGGTTAGACTATCTTAAGTCGATATCGAAGTAAGACACCCAGTATATAGTGTGTAATATATTTCACATGGAACGCACAGCTCGAATAAGAATGAAACAGAAATGTGAAATGAATTTTTCTCGAACATGGCTTCGTTTCCGAGATAATGGAGTTTGATGTTAATTGGTGGGGATAGTAGCAGTGGTTATCAATCTTCCATGACACTTTATGAAATTTTATGAGACTATATTAATAAAAATAGCGTCTCAGTACATTGTTTAGTATGTTTAAATATCCTGATGTGACAAGAAGATGAATGGAATTTACGAGTTACAGTTGCTGATCAGACAAATTAAATAATTAAATCAATCCCCTATCTCAAATAATTAAGATAAAATTTGAAATACATAATACAGTGAAACCTGTAAAGAATTAGTATAACCAATGCCCCTTCCTTGGTATACAACTATTGTTATATTATTGTTCCTATAAATGGTTTTACAAACAAGAAATTCGAGACCCATTGAGAACCATTGCCCCCAGAACATCGACCATTTGCAATTAATTTGTCTCCGAAACGAAGGCCGGTACGAAAAATTCGTATCCCACATTTTCGACGTATCTTGCCTCGAATATCAACCTCCCACTCGCATTTCCCACGAATATCGCCGCCTTCCCCATTTTATAAGCGATTTCCCGTCTTTTTATTCGCCGCGAGTCCATCTATCATCTGGACCCGACTCCCTCTCGAATATTCACTTAGGAACGCGTTCGCGAGCGTCGAGGATCGAAATCAACGTGTATGGCGAAGAAAGGTCGAACTTCAGTCGTTCTTCTTCGGCCGCTCTTTTGCCCTATCTCTTTGTCTGACGGGAGAAAATATTGTCCATTGTGCAAGGGCTGTTTCCATATTTCTTTCACCGTCCGTCCGACGCTACCTCGCCCTTCGCTGCTGGCCTGTGGATGTGTAGTGAGAGAATTTGTGTGTCTGTATGTGTGTATTTATATTTATATGTGTCTGTTCCACGTTCCTCCTGGTGCATTTCGGGCGCGTTGCATTCCTTGATCTCGATGGACAGCTTTCACGAGGCGAGCTTTTACTTCTGCGTCGACTACTGTAACAGTCCGAAGCACAACGAAAGGAACGTGACGCGAACTAGTTCGTATATCTACCGTTCTCCTGATGTTTTGATTCTATCGGGACCTCGCACGGTGTTCGGCTCTACTTGGAATTCATCATCGGTGCCGAAACCCCGGCAAAAGTTACCCTAAACTTTGCTTAAGCTCAAAAGAAAAGAAAATACTTGAGATTTTTTGCTGAAATTTTATACATTTCCATATACGTCTTCGCACGTTCTACATGAAATATGTCAGTTCGGATACGTAGGAGCAGCAATGCGCGATTGTTCAGGTAATATCGGTGGATTTCAGTAGTACAGGTCAATGCTTTGGCTGACTCGTGTCAGACTGTCGTAGTAGTTATTGGGTGAAATTAACCCTTTCAGATTTTTTATTTTACAATTACTGAAGTTGTAATCCATTCGACAGATCTCTTCGTTTAATAATTAGAAATTAATAAAATTTTGACACTTTTGTAAAACAATATACATCAGTCAATTTTAATGCTCAATTTTAATAAGTTTAGCGTTGACAGTAAAAATGTAAAATAAATGTGGCTAGGTTAAATGTTGAATTATTCTTAAAAAATTTAACAAAATACTTAACTGTATTTTCAAGTTCATCAACAAGATTTCCACATGCAAATTTTGGAAATGACTTTTTGTTCGTCAACAAAGAAACAAGTTTCATGGAAAGGTAAAATTCAAGAAGATAAATCATCGATCAACGAGCACACGTCTGACACGCAATGACCTATATCACTTAGAGACACAGTATCATCGGTCGAAATGTAAACGATAAATTGAAATCGCAGTGATGTTTTTCATTTCTACACGCACGCTTCGACATTATAAAATCCAAACGAAATTTACTTCGTCTACAAAATCGAATGAATTTATAGAACACGTGTACGATTTGGCCTCTGGAACGAGAAACGTGACGCAAACTGATAAAAGTATCCGCGAACACGGTTACGCGGGAATATACGGGGTTTCGGGATATTTTACAATTTCCTGTTTCATATTTATATTTTCTACGGGAAAAAAGGAGAAGAAATTTCTGCTGGAGAAACGACGATTTCATCTCTTCTCATCTCGTTTGATACATTTTTACTTTGTGGTAGAACGAACTAGAATAATCGATTAGGACACGGAAAATCAAGGAAAATTGGAGCGTTTATGTTGAAAGTGGTGTAAGTCCTTTTTTTTTTTAAAGAAAATGAGATATGACGTAATTTATGCTTAATTTTGTGTAAACTTTTTGTTTATAACTAGTTAGTATTTAATATCTTAAAAAACGCCTATGCTTTGTTCAATTTAAAATTGGCCAGTAAAAGAAATTGCGTAACCATTGATTATGAAAATGGTGTAAGTCCAATTTCCATAGACAGAAAAAATGGCATTGCGAAAAAAGAATTTCCTGTACATACCACAGGATTATTATGACGTTATAAACCAATGTAGACAACATAATAAATTTATTTTACACGAAATGGAACGAGAGAATTTCGTTTCAACAAAAAATCTACAAAACGCAATTAAAAAACAGATAAGAAGAAACACTAATGGAGAAAAAGTAAATTGGTTGCAAATATATTGCTTGAGATTTTGGAAAAGTGCATCGTATAGTATTTTATGTAAAACATCAATTGAGGACACAGAATTTAAGACTCTAAATTTATCACCTACATGTCGGGGAAGACCGCCAAAATTTGAAAAAATCGCCCTGGCGCCTTTGTATCACGATGCCAGGCCTATTACATACGAAAAATATAAGGATATGTAGCAGCTATTACCTTTTATACCTCCTGTGCATCATGAATATTTCAAAACACTGCCACACGAAGAGCATAAATAATTAATAATACCAATATCTTGTGTTAAGTTTAACAATATATAAATATAATTAACGTTCAAAATAAAACATACTAATTCTATTTTATTTCTTGTTATTATTTATAAACAAAATTGGATTAATATGAAATATATTTTAAGTGATATTTGTTATTTCAAAATTGAAATTAAATGACATTTACAATTGACTAATTATGAAAGTGGTGTAAGTCCATTTGCAGCCTGGAAATATATATTATTTTAGTTAAATTCGCCTAAAAGAAATTTATACAATCAAATTACATATTGATAAATTAGTACAAACATTCCCAGACTTCACATAATTAACCTATATTTTTTAATTGTCAGATCTGCTAACATTTAATTTTCTCGGAAACAGAAGAAAATGGACTTGCACCACTTTCAAAATAAACGGTCCAATTAATGATAATCGTTAAAAGAACGCAACAGGAATCGAGATAAATATTTCTATGTATTTCACCATTGCTAGCAGTCGTTATAAATAATTCCAAAAATACACTATTGAGTTGTCCAGTGATTCCAGTCTCTGGCAATCAAAATGAAAATTCGCTTCTGTCTTTTCGAAACAATCAATTCCCCTAAAGAATTCCCCTCTTGAACGAGCAGTAACTCGACTCGTAACTCGTTCAATGTTCAACGCTCGGTCTCGCTATAATGGCACCTAAGTTAGGGTAGAGAACCATAGATCTTGTTCGTCACTGATCGAAATGCTGTTATTCGGATCGGCAGTTTCCTCGCTTTGTTTACGTACCTTTCTCGGTTTCTACTTTCCACTGACCTCGTCGCCGGCACCGAGGAACACGAGTCCGACCGCGCCTGCGTACGCTAACAAAGTGTCTACGGCCTGCTGAGTCTCCAACAGGATCAACGTCTCGTGCATCCAATCCTTGGCGATGGACCTAGGAGCACCTTTCAGCAGGTTCATGTACCGAAGCGTCATCTTGAAGTCACCTCGATCGAGCCAATACCTGAAACACAAAGTCGTACGACTGCTGTGAACATTTTCCGTCATCGTTCGTTCGAACCATTCACAGATTGCAATTTGCTCTTCGAACAGTAATTTTTGATTTTGCAAATTGCATTACTTTTAACACTTTGACTGCCATGTCACCCATATACAGTCGGTGTGGAAAGTATTCGTACAGCGACCAATTTCAAATAAAACTGTGTGCGTAAACTTCAGTTATAAATTTTAAGCGAAAAAATAAAAGATTAATAAATATCATTGGGTATTTGTAGGAAAAATTTCGTGAAAACTAAATTTTATTTTCTTCAACATTAACAAACATATACATCCAGCAAAGATAAACGTAAGAAATAGACGCACAACAAGTATTCGTGCGGTTATGAATAGTGAAAAGTAAACTATAAAAATACAATATATTTTTTATATTTTAATAATTTGTAGGATTTCCTTCGGATTTTATTTGAACATATAACTTAGTGAATTCCATGCCAAGAAGACTCGAAGCTATTATAAAATCCAAAGGAAATCCTACACATTATTAAAATAAATTATTAAAATATAAAAAATACATTGTATTTTTATAGTTTATTTTTCATTATTCATAACTGTACGAATGTACTGAGATATCTCAAAAGTAGATGATTGCCGATAAAAAAAACACGTGTAAAATATTTCTCAAAGAGCTCCCATAATGTGTTATTCACATTTTTCTCTCTGTCTAGAAGAAAGAATAATAGAAGCAGCGATTTGGAAAATAAAGAACTCGTCGCGGCAGATTTATTTAAATCGAAGATACCGTCATTGCCTCTAAGTATGAGAATAAAATTGCTATATCCGACGATTTGGTAGATTGTTGATGCAGTTGTGTAGCCATTGCGATGAAAGCTCGCAATTTTATCGGACGGCAAAGCTCATCCAATTCGGTGGTTTCTCGGGCCGGATCGTTTTCCATTTTAACATTTGATTCGTCAAGATATAAAGATGCGAGAAAGCAGTTGGAGATCGGATTCCAATACTCGATAATCTTCAGCGAGATCACATTTCGAAGACGATCAGCCAAATTACCTGTCCGCTGGTCGAGGAACAGGGTATAAACATAAAAGCTGATAACGAGCTTGCGATCGTTTCGAAATATTTCTACCATTCCCTGAAATTGGGGTCTTGCGAGCTTTATTTCAATTTCGTTTCTGGTACACCCAATTTATGTGTATACCACTTCGATGCTGAACTGTTCCAATCCGAAATAGCACGTAGTAAACAGACCGTCGCACATTGTTCATTAAAGCCTGACAAATTTTTATTTCGTCTCAGAAAAACCATGATTCGTCTTCGGTGCTTCGATGATTTATGCAAATAAAAGCTTTGGGCAAGCCTGACCTACAAAATGTAATTGTTTCGAATATACAAGATTACTTCATTATTATCATTACATTGAAATATGCACAGATTTGCAGGAGCTCAAAATTACATATCTATAAGCACCCTTTCTTTTTTATCATCGTCAGATATTTACAAACACGCAGGATTGCTTGTTTATTGCTACACAGAAGATTACATGTTAACAATTCACAATTTCGTGTAGAACAATAAATTACAAAAATTTTAACTTCAATAATTACGATTAAATTATATTTAATAATAAAAATTACACCCTCAGCAGTCGAGTGGCGACTCTAAGGCGTCACGAAAAATTGCCATAATATTATTTAAACCTTTGCAGTTACGAAATCGATAAAAATTATAATACCCAAAGTACGAGCAATAATAATAATTAATTTCATACGTTCGAAAGGAAATAAATGATATACAATGGAGTTATTATAGGTAAAAATATTGTTTCGATTTTGGCATGGAATTGCTTCGCGTGCAAAGAGTTAATACATTGTTGACCGATGACGAGCTAACTCGTCATTGCACTTGCATTATCTATTTCAATTTATGAAACCCAGGGCGATATAGAATACTGGAAAAGCTTTGCGCATCGTGTTTAGTCCGCTGTATAATTATTTCTTTCAGTATAAATAAAATTTATTGGAGTTTATTTAAAATGTTTTACTTTACTTCCATAGTCAATTACAAAATAATAGCCGGTGACGTGACATAGTTTCTGTGTAAAGTTACCGGTCAGCAAAGCGTTAAGAGCTTCAATTCGGAAAATTATTCATGCCAGGAACGGTACAGTTAAAGAAAAACATTGACGGACAACGACGTAGAAATAAGCGGTGTGTCCTCGGACGGAGCAAAGAAAAGCCGCGTGTTTACACGTCATTTATACGTCACTTACACGCCAGCGACAATACCCGGAACAGAAACGTGGCAGGGACAAGAGGTATAGCGTCGCATAATGACTCCTCTGTGACCTTCTACAAACAATATCTTCGTCGCGACATAACACGACCATGGGAACGGAGCGGTTAAAGTTGTGTAGTGGCATTGAACATGAATCATCTATAGTGTTTATAATAACGGGTGAGTATTGAATAATGCGTTATTAACACCAAACGTATCGCAACCGACTAAATGACCAAGATTGGCCATTGAGGTCAACTGACGTCCTCAAAAATCCCATAAAATCAAATTAATTTATTTAATTATCTAATTATCAACCATCTTGTATTCTTCAGATATCAACTAAATTGAATGCAACTAATATATGAACGTACAAATTTATTTCTAAACATGGACTATTAATTCTGTCACCCATATATGGGCTACATGACAGTCAAAGTGATATACAGTAGCTCACGAAAGTATTCGGACACTCTTTGAATTTGTATAACATTTTTAAGATTGAACCAAACGTCTTGATTTTTCTGGAGCAATTAGAACCATTGATTTACTAAATGATATGCGAAAAGGATTTTGTAACAGTTGCAATTGGTATGAATTACATGAAAAATATAAAAAACATTCTTTAAACATTTTTCATTTGAGTCACGTATAAAAAATTTTAAAGCCTCATTTTGTAGATCTATGATAATTATACATATGCAGAAAAATTCATTGAAATCGATCGACGTACACACGAGCTGCACGCCATCAAAAATGGTGCAAATCGCAATTTTTCACGATATTCGGTCAGTTTCTGTTTAAACTCCACAAATTCTTACAACTTTCTACGCGTGTCGTTTTTTTATGCGCTAATCGATTTCAATGAAATTTTCAGCATGCGTATAACTAACACAGGTCTGCAAGATGCATATTTTAAATTTTCATTACGAGTTAAAATAAAAATGTTTTAAAAAATGTCTTTTTTATTTTTTCCTGTAGTTTCTTCCAATTAGAATTGTTTCTAAATTATTCTTGCGTATCATTTAGTAAATCAATACTTCTAGTTGCTCCAGAAAAGTCAAGTCGTTTGGTTGAATCCTTAAAAAGTTATTTAGGACTGAAGAGTGTCCGAATACTTTCGTGAGCTACTGTATATGAATTTTTTTATAATACATTATTTTTATTATATTATATATATTTTTATTTTACTTTATAATGGTATTTGCACCACCCCTAAATATCGAGCCTCGTTAACACTTTACCGACCGGCGATTATTTCAGAATTTTTGTAAGGCCCATGATCCATGACTGAAAACTTTTTAATGAGTCTTTCAACGCTGACAGCAATTTTTATTGCGGATCAACAATGCATCCCCAATAATATTGTCTAATAATGTTGTTACAAATTGGAATGTAAAAACAGAATTTTAAGCTTCATTTTGATACAGCGCGAATATTGAAAAGTCGATTAATAGACTTCCGGTCGGTAAAGTGTTCAGTTAAGTGCTCGAAGCGCAAGAATAAATATAAAACTTTCTTACAAAACGATTTACTATTCGTGCGCTCAAAACAGTTGCCTTCAGAGAAATCGATGGAATTCGTAAACTTCACGAAATCTGAATAAATTAAATTTTCTCAGTTCAATTACACACTATATGGCTCACATACCGTTCACGCTCGATTGGTTTAGTAACAAGTTTCTGACTAACCCCAATCCATTAAAAACCACCCCCGGACCCAGGTCAACCCTTGCGAATCCGCCGGGAGGGTGCATCGGTATAAAATCGGGCTACACAGTCGTCCATTTATCAAGCTCGGCTAGCGGGAAGGCGGTGGCGGCGGTGTTGGTCCTCAAGAGGGTATTCATCCACTTTGGGGTGAGTTTCGGGGGTGGAAGCAACGGCGGGCCACGTACGAACAGAGAAACTCGGCCCTCTTTCAGGGAAAACTCGCCCAGGCCGGTGTCTCCGCGCGATAGTTCGCCGAACAATAGTTTCGAGAGCAGAGGGCGGTTAGCGACATCCGGCGCCGCTATCGGCCCTCGAACGCATCCCTTCCGGTTGTGCCAGCGAACGAAAGAGAGAGAGATAGAGAGAGGGGTAGCTACCCCCTCGAGGCTACTCGATCCGCCGGGGCAAACTGCAAACTTTTTCATCCGCCTTCGAAACGGGGATAATGTAACGGCTGTGTCGTCGATCGTTTTCGGGAGGGCGGGAAACAAGTTCCCGGGGTAGTTATTGATTAATTGGCCTCGGCCGTGTGAAAAACGGATCTCCATGTGAAATCGGGGGCTCTCCTTCGTTCTTTTTATCTTTCTCGTTCTCCTGGCTTTTCTACACCGCTCGCCCGGTGTCGTTAAACAAAAACGAATCCGCGGGAAGGACGACTCCTAGCGCGCGCTACCCGCTCGCGGGAATTAATTAACGAGCACGGGGATTTCAATGCGAGAGGAATCGTCCGACGCCAGTATAGAAATACCAGAAGTTCACCGGATTAATTAAAACGAGACCTGCGTTAATATTCCTGACGAACCTGCTATTGGTTTTAAGATCACCCCTTCTTTTTGCTTCTTTATTGTTCACGGATTTTTACGACGACGACGCGGGTAACCTGGAGAATAACGAATTTTCGAGTCCTAATGGCAAATTTGATGTGTTCTTAACGGTTTGCGGGAAGACTCGATTGCAATCGCGGTGGTACTCTATTTGTTTGCATAGCAATACAGAAAATCAATAAACGAAACGAAGGTAGATTAATTAAAATGAGAACTGCGTTAATGTTTCTCACGAGACCGATATAGGTTTTAAGATTGTCATTTTTGTGCTTCTTTATTGTTCACGGATTTTTACGACGACGCGGGTAACATGGAGAATAACGAATTTCCGGGTTTGATGGCAAATTTGATGTGTTCTTAACGGTTTGCGGGAAGAGTCGATTGTAATCGCGGTGGTACCCACTTGTTTGTATTGCAATACAGAAAATCAATGAACGAAATGAGGGTAGATTAATTAAAAAGAGAACTGCGTTAATGTTCCTCGCGAGACCGATGTAGGTTTTAAGATCGTCATTTTTGCTTTTTCATTGTTCGTAGATTTTTATGACGATGGGGAAACCTGGACGATAGGATTTTGAGGTTTGTCTGAGTCTGAACAGAGTCTGATAAATACGTGTATTATTAATTTCTTTTCTTTTCCTTTTGGCTAATTATTAACTCCAAAATAATTCTAATCGCTACGACCGTAAAATAAATCGTAAGGGAAAAGGATAATAATATTAATAATAAGAAATTAACAAAATACATGCATACAATAATTCACATACTGGGTACTGAAGAAATTAGAATAAAAGAACACGAAAATAAGTTCCGATGTTCCACGTCCAGAATTCAATTTCTAATTCTTGAACTGTGCAATATAAAAATTGAACTGTTTCCTGAAAAACTTACACGGTTTCGTGTAAGCCTCGAATTTCCATGAATTCTTTAATATAGATTTTCAATTGTACATTTTCCAAGCTCGTCGGAATCAACGTCAGCCTTCGCAACAGTAGAGGCCGGTTGAAAAATAATTGGAATAAAATATAAAATAAAATAAATATTTTATATAATTAAAAATATTTTATACATTATACATATATATATATATATATACTAAAATACTT
This sequence comes from Agapostemon virescens, assembly GCA_028453745.1. Taxonomy (NCBI): domain Eukaryota; kingdom Metazoa; phylum Arthropoda; class Insecta; order Hymenoptera; family Halictidae; genus Agapostemon; species Agapostemon virescens. The sequence goes on from CM052098.1 coordinate 4,296,443, forward strand.
TATTTTCATTAAACCGAAAACTGGTTACAGAAGTTAACGCGGGCATTACCGATATCTAAATCCAGCTAACAAGTTTACTTTTTCAATCAAGTTTACGGCAGGGTGACAGAGGTTTGTACAATAAGTGACTTGCGAGGTTTACAGCGTGGAACAAATTAAAATACGAAACTTCGAGGAGGTTTCATACCATTTCTGTTTTATTTCAAGCTCGTGAAAAGCTTTCACGACGGACACGCGTCCCGGAAGTTTAACACTCGACTTTGCGAATACCGCCACTGGGATGCGAGCTTGTACAAAGCTATGGGGGTTACTAATAACCGGAGAACCGTGTGGTTGCCGTTTAACGGCAGCAGGTGTTTATGAAAATTTACTGTTCAAATATGTAACTCGGAACAATAAACGCTTCCGCGGTAAACTTCAAGTTGAGTCGAACATGATATAAGTTTTTAACCGCCTGTACTTTATTCAGACCTTGTCGAGTGCGTTCTTACGCGACGCAGACAAGTAAAGGACGTATATATTTTATTACTAACGAAGACAGCGAAGAACAATCTCAAACTAACAGAACAACCGTATCCACTTAACCCCTTGCCATATTATAACGATTCAGACTCATGATGAAGATTCCAAACAAATTCTATCAAATATAAATATTGTACCTTTCGGTTTTGACGAAATTCACTTTTATTCTCTTCTAATCGATATTTAACCAGTTAAGTGTGTTTGACGACTATATCCGTCATAGAGATGTAGCAGAATTTTGTATCATGACGATTATATCCGTCATGCGTAAAATTTTGTTACAATTTGATATTTAAATTATAATTCTGGCGAAAACTAAATTATATTCGTAAATTTTAATATGTTGAAAATGTTTAGAGATCAAGACGAAATGAAACAAACAAATAAAAATTCTAAATAATTTGACATAGATTCATGTATCTCTGTACGCTCTGGCTAGAACTCTTGATTTTCGCGACACACATAGATGTGCGCTTTGAAAAGAGATCGCCACAGTTAACACGTTAAGCTCCACGCCGAATTTCTGTGCCGTTCCGTTCAAGCCACGGTTAGCCGTCAGGCGGGCCTTGCCGGGCCGCTCGCCGATAGACGAATCAGAGTATAAACAGTCGAGTAACGTAATGCGCTTAACGTGTTAAGCAGAACTCTCAAAATCTAGGGTAGCGTTTCAGGGGACTTCAGGAAGCTACCTTTTATCAACCCCATTTTTCCCATTTTCGCCATTGATCGCCCCGAGATTTCAAAGTCGCGCCACGGCTGCAATTCGATTCTGATCGAGCTCAAAATTGGTATACACTCTCTCTGCGTGTCTAAAAACGTATAGACAAAATTACAAAAGAATCGGAGACCTAACGATTTTTCGCGATTTTAAGAAGGGGTATACCTTCAATATTTAGCGATTTTGTGGCAATATTTGGCAAATCTTTGAAGTCGTGCCCCGGCCAAACCATTAGAGCTATCGACATGAATCAAACGCGAAAATCTTCCCCAAACCTTCCTCTTTAAGAAGAGCTCCCACAATCTAGGCTAGCATTTCAGGAAAATCCAGGGCGCTTCGTTTTATCAACCCTAATTTTTCCCATTTTCGCCATGGATCGCCCCGACATTTCAAAGTCGCACCACGGCTCCAATTCGATTCCGATCGTGCTAAAATTTGGGATACACTCTCTCTGCGTGTCTAAAAACGTATAGACAAAATTACAAAAGAATCGGAGACCTAACGATTTTTCGCGATTTTAAGAAGGGGTATACCTTCAATATTTAGCGATTTTGTGGCAATATTTGGCAAATCTTTGAAGTCGTGCCCCGGCCAAACCATTAGCGCTATCGACATGGATCAAACGCGAAAATCTTCCTCAAACCTTCCTCTTCAACACGTTAAGCGCCACGCCGAATTTCTGTGCCGTTTCGTTCAAGCTACGGTTAGCCGTCAGACGGGCCTTGCCGGGCCGCTCGCCGATAGACGAATCAGAGTATAAACAGTCGGGTAACGTAACGCGCGCCGCGATAGCAGAAATAAAAAATCTGTCGCCGGTCCCTAGGGACTGTGGCGCTTAACGTGTTAACTAGTTAAGGATTGAAGTACACCTAGCAACATAACAGATACAAATTCTCTGTTCTCTTCTGTTACATTTTTAACGATGAACATGTTGCAGTAACTTGCAGTCGCAAAGAAAATGGTAGGGCAAGGGGTTACAAAATTTCAACAAAAGATGGTCTGGAAAATTCGGAAAGGAAAACCACTGTTCGTCGATTATTGCTCTGCATCTTCTAGCGAGAAGAAGTTACCGCGTAGATGATGTCAGTGGTCGATAACAGTTGGCGAAGAGAAGTGACGCGTACGTGACGGCGGCCGGCACAGTGTTAAGATTTTACGAAGCCGACGATGAACTTGCAAAGCATTTAATTGAAAAAATGTGCGACTTGCCGGTCGCAAATAAATGGCCGCTGGTCGATAAAACAAAGCAGAAGAGAGGGTTGCCGGATGTAACACGCGCACCCCGTTAAATATTAAACCTTAATATTGAGGAAGGGCTTCCGGCCGTCACGTATCAGGCTCAGAATCCTCAGCTGCGGCCGCTGTACAAGCCGCAGTGCGCTTCCGGTTTAAAAATTCACGATTCTCCACGGCTTGTACACCTCTCGCCTCCATACTCTCTCTCTCTCTCTCTCTCTCTCTCTCTCTCTCTCTCTCTCTCTCTC
>CM052098.1:4299666-4310050 GCA_028453745.1 Agapostemon virescens
GTAAAGATATGGCAAAAAAATTGAACATGCATATGTTCGTTATTCTTATGAAGCAATTTAATGTGGTCGTTCTTAATGGCATGCAAACCTAATATTAATAACATTAGCTGTATCTAATCTCCTCTAGGGTGGTTAGTCTATTAGATAGACTAATATAGGCAACTATATTGTTTATAGTAGTACTAAAGTAGTATTAAAGTAAATTGTTAAAGTCAACATACAGTAGCTCACGAAAGTATTCGGACACTCTTTGAATTTGTATAACATTTTTAAGATTGAACCAAACGTCTTGATTTTTCTGGAGCAATTAGAACCATTGATTTACTAAATGATATGCGAAAAGGATTTTGTAACAGTTGCAATTGGTATGAATTACATGAAAAATATAAAAAACATTCTTTAAACATTTTTCATTTGAGTCACGTATAAAAAATTTTAAAGCCTTATTTTGTAGATCTATGATAATTATACATATGCAGAAAAATTCATTGAAATCGATCGACGTACACACGAGCTGCACGCCATCAAAAATGGTGAAAATCGCAATTTTTCACGATATTCGGTCAGTTTCTGTTTAAACTCCACAAATTCTTACAACTTTCTACGCGTGTCGTTTTTTTATGCGCTAATCGATTTCAATGAAATTTTCAGCATGCGTATAACTAACATAGGTCTGCAAGATGCATATTTTAAATTTTCATTACGAGTTAAAATAAAAATGTTTTAAAAAATGTCTTTTTTATTTTTTCCTGTAGTTTCTTCCAATTAGAATTGTTTCTAAATTATTCTTGCGTATCATTTAGTAAATCAATACTTCTAGTTGCTCCAGAAAAGTCAAGTCGTTTGGTTGAATCCTTAAAAAGTTATTTAGGACTGAAGAGTGTCCGAATACTTTCGTGAGCTACTGTACGTGTATCATATCTTTAACACTTTGACTGCCATATCAGCAATATATGAGCGACAGAATTATTAGTCCATGTTTAAAAATAAATTTGTACGTTAATATATTCGTTACACTCAATTTAGTTGATGTCTAAAGAATACACGAAGGTTGATAGATAACTATATGCCATACATTTAAAGTTTTCAATCGCTGCTTGATTAAATAAATTAATTTGATTTTATGGAATTTTTGCGATCGTCAGTGTTGGGCAGTTAATGTGTTAAGAAAAATAATAATTTTATGGTCAAACGCTTCGTTTCAATGTACTCGTGTAGAGAACAGCATTATCCATCGCGCATTGCAGTGCTGTATCATTTACACGTAATTCGCGTTGAACTGTAGCGTACAGAGTCCCCCCCGCGCAAAATTCAGCAGTGCCTAAGAGGTTAATAGCGATACAAACTGCGTGTTCCTTCGAATCTCGATCTGTCAGCGAAGCAATTGCACGATAGTCTCTGGTTTCAACCGAAGATTCACTGCACAAGCACGCTCGTGAGTCTATCAATATGCTACTGTGCAATGATGTACTGCAAATTGTATCAATGACTTCGGTAGCACGAGAAACAGAATAGAAATTGATATCGTTTGTATGGTAGTCTTTGTGACACACCGATTGTCACATAATAAATAAATATAAAACGTTTCTTATGAAACCTTGTTAACAAAACGTTACTTATGAAACGCTGTTTATGAAGCATTCTTCGTAAAACGTTGCTTATAAAACGCTGTTTGTAATACATTGTTCATACATCATTGCTTGTAAAACATGTCTCGTAAAACGTTGCTTGTAAAACATGCCTCATAAAACGTTGCTTATAAAACATTGCTCATGAAAAGCTGTTTATAAAACATTCTTCAGAAAACGTTGCTTATAAAACGCTGTTTACGAAACATTTTTCCGAAAACATTGCTTATGAAACGTGTCTCACAAAACCTCGCTTATAAAACATTGTTTATGAAACGCTGTTTATAAAACATGTCTCATGAAACGTTGCTCATAAAATGCTGTTTATAAAACATTTTTCAGAAAGCATTGCTTATGAAACGTTGTTTATAAAACATTCTTCAAAAAACATTGCTTGCAAAACATATCTTACAAAACATTGTTTTTGAAATGCTGTTTATAAAACATTCTTCAGTAAACATTGCTTATGAAAGGTTGTTTATAAAACATTTTTCAAAAAACATTGCTTATAAAACATTCTTCATAAACATTGTTTATGAAACGCTGTTTATAAAACATTCTTCAGAGAACATTGCTTAGAAAACATTGTTCATAAAACATTGCTAAAAACGTAAGTAGAATGGGCCTCCGCATGGCCAGGAGTGCTAAGTAGAATATATCTGCGTGTGATCAAACACAGACAAGTAGACTGCATCTATAAACGTTCACACACATGCCAATGTAACCATACATGATCATACCTAACGTCCAGTTAGCCAGTACGAGTTTGCACATGATTAAACATGAACAGAACAAATCGCATCCGTAAATTCAGTCTGTATGTGGTCAGACAATTCCATAAGAACTAATGCACAAAACTTGTCCATTTTACGTTTCACATTTATACAGGGTGTCCCAAAAACGTTCTCGAAAGCTATAATTCCGAAGATTAATTTCCAAAACATTTTCTCTATAAAAATCGCATACGCAGTTCCGTTTCATAGTCCGCAACGAAATACGCAAACTAATCTAGCACGTTTACAATCTCCGAAAACAGTAAGGTCGGCAAAGACAGACAAACCGGTCCATAATTCCGTACCGGTATGAAATACGAAGGAGTATGAATCTTTCAGGTTGTCTGCAGCTTAGATTTCCATTATCCGAAACATCTGTTGCCCGTTCCGCAACACTCTATCCGCCGGAAACTGACAAAGAGACCCGGAGGATTCTATTATATAATTTATGGTAACCGTTCGCCGACCATGGAAGGATTTTATTGCATGTCCGTCGATTTATCACCCAATCCAGACTCATCTTCTCGACGATAACACTGATTATGCAGCATCCTGTATTTATCGCGTTGCCGGGGAAAACGCTCGCGGTTAAGTTCCGCATGAGAAATCGTCAACAATCACCGGAATCGCTTTAATTCCGCAGATGGGGAATGCAGTCGCGGAAAAGAATGCGATGGTGCGGCGTCCGGGGCTAAGAAATCGCCTGAAGATTTACGACATAATCGCCGGTGAGCGTGCATAAACCTTTCCCCGAGCGTTCTAAAGACCGCGCGCGTTTCCCTTTCCAAGCGGATGAATTATGCGCCGCTAAATCCACGGTTAATCGTGTCAATCCGTTCGTCAAGTATCGGACGAGTTTTTATTTCTCCCCTTTTCTACCCCCGGGTCTCCTCTCTCTCTTCTCTCTATTGCTCCCTTTTTTGTTTTTACATGTAGATATTTTTTCAGAGCTTTTTCATCGACCACTCTCATGCTTTGAAACATGACACGACGTTTTACAACGCTTCGAAATATTTTATCGAGTACTTTCGAGCGGTTCGAGAGCGGAATACTCGAAATATTGTGAAATACTAAAATCCTGAACTGCGACAATATTTTCCCGCCTGGCTGATCCCTGAAATAAACCATGCGCAACGGGTGTTCGCAAACATATTTATGGTTCATTACGAGCAAATTTTCTCGAATTATAAAACAGCCGATAAAAAGGATCCGCGGATTATAGAACGGGACGCCAGGGATTATAGAATTACCGTGGAACGTTCCAAGACCTGCTATTTCTCGATAAATATCATATATGTTTATTTTTTTTTTTTTGATTCGCGGATAAATTGTACAGGCGAGGAATTAGTGTCGACTTAATACGATTACAGCGTAAGAGCTTATAAATGCATTGGTCAATTTATTCCGTTGATAATACAGACGCTTTGAGATACGATAAATTTGTTTGATCCTACGGTCGTGGCAGTTCGAAGCTTCGCAAGCTGTGTTCGCCGGCAGTTAACCGTAATTTTAACGTTCCCGAAAAGTTACCTTAAGACATTAACTACATGGAATTTTCTAGTAGCACAGCCCAGTGTTGTTCAGACATGCATGAGTAGCACGGCTCTATGCATAGTCAAACACCAGAAAGTGGTGCAGCCCTGTGAATGGTCAGACACAAATAAGTAGCGCGAGAGCGTGCATAGTGGAGCAGAACTAAGTAGTATAACCCGGGAAATTTCTGGCATGATTGCACCAGCCGTTCTGTGCAATTCGTATAGTTGCTTGATTTTTGATCAAATGAATTTATAGTTGTGTATATGAGTTGAGAGATAAATGTAACTACCCTGTATATTGAATTTGACTCTCTAGTTAACCCCTTGACATATTAGGACGAGACAGACTCGTGATGAAGATTTTAAATGAAGCCTAACGAATATAAACATTATGCCTTTCTTTTTAGACGAAATCGAATGTTGTTTATTTGTAATAAATTCTTTGAGCATTCAAGTAGCAGTATAAAAAATATATATTTTCTTTTCTCTTCTGTAACATTTTTGATCAAATGAATTTTTAGTTGTGTATATGAGTTGAGAGATAAATGTTATCATAAATCCTGTATGTTGAATTTTAATCTCTAATTAACCCTTTGAGATATTATGACAAGTCAGATTCGTGATGAAGATTTTAAATGAAGTCTGACGATTATAAATATTATGTCTTTCTTTTTAGACGAAATCGAATGTTGTTTATTTGTAATAAATTTGTTAAATTTTCTTTTCAATTCTGTAACATTTTTGGCAAAGAAAATGTATGGCAAGGGGTTCATTAATTACTGTGACCTCGATGACTTAACAATTTTGTTATCAAAAATAATTCCGAACTATGAAAATGCAAATACGTACCTGGGAATGTATCATTAGTGTAATGTTATTAGTGTGTGTGTACTTACATTGTAATTTGTAACTAAATTATTAGATAACGTTACTTAGGAGGCCTTGTTGATTCGCAATAAAAATTGCTGTCGGCGTCGAAGACTCCATTAAAAAGTTTTCAGTGATGGATTATGAACTTGAAAGATTCTGAAATAATCGCCGGTCGGTAAAGTGTTAAGAATTTTTACCTGACAATTATTAAACTTGCAAAATTATCTTCTCAGGAGTCAATTCAATAGATTTCTTCATTAAATTATGTAATAAAAAATAAGGGCTCCATTAAAAAGTTTTCAGTGATGGATTATGAACTTGAAAGATTCTGAAATAATCGCCGGTCGGTAAAGTGTTAAGAATTATTACCTGACAATTATGAAACTTGCAAAATTATCTTCACAGGAGTCAATTCAATAGATTTCCTCATTAAATTGTGTAATAAAAAATCGCCTAAAATCTGAATAAATTAAATCTTCTAATTTCCATGACAATATACACTGTCCAATTGTACAGCCGAGTAGATTAAGTGTAAATATTTATATAGTAAATTTGGTGAAACAGTAAATGTAGTGTAATAGAATCCGAATAAATTTTCAGGTATTCCCGTAGTCGCACAACATTGTGCAACACGGAACAACCGTTTCGCGCAGCACTTTGCAATCATGAATTTATTCAACCGAGCGGTACAGCAGTGAAATAAGTGAAACGGCATCAAGATCGAAATTAATCAGAGCCCGATGAAAAAGTTGGACAGGAAAATTGGCTCGGAAATGGGAAAAATACGAAGAGCGGTGTGGAGTTGGATCGAATCGCTGGCCGAAAATTAAGGAAACGATAACGAGATGTAGTTCAGGCCCGTTAACAGCGCAACAATTTCTGTTCCCGTTCATCAAAGCACCTGGCAGTGTCCACAGCCGAGGCAATCAACGCCGCCGCGCCGGCCCTCGGAATCGTTTTTCCGCTTCCGGGTGAGCCCACGGAGAACTATTTAATTCATCGCGAGCGGGGTCAGTTAATGAGTTTTCACGGCGCAATGGCCGCATTACCGGGCCCGAATATTCATTGCGTGCCGCGGAACACACGCCGAGTAGATTTACGCGCTTCGTTCCGATGCCGGTAGTCCACCGGCGGAAGATAAAAAGCTCGTAAATTTTCTCGAACGTAGAACGATAAGGCGGGGAAAGGGGGTGGGCTCTCGCGCAAAATGAAAACGGTACGCGAGAGCTTACAGAACGGGAAAGGGAGCGTTTCCCTCCTCTCCGTCCAAAGGAAAATTTACTTCGACGCTGCGGCGGACTGCAAAATTCTCGAGTGACGGGAACGGTTGACTTTCGGAAGAGCGTACAAGATTTCAGAGTCGAACAACCGGAACGGTAAATGCAGAAACAGTGGAGTAATATATCAGAATCGGACTACAGTCGATGTGGAAAGTATTCGTACAGCGACCAATTTCAAATAAAACTGTGTGCGTAAACTTCAGTTATAAATTTTAAGCGATAAAAATGATTAATAAATATTCTTTGGTATTTGTAGAAAAGATTTCGTGAAAACTAAATTTTATTTTCTTCACCAACAAAAAGTTGGTGTATTACTCTAACAGGATTTGTTTCAACCGAAGTTTCGATCTGACAAGAATGATTTTTAATTTGGAGGAACAGCAAGAACGTTTTCGATCATTTCTTTTTTCGTTTCCAGAGAAGTATCAAAGGGTAGGCAATCGAACAACGAGATTGCTAAATAAGGGAACACTTTTATTATACGTTTAGCTTGAACGATTTTCAATTGAAAATCAACCCTTCTGTCTCGCTCTTTGTTCTTGTTTTACCGCGTGATATTAGGGTAGTAATGATTGTCTGTCGCGAGTCAGTGATAATGACGATTGCGGTCGGTGCAGACAGTCAACCCCGTATTTACGGTGATTATAACGCGTTATATTATTATCCGTGCGGGCACTTGACGGCTGTGTAAACGGTGATCGTCGACCACGCGAATTTTAATGCGCGGCAAATTGGGCGAGACGATGGATGCGCTCAATGAATTGCTGGTTTCGACCTCAAACAATTTTTAACCCTTTGCAGCCGCAGCTTTTTCAATACCAAAAGCCATTTTTTCACCTAGAATATTTTTATGCTTTCGTGATTCACTTCGTTTGCGCTTTATCCAACATTTAAAATTATTAATTAAATTGAAAAAGAAATTTAAATAAAGGTGTAACAATGTTTAGCGAAGCCTCGGGGGTTATCATTCGAGCGCCAAGGATTAACTAAAAGGAAAAATTAACTGTATAACCGTACGTTATGTAAATAATTAAATTATACGTTTGAAACTTCAACTACTCCTTCATCCTCGAAAATATGCAAAACTGTAATTTCAATGATACCGCCAGGAAAAAATTACTGCATCTAGTGCACACATTCGTGAAATAATATGCACAGTTTCCCAAGGCTGGGTCTCGCAGTTTCTTCGCAAGAAATCGTTATGTCGACCCGCGGGAGAGCGTGTACATGTAAAAGTTTAAAGAAGCAACTAAACATGATCGGTCACCGGACGAAGATTATAATAAACATTGGTCCTTTTTTCCACGAGACGGCCGGATTCACACGTTAAATTCCGAATAACTGCACCCACGGCGATTGAGTTTGTTCCTCTTTAGCCGATGAAATATTTATACGATTCAGCGCGTATTTATCGCGCGCGAAACATTCAAAGCTTTCGCGTCCAACGAACCGTCGAACGTTTTAGCATTCTAGCCGCGAGGAATTCCGATACGTCGATACCTCCGCGATTGCAGCTTTAATCCCCCCAAAGATTGGCATTGTATCGCGACGGGAGTGGAACGAGATTATCATGCGGTTACCGCAAACTCGGTGGCTTCAAACCTCCGGCCCGACCCTCATAAATGGAACTGATATTAATATCAGTTAATATTAATCTACGACCGTGTTAATGGACAGATCGGAAAATACTGTCAATTCCAGAGAAATGTTTTCCAGCCGGATGCCGAAGACGGGAACACGGGCACACTCGCAAATTAACCGTAAATAATTCCCCCATCAAACGTGGATTGACAGAAATACCGGAAAATAAAATGCTCCGATAAATCGAAAGACTCCCTGGCACGCCCTTCAAAGCTTCTGTCTGTTATTCGCTCGAAACCGGCTGCGTTTGATAATAAATGTCGTTGTGACGGCAACACCGATGGTTGTCCGTGTGCCTAACCGTGTCTTCGGAAATTTGTAACGCATAAATAAAAGGCAGGTAGAAAGTACGAAATACGATACGCGCCGCACGCGGACATTTCTACCAAGGACGAATGGACACCACGTGCGACGCACTTGGAGACACAAAAACAACTCTGCAATAAATCACTATAATCCCTCATTGACCATTTCCCACTCGTTCAGGTACACACCTTCAGGCTCACGGCTTCCAGCACACTCCTTCCATCATTTCCATAACCAATTAACAATTTTCTTTCTGTTTCTCTGTACAGCAGAGCACATTGGAATTAAGTTTTTGATAAATAAATTATAATTTTTCTTAAAGATATGATGCGTATACTTTAACTCTAATAATTTACTTAAATAATTAATAATGCAATTGAGTGTGCTCGAGCCACTATAGTGGCGCATCGTGCCTAAGAGCCAAACTACCCTCAACCAATCACGACGAAACCGAGGTGACGACGGATAAAACGCAACAAGACTCGTCGGACGATCTAGAAATCGCGAAGAAGACTACAGTGGCTCACGAAAGTATTCGGACACACATTAAATCTAAATAACTTTTTCAAAACTGAACCAAACGACTTGACTTTTCTGGAGCAAGTAGAAGCATTGATTTACTAAATGATATGCAAAAATAATTTTGAAATAATTCTAATTGGTAGAAATTACGTGGACAAATTTTTTAAATTATTTGTACTTCGACTCATAATGAAAATTTAAAATACGCGATTTTCAGAACTGTGTTAGTTATACGTACGCTGAAAATTTAACCAAAATCAATTGACGCAGGAGAAAATGACAGGCGTAGAAAGATGTAAGAATTTGTGGAGTTTAAGTAGAAACTGACCAAGAATCGTGAAAAATTGCGATTTTCACCATTTTCGATGGCACGTGGCTCGTGTGTATGTCGATCGATTTCAATGAATTTTTCTGCATGTGTATAACTATCATAAATCCACCAGATGCGTCTTTAAAATTTTTAGTACGTGGCTCAAATAAAAAAATATTGAAAAAGTTCCTTTTTTATTGGTCATGTAATTCATATCAATTGCAATATTTACAAAATTCATTTTGCATATCATTTATTAAATCAATGCAACTGATTGCTCAAGAAACGTCAAGACGTTTGGTCCAATCTTAAGAAAGTTATTTAGGTTTCTCCACTTACGTTATAAACGTAAACACAAAAACGTAACAACTTACGTGCCGCTTTGGTGACGGCCTTGATTTCCGGTTCCAGAGGCCTGATGGCCTTATCCGCGCACAGGCCGGGTGTTGTGTTCTTCACAGCCCTAGCCAAGGCTTGACAAGCCGACCAAAGGATCTGTGCATTGAAGCCTTGCTTTTCGGCCTCCATGCGACCTGCAACAAAAACAAGACACTCTTGTTGTTATTATTAAACAACAAATATGACAAACGGTTTTATTAGAACGGTCTGCGCGGCAGAGTTCAACGCGAATTACGTGTAAATTATACAGCACTGCAATGTCCGATCATAAAATTATAATTTTTCTTAAAGATATGATACACGTATGTTGACTTTAACCATTTACTTTAATAATTAATAATATATTAAAATGGCACGTCGTTCAGAGAGATGGCATCCGCGAAAGCCACTATAGTGGCGCACATTGCCTAAGAGGTTAAACACCTAACAGATTTATTTGTTGTTTGTCAGTCTCTGTGGATTGACTAATAATATGCATATGCAAATATGCACTCTATTTTAATAGATTCGATTGAAACGGAAAAGCACGAATGGGGTAAACGAGTATTTTGCTTATGCACAGTTATATTCTTTCCGTTTAACGCTAGAACTATCAAAATGACTGGTCCAAAATTTTTTATATTAATAAGTTATAAAAATGTTTGTATCAGAAATTTTTGAGTGTCCTTTTTTGATGAAAGCATATATTGCGATAAAAATTGTATGAAATTCGAATAGGGAGAGTTTCGTTGTTATTACAGAGTAATGTATATCGTTGGATTTATCGTTCTGTAGTTCTAGTGTGAACCCTTTACCAACCGGAAGCCTATTAACACTTTAACTTCCCAACTGACGACTTCAAAAATTCCACAAAATCAAAGTAATTTATTTAACGAAGCAACAATTGAAAACTTAAAATGTATAACACAATGTTATCCTTCGACCTTCTTCTATTCTTCAGATCTCAACTAACTTTAGTGCAACCAATATATTAATGTACAAATTTATTTTTAAACAAAGTGTTAATAGGTCTTTCGATAATTGCCTCGTGACAAAATGCGACTTAGAACTAACTGATTTTACATTGTAATTTCTAACAAAATTATTAGATAACGTTACTTAGGAGGCCTTGCTGATTCGC
>CM052098.1:4320050-4347839 GCA_028453745.1 Agapostemon virescens
AGTACTATTCGTTGATTTCGCGGTTCGCGAACAAGTTTGTACACTTAATATGCTTTTTTAAAAAAACAAAAAAGCATTATTTGGTAAAACGAAGAACAGTGTAGAAATGGGCAATCCAATGAAACCTACCAGAAGCATGAAAAAAATGCAATATGTCACACGAGGGGAAAAATAAAAATGTACAATTGCGTTTCCGTACAAAAACAAATGGCCGATCCGTAACAAAGCGAAATCGTTCGCGCAAACCATAACCAAGGACCATTAACCGTCACAATTCACGAGAAAGGTCAGTCTTCGTAAAAAAGAGTAATATCGAAATGTTTTCTGTGGCGAACAAAATGGTAGAAAACTAGAAAACCAACAGAGCAAAACGCCGAAATTTCTTCATGCTTCGACGCGATCCTTTCAAATTCCGCGCTCTCTATTCTGTCCGGTTTCAAACAAATTGCAGATCAGTATCATTGTTTGCTATACTCTTGTCCGGCGAATGAAAAGGCGGCGGGCGGCGAAAGAACTTTTTTAAATAAAGCAAACTTGATAATGGAACGACGAGACGAAGAGAAAATCAAAACTTAACATAAACTATTTCATTAAAATGTATATCACCATAAAAGTTATGCAAACTTTGAATAATTGCAATCTTCTCATTATTATAAAGCGGTGTATATTAGTATAGTCTAGTGATCCGTTCTTCCAGGATTAACCCTTTGAACTCCAAGCAATTTTAATTCCACAATCGAGATATTTGTTGGCTTAGAGTAGTTCAATTGTACATTGTTAACCCTTTGCACTCGAACGGTGACTCTCAGACACCACTGAAAATAGCTGCAGCATTGTTTAAACGAATCTTCACGTCGCTATGCTTGCGTCAAAGAAATTCGTAAAAATTTGTGTGCATAAGACAAAATATATTGTGTCAAATGAAAATATTCTAGGTTAGAAAAAATGCCTTGGGGTTGGAGTTTAAGCAGCTTCGAGTGCAAAGGATTAATTTCCTTCGGTCCGTAGAAAATTGCTTACTATTACTTGTACCTGCAACATTTCAATTTTTACCGATTTCTTAATTGCAAACATAGCGATATAAAAATTGTTTCGAATAATATGCCAATTTTTAAGATCGCCTCGGAGACGCCATTGGAGTGCTAAGGGTAAAAAGAAGAAGACATTCGTAAAAAAATTCGAAAAATAATAATAATTACACGAAACCGGCCCGGAAATATTTTTAAAAAATTGTCGAAGTACCGTTGAAAGAGTGACATTTTTAAAAAGCTAACTCGAAGCAAGGAAAAATCGAACATCGCCAATTCCTCGGTCAGAATTCAGTGTTCGCGTTTAATTTACTGGGACGGGGTAGTTCGTTTGACACAAAGATACGGCGGTTCACACTCGAACAGCTCCTGAACCAGAGAGTTTCCGTCGCAAAGGAGGCCACGCCTCGGCGTGATATCACTCGTCAATCAAATAAATTATACAAGATCGATATATTGGCCGTTGCTCCGAGCGGCGGAGAGGCGTAGGAAAACCGATCCGATTCGGTTCTCCGCGGATTTTCCGTAGACCGGTAATCCCTGGGAACACAGTCGGTGAATCGTGTGGACTTCCAGCAACGCCGTCGTTCCGACCTCGGTGACGCTTTCATCGGATAAGCAAACTGCAGCTTATGAGAACGGGGGATCCGGGAAATACTGAAGAACCCTCGTGAACGTCGCGTTTATTCTTATTTACGTGTCCCGTCGCGATACCGGATGATTATAAGAGCTGGCGAGTCGGGGAAAATGAAGACACTCGAAAAAGGGTGAAGGGCCCTCGGTCGCTTTAAATCACCCGCCGCGGCAAAATAATTGCGAGCCCTGGCAGAGTGGATGGGTTGCCTCGAGTCCGTTCTCCTCGGTTTCGTCAAATTCGACCGAAGAAATTCATCCCGAAGACGTTGCGAATCGCACAAAACACCGAGCGCACGTTTGCTTCAGGCCAATTACGTCGCCGCATAGCCGTTATGCTCGTTCGCGGTTCATGAAATTTTTAGCAATACTTTTTCGACGGTATTTCATCTATCTCCGCGAATTTCAGTCGGCACAACCGAAGAAATCTGGCCTGAAGATGTTAGAAGCGCACGAGGTACCGCATACGTCTGCTTCAGACCAATTACGTCGCCGCATAGCCGTTACGCTCGTTCATAATGCAGAAAATGTTTAGCAATACTTTTTCGACAGTATTTCATCTTTCCCGGTGGATCCCAGTCGGCACAACCGAAGAAATCCGGCCTGAAGATGCTAGAAACGCACGTGGTGCCGCATACCTACTGTCTTGTTTGTTAATTAGGCATCAACTTCAATGAATTTATTATTATTTTACTATATAAGTAAATATATTCGTTTCTTACGCTGACTACAAGTAACTGGACACGTAGGCAGTGTGTATACCAAATTTCAGCTCGATCGGATTGAAATTGTGGCCGTGGTGCGATTTTAAAAATTTCGAGGAGTAGGAAATCGCGAAAATGGGCAAAATGGGGTTGATTAAATGAAGCTTCCTGAAGTCCCCTGAAATGTTAGCCTAGATGTTGAGAGCTCTGCTTAAAGAGGAAGGTTTGGGGATGATTTTCCCGTTGGAATCATGTCGATAGCTCTAATAGTTTGGTCGGGGGACGCCTTCAAAGATTGCCTAATTTTGGAGTACAAATAATGTGTACTCTAATGTAAAAATGTGCATCTTCATATGATCAGATGTTATTAAAGCAGTAGACCATTGAATAAAATGAATCCTGTAACAGAATCATCTTGCATCATCCTGAGTCTTAACCTATGAAAAATAAACGATCAATTGTAGCGAGTTCCCGCGTTTTGTGATCTTAGCGAATGATAAAAAACACAATCAAGAGTATCTCCGGGCTCGTTTTCATAAGCCGTTGATATAATTCCCTGGCCGATTCAAATTGGCAATTCGCAGCCAACGCTCCCCTAATTGTTTCCAGCAGTATACTATACTCTATCGTTATGCTTCGCCGAAGCTTAGTCTATCGTTAAGTTCGCGTTCCTCCAAAGAGAAGACGAGTACACTGAAAGATATAGGAAGCCCAACGATTACGGTTAACAGGCGACTTTACGAGGGGATCTTAACGAAGCTCGAGACGGCCAGTTAAGTTTGGATTGCGAATTTAATCGGGACAGAATTTCGCGATAAGAGAGCTGGCACATTGAACGGTGGCCGACTGTGCTAATCACTGCTAGGTTCGCCAACTGTTATGACGTTCGAAACGGTACGAAATGATCCTGCAGCTGATAAGGAACTTGCAAATGTAGTTTAGCTGGGGAAAAAAGAGGACAGTAACAATAACCTCGCGAAATGAAACTCGAACGATTCAATTCTCTCCCGCGATTGAAACTCGCGGTGCTGATAATCGATTTCTGATTGAAAAAGGACCAGGGAAATATTTGCGTGAATTAAAATGCATGACATTTTCAGATCCTGAGATTTGATATTGATTGACCATTTCTAATGGATATTTAATTGTGTATTATTTGTTCTAGCCACTGTGATAGCCAATTTATTGATACGAGGGACGATATTAATAACAATAATATTTTTATACGTTCCACTTTCTGTAGAACAAATTTGTTAAACGTACGTATCGACTGTAAGTTGAATATAAGTGAAAAACGTGACAGACACGACAATACAACATCGAAACGCTCGCAAAAGTGTCAAGCCTCTGGCTTCTGCAATTTTAAATAATTTTTATGATGACGAATGAATGAATCCACTTAAGAATTTTCCATAGAAGAAAAGGTCTGATTTAAATAATTACAAAATTAAGAAACTACGAGTGGACATTCTAACGTGATTGTTTTAGCAACGATAAAACATCGAAACTTTTGGAAAACGACAATCCTGTGGCCACTGCAACTTTAAATACTTTCTGTGATAAGATAATTACAAAATTGAGAAATTACGAGTAAACATTCTAACGTGATCCTTCTAGTAACGATAATACATCGAAACGTTTGAAAAGCGACTATCCTATGATCACTGCAATTTTAGATAATTCCTGTGATAAAATAATTACAAAATTAAGAAATTACTGTTTTTGTTATGAAACATCGAAACGTTTGGAAAGTGCCAAACCTGCGGTCACGGCAATTTTAAATAATACGTATGATGATAAACGAATGAATAAATTCACATCCTCCATAAAAGCGGACGTCTGATTTAAATAACAACGATGGAAAGAATTACGAATGCATATGCAAATATGATCGTTCTGGCGACAATAAGACGTCGAAAAGTCGTCCGTAGAAAATGAAATCGATTCTCACAGTGTCGCCGGGATTCCAGCGATTTTTCGTAGAGTGACTCAATGATTCGAAACCGATTCGATCAACGATTCCCGGCAGGATTTTCTTGGCCCCGTATTCATGGGGTGCGTTTGCATCCTGATTGGAACGCGTTCGTCAGCGTGACACAGCCGCTTAACAATAAAAGCCGCTGTCGTTGCAGGGGATACTGCTCATTGTTTATGAGCCTGGCACGCGCAAAACCGAGGTTAAATCAGTGGGGGATTAAGCTCGACGAGCTGCGGCCTGTCCCTCTGACGTTTCACGCTTCGGAGGCTCAACAAATTTCGACAGTTACCAGCATCCCCTTTGTTATTTTAAATCCTTTGTTCCGCGTGTTCGACTGTGTCCCGTTAGCTTCTTATTAATTGGATTTCATGATATTTTTTTCTATCCTATCTACTACCCCGTTCTTCGTCACACATTTGTTTTACAAATTATGTACTACGAAACTGTGGAATTATTGAAACGAAGACCGTACGAAATCTAAATTAATTGTTATTTTTGCAAAACTATAGGTATAAGTTACTTTTAACACTAAAACTATCAAACCAGTCATTTTGACTGGTCCCTACAGTTTCTTCTTTCGCAATTATCGAAATTATAGGAATGTATCCATCAGAAATTTTCAGGTGAACTTCTTTAACACTTTGACTGCCATGTCACCCATACATGGGTGACAGAATAATTTGTCCATGTATAAAAATAAATTTGCACATCAATATAATCAAAGAAAAATCAGAAATTATAAGCCTATATATGCAAATAAAAAAAAATTCCGTTTAAACAATTTTATTGCAATATATTCACCAATTAACAAATTGTAATCAATTGAAATGCAAATAAATACGTTGTTATTGATATACGAACCCAGAGCTATTCTAGTTTGGTAATCACTGACAAAAGCACAAATAATATCAATTGGATGAAATGGTTTCGCTTATTTTTACTGCAGACAGTTTGCACAGTATTTATTTTGTTATTTCAGGTTGATGAGCCTAGCAACTGTCATAAATATTAATATTGGTTGTCTTGGCAACATTATAGAATTAAGATTTATGCGCCATCTCATGAAGAAAGCAATAATTATTATTGCTATTATTATTATAAATTAAAACGTGACCTGAAAGTTACACGGGCCCATAGAGGGTTAAAACAACAGTGAAAATTCAAATGTTGCACGTACGAGTAATAGTAATAGACTATATATTCACGAAAGAAAATCAACCATGTACACTGGAACAATTTTAGCTGAAGAGAAATTGTTTCGATTTTAGAATTAAAAATGCTTCGATTTTATAATTAAAATTGCTTGGAATGCAAAGGGTTAATAATTCTAACAAATTCGAGTCTCCCCAAATATCTGCAGCTCTGAACTGCAAGTGTTTCAGCAGCTCCAAAAATTGTGTTAGCGATTTTCCATAAAGAATATCGCTGAAAAGTAAATTATGATTGAAGGGCGGGAAGATTGAACTTTCGAAGGGAACATTGTACGCTGTTTTTTTATAATTACTGTGCTCCGCGGTTTCCGCGACAATTATCGAGAGCCGACATTTTATGATTGCTTTTATAATCCTATCCTCCCTCTATCGCTTATTCATCCCCCATTTCCACCGGGTCTCTCGTCCTCACCCCCGCACGTCCTTTCTCTATATTATCTCTGCCTTTCATGTCGACTTCCTTTGTTGTTCCACTGTTTCACGTCTTCCTCCTCCTTCCATTAACCTACTCTTTCTCCCGTTTTCTCGCTAACTAACCCCCTTTTCACCTCCTTTCTCTATAATTATCCCTCTGGTTCGCGTCTTCTTCTTCCTCCCATTCACGCCTCCTCTCGCGAATTAATCTCCACTGCCGCGTCTTTTCCCACCAATTAACCCCTCCACCGTGACCTCCGACCTCGGGTCGTGATACTCTCCTTATGTTCCACCCCGTCGTTCACCTTTCCACCCCTTCACCCCGTCTCCCCCCCTCCCGCGATAAGAAGTCTCTTCTTTTTTTCTCATCGTCGACTTTGTTTCGCCGACCTTTTCTTTCGCAAATACTTTCTCCGAGCTTTTTCTTTCGCACAGACTTTCACTCCATTCATCAAGCTCCGCCATCTTTTTCCGCTCTCTCGATACTCAACCACCCATGCGACTTTTTTTTCCCCAATGCTCAACCAGCTCCTTCCTCGCGAATAAACAATCTCAATCAAGTTTTTTCCCCCTTTGATAAAACTGACGGGAGCCAGCGACACTCCACGTCCCATATAATCCTGACTATCCCATTACGCTCTCAAAACCTTGGATAAACGACTCCATCTTCGTCGCTTTCCTCGCTTTACAACTTTTTTGATGATCAATCTAATCGACAGTCTGTTTTACAGCTTACGTAATTTCGTCTTTATACCTCTTTTTTTCATTTCCCTTTTTACGAAGGACTGCGCCGATTGGCTGACGTCGATTGCTGGGAAACTAGGTGCATGTGTTGTTGACGAAACTCCGTTGATGAATGATTTTATAAAATCGAGAGGATTCTACGTTTACCATGTTGCATTACTAAATGATTTTATAAAATCGAAAGGATTTTATGTTTGTCTGTTTCTTTGATAAATGATTTTATAAAATCGAAAGGATTCTATGTTTGCCATGTTTCATTGATAAATGATTTTATAAAATCGAAAGGATTCTACGATTGCCATGTTTTATTGATGAATGACGTTATAACATTGAAAGGATTCTATGTTTAGCATGTTTCATTAATAAATGATTTTATAAAATCGAAAGGATTCTGTGTTTGCCATGTTTCATTCATGAATGACGTTATAAGATTGAAAGGATTCTATGTTTAGCATGTTTCATTGATAAATGATTTTATAAAATAGACAGCATTCTACGTTTGCCATATTTCATTGATGAATGACGTTATAACATTGAAAGAATTCTACGTTTGCCATGATTCATTGATGAATAGTATAATACCATTGAAGAGATTCTACGTTTGACATGTTTCATTGATGAATGACGTTATAACATTGAAAGAATTCTATATTTGTCATGTTTCATTGATAAATGATTTTATAAAATCGAAAGGATTCTATGTTTGTCATGTTTCATTGATAAATGATTTTATAAAATCGAAAGGATTCTACGTTTGCCATATTTCATTGATGAATGACGTTATAACATTGAAAGGATTCTACGTTTGCCATGTTTCATTGATAAATGATGTTATAACATTGAAAGAATTCTACGTTTGCCATGTTTCATTGATGAATGACATTATAAAATCGAAAGGATTCTATGTTTACCATGTTTCATTGATGAATGATGTTACAAAATTGAAACTATACATTATAGATCACGTATCATTTATGAATGGTTTCCCCAAATCGAAAGGACACTGCATCTGTCGTCGGACTGCAGATTTCGTGCATTTCCGACAAAAACGAAAAAGTGCAATTTAAAATAAGACAAACGCTAAAACCATCCGCTGCTGTATATATTTAGAAAAATCGTGAATCATTTATCGATGCTCTTAGATCGTTTTAAACTCCGTCACTGTTTTATATTTCACGCACCAACGTCTGGTATGAACGCATAAAGTTCGCAGTCGAGTGACGCGTGTCTTGATTGAAATTTGTCTGTTTGCAGAATCATGCATAGATTCGCCGTCTCTTAGCTGGCTTTCTGATATCTGTTTCATATCGAATCGAAGTAACGATGCGGCTGACGCATGGTAAAAGGGGTCGAACCACGAGCAGCCGCGATTCAATCGATTTCCCGTCGACACACGCCGCTCTTTTTTGAGTCGGCGAAATGGCAAATCCGCCACGGAACGCGTAAACCCGACCGAAAACAGCTTCCCTATCCAACCGGCTGGTTTCGGCCAGCAACGGATTTCGGGTTTCGCTGTTACAACCGGTTTGCACTAACACCCGCAACGCAGCAACCCGCCGCCACCGGGTCACAGGCAAATTAACACTGAAAACGCAAACCGGTGCGTTTCGATTATACCTTAACACCGAGCCTGCTGAGCGTTAAATTCGACTAATATCTATAATCTTCTAAAAATTGCATCATTTCATTCAATTCATCATTCATTTAAATTTTGTGCGATTTTCATTCCAATATACGATTGAACGTAAAAATCTACTGACTCGATTCTCATTAAGTCCGTTTTCTAACTTCGATAATTGTGAAATAAAACATCTGAGAAGCGTTGGTTAACACTAATTCTACCACAGCGCATCGAACGACCCTCCTCAGATTTTCTATTTTACTACAATGGCTGTTATGAAATGGCCTTCGTAGGAATCAGTCCAATAGATCTGTTTATTAAAATTATACTGTGCAAGTAAAATCGCAAATAATTCAAATAAATTAAATCTCGGACTACAAAAATTTTACAACAAAATTCTACACGAAAATTCTACAACATCGAAATGAGATGTTGAATGAAATAAAAATTGAAAAAATAAAATATGTAATGTAGAGTACTCCTGCCACGTTCTTGCACTTTTTAGGTCACCATCAACTTTGTTGCAATGAATATACCAACGTTAAAATTCATTTAGAAACGATATAAATAATTCCGTCAACTATATTATAAATGAGTTGACAGTCAGAGTGTTAAAGATGGCAATTTTTAGTGACGCCTTAGAGAGGCCATTCGAGTGCCAAGGGTTGATACCGCTTCTCGTCCACGGGCATTAGGGTGGTCCTCGTCTCTCGGTGGTTCGTGGTCATGAAGATCGCATACGCTCGAGCGGGTGCTAATTAATTATTCGTCCGACTGCGATTCATCGGGCTCTATTGTCGGAGACGTGAATTCATCGTAACGAGAATAACCGTTGGAGGGGGTGGAAGAGGCTGAGGGATGGATAGATGATAACGCGGAACCGGTACATGGTAATAAATCTCTGTGTGGCCCGTCGCGTCGACGCATTCTAGCTCGCGATACTTTTCCCGGAGGCCGTGTAATTATTTCGCGTGGCGGGATAAAAAAAAAGAAGAAGATATAGAATACGATAGAAAAGGAAACCGCTGGCCCGGTTAGCACCCGGACGGTTGGGATCGTTAATGGGTTTCTGGTTGGACCCGTGTGCTTCCCCCTGGTCAGTTTAATTACCCCTTTAATCGGGCCGCGTCGTTTCGCAGGGAATCTGTTCCCCGGGATATCACACGGT
The DNA here is from genome assembly GCA_028453745.1 of Agapostemon virescens. NCBI lineage: Eukaryota > Metazoa > Arthropoda > Insecta > Hymenoptera > Halictidae > Agapostemon > Agapostemon virescens. The sequence continues at coordinate 4,329,552 of CM052098.1, forward strand.
CTTGCTCTCGAGAGCGAACTCTCTTTGACCCGGGCTTAGTTTACTTGGCACCAGGGTCGAAAAAAGCCCAGGATTTCACGCTACGGGCCGAAAAGAAGAATGGGCTGCCTTGGCTTCGCCGTCGGGTGCCTCTTCAACCCTTAACCGCTCGAACGGCGACTCTGAGGCAACGCTTAAAATTAACCGGTACTCAAAACGATTTGTATACCGATATATAAGACGGCGATATGGTTCTTCAAAATTGGATTAGAAACAATTTGGTTGGCATTGAAATGTGTGATTATAATTTTTAGCTATTTAAAGTGACTTGGTGATTGTCAGATTGTTCTATGTCGTTGGTCTGATTCTTCAAATTGAACTGATAAATTGATATAGTTAGAAACTTTTATTTGGCATCGAAATGTATGATTATAATTGTTAGCTATTTGCAGGGACTTGGTGATTGTCAAATTGTTCTATGCCGTTGGTCTGATTCTTCAAAATTGAACTGATAAATTGATATAGTTAGAAACATTTTATTTGGCATTGAAATGTATGATTATAATTGTTAGCTATTTGCAGTGACTTGGTGATTGTCAGATTGTTCTATGTCGTTGGTCTGATTCTTCAAAATTGAACTGATAAATTGATATAGTTAGAAACATTTTATTTGGCATCGAAATGTATGATTATAATTGTTAGCTATTTGCAGGGACTTGGTGATTGTCAAATTGTTCTATGTCATTGGTCTGATTCTTCAAAATTGAACTTATAAATTGATATAGTTAAAAACTTTTATTTGCCATCGAAATGTATGATTATAATTGTTAGCTATTTAAAGTGACTTGGTGATTGTCAGATTGTTCTATGTCGTTGGTCTGATTCTTCAAAATTGAACTGATAAATTGATATAGTTAGAAACATTTTATTTGGCATTGAAATGTATGATTATAATTGTTAGCTATTTAAAGTGACTTGGTGATTGTCAGATTGTTCTATGTCGTTGGACTGATTCTTCAAAATTGAACTTATAAATTGATATAGTTAGAAACATTTTATTTGGCATTGAAATGTATGATTATAATTGTTAGCTATTTGCAGGGACTTGGTGATTGTCAAATTGTTCTATGTCGTGGGTCTGATTCTTCAAAATTGAACTTATAAATTGATATAGTTAGAAACATTTTATTTGGCATTGAAATGTATGATTATAATTGTTAGCTATTTAAAGTGACTTAGTGATTGTCAGATTGTTCTATGTCGTTGGTCTGATTCTTCAAAATTGAACTGATAAATTGATATAGTTAGAATAGCGACTTTGAGGCACCGCTAAAAATTGCCACAGTAGTATTCAGAACGATTTATACATTATCATGTCTTTAAAACGTCGAGGTGGTTCTTAAAGATTTACCTAATAAATTGTCAGACAGTTGGAGCACAAAGAATAATAAAGGTAATAAATGCATGATTCCAATCTGTCAAAAATGATTCGAAAGAATTTATTCCTCTTTATACTGGTATCTAAAAAAAAATAGATGAATATTTGACTGTTGTAAGAACGAAGAATAGTAAAAAGAAACTGCACATACACAAAAGGAAATAAATCATGTGAAATGAAATCATTCTAGGTCTGAAGAAATGCTTTGCTTTCGGGGTTGAAACAGCATCGACTGCAAAGGGATGCACGCTCGTAACGTTTCAACGTAATCGAATAAAGTTGCTACGCAAAATGTATAAAATCGTTAAAATTTGACTGCAAAGGATTGTTGTGTGCAACATGTCAACGTAATCGATTGAATTTGCTACGAAAAATGAATAAAATCATTACAATTCAACTGCAAAAGAATATTGTATGCAACATGTCTATGTAATTGATTAAACATGTTACGAAAAATGTATAAAATCGTTGAAATTCAACTGCGAAGGAATATTGTATGCAACGTGTTAATGTAGTCGATTAAAGTTCCTATGAAAAATGTATAAAATCGTTGAAATTTGACTGCAAAGGAATGAACATACGCAACGGGTCAACATAATCGACTAAGGTTGCTACGAAAACTCTATAAAATCGTTACAATTCAACTGCAATGGAATATTGTATGCAACATGTGAACGTAATCGATTAAAGTTGCTACAAAAAATGTACAAAATCGTTAAAATTAAATATGAATGAACATACGCATCGTGTCAACTTAATCGACTAAGGTTGCTACGAAAACTGTGCAAAATCGTTGAAACTCGACTACGAAGCTATATACGCACGCAACGTGTCAACATGATCCATTGAAGTTGCCGCGGAAAAACGTGCAAGATCGTTAAAACGTTATCGCCATAAACGGACAAGCTACGAGCAACAGATAGGTTCTAAAAGCAACCGAAAAATCGGAATGCAACTGCCGGTGATGTGAAACCCCCGCGACAGCGATCGCTATCCGTGGAATGATTGCGAAATGTCCGTGGCCCCTCCTCCGCGGGGAATAACGGCAATTCCTTCCAGCTCTTTTCCCCGTGTGGCACGCACCGCGGCGATTAATTACGCGAGTAATTAAGCGGGCCGTGTCCAGAAATTACCGGCGTTATTCGATTTGTCAATTAGCGCTTGCTCGCCGTGGTGGGGACAGAGGGGTTGAGGGGGGCAGAGGGCGGTTGCACTTGTGCAGCCCGATGACACCTGGGAAAACCACACTGCCGTTTTTCGACACCGTTTATCACCTAACGGCAGCACGCACACGCAAAAAGAGAGCTCGACGATCTCTGCGGTTCCGACGCATTGCCATTCGCGGAGTGGTGGAAAAAATCAGCTCGAAAACACGTGACCTGTCGAGAATGGTACAGGTGCGCGGCAATGATAACGGGAAATTTGAACGATCTCGTTGGATTTTAGCGAATATTCAAATTACATGATTTTTGTCCGAGACCGTAATTACGGTCGAGTTGTTCGATTCGTTGCGTCCGATCTTTTTCGAATTAATTCGTTGATGTTTGTTCCGCTTGCAACACGAAGCAATTAATATCACGTGCGCGGTCTGCTGTTTTTGTAAGACATTCGGCTTTTCGACTAATGGCAAATTCATTAGCGAATAAAATTGTTCGATGTTTTTACAGAGGCTACATTTTGTAGTATTTTTGAGGAAGATCGGGCGTAGATTGTTCTATCAATCGTGTTAAATCATCTATGAGGGAAATGAAGAATAATATATAAATTTCAAGTATTGAAATTGCCATAATTCCGACGGATTAAATAATGGAAATTTTTCGAGAATCGAAGGTTCACGTTTAAATAAGGAGTCACTGTATGTACAAGTTGCGGTCGTGTTAAGGGTTGATCAAATGAAGAAGGGGGTGAAGCGGAATATTCTTCAATGATCGCGGATAATCCAAATTGAAATATGAACGAATGGAAATTATGAGTGTCTTGCAAAAGTCTGTAGTATTTAAGGGTTGGGCAAATGAAAAGGGTTGGAGGAGATTGGTAACAAAAATTCTATCATGACCACGGACAATCCAAATTGAAATACAGACGAGTGAAAATTATGGATGGTCTTAGAAACGTTCTAACAGTATTTAAAGGCTGAAGAGTATTCGTGTAAAAAATTCTGTAACGATTACAGACAATGCAAATCGGAATACAGACAAATTGGAAAGCGCAAGTGGTCTTTGAAACTGTCTACAGTATTTAAGGGTTCAGCAAATGAAAGGGATTGGTAACAAAAACTCTGTCATGACCACGGACAATCCAAATTGAAATACGAACGAATGGAAATTGTGAGTGGTCTTAGAAACGTTCTAACAGTATGGTACTTAAGGGTTGAACAAATGAGAGGGGTTGAAGAGTAATCGCGTAAAAAATTGTGTAACGATCGCAGACAATTCAAATTGGAAAGTGCAAGTGGTCTTTGAAACTGTCTACAGTATTTAAGGGTTCAGCAAATGGAAGGGGTTGAAGAGGACTAGTAACAGAAAAAGTTCTATAATGGTCCTATGCAATCGAAATCGAAATACAGACAAATCAAAATTGCGAATTGTTTAACGTACCGTCTACGGTATTTAAGGGTTGGATTCATAAGGGATAATTCACGCTGTTTTCACCAGCAAATATCCCGTCGATCGTCCAAGGTTTTCACGATTCGTGGGCGAAGCGACTTCGAAAGGGGTTGAAAACAGTCGTGGCAGACATCATTCCCTTCGTTGGCCCGTGGTAGCAATCAATTTCTCGAATCCGAGCACTGACGTCAGAGAAGACTCCGTCGAAACAAAAAGGATGCTCGCCGCAGGAGCAACCCCGGAATTTTCCTCCTTGTCTTACCAATTTTCGAGTCGGCACGCAACGCTGGATTTACAGTCCGAGCATAAAAAAATATAAAAGGAAGTTTGAAACGAGCGAGCTGGCGCCAGTTAACTACTTCCCACGTCATATTTCCGGGGGATTTACGATTCCTTCAGGTAACGTATTCTTCTTCTCCTTGTTCTTCCAGGATCTCTGTCTCGCGTTCTCGCTTATCCGCCTCTTCGTTTCTTTCGCGTTTGTTATACAGAACCGCCCCTCGACGTGGCCGGGGATTGAAACACAAGCTTAAAGAGGATCGACGCAACCCTGACACGGAAATCAACGTTGCCTGCGATGCTAGTGGGACACGTGAATTTTTATCTCTATCATAAATTCATTGTTGTTGACGACTTTTACGCACAGCCACCGGAGACAGGCCTGAATCGTGAGCTACGATGATTTGTGAATTGTTGTACTGGATGATTTCTAACTCCAGTTCTCTTTTCAACATTTCTTTACGTCAATAGTGGCTTGATTAGCAGATTATTTATTTAACCCGTTGCCCTACAACAACGAGTCAGACTCGTGATCAAAATTTCGAACTGAATCTTCTAAACATGTATTTCCTTAATTTTCTTCAAACGGAAATAACATTTTATTTAATTGTTGATCGTGTACGATTATTGGAGAATAGCTAGGTACGCATTAACAACAAATTTGTAACTTTTCTTTTCGTCGTTTTTTGGAGGATCAAAATAAGTCACTGCTATCACAAAATAAATCGTAGGACAAGGGGTTAAAGCCAGTGGTCCTTGTCAAAAGGCATTTAATCGACCCTCCGACAGGACAATCATCTGTCAAAGAAATTCGTAAAAATTTTAAACAAATTTCGAATGCATAAGATGAAATATATCGTGTAGAATGAAAACAGTCTAGATCAGAAAAATGTGCAAAGGGTTAATAATACCGTGCCTCAAAGAGTTAAGGCACAGCTTACGAAAACATAAACAATATTGATATTTTATTTCAATAACTACTTAAATTGTGTCGTACACGGTCTTTGGCATGTAAAAAACCTTGCGAACACTATTTTATGCGACTCGAACCCAACACTTAATTTAACTCAATCTTTACGAATAATTATAACATAGTTTACAAAATCGTGTCACTAATAAAAGCACCGAAGACACGTTCACAGAACCCGAAAACGAAAGTCAACGTCTTCCCCATTATCGATCCAGAGCTAAATATACATGTTCAAATATTTACACATACGGTTGACCGTAGAGCATCAACAACAAATGCGACCAAAAATTAATTCCCCGATAACTATTCCCACCGTACAAACGCGTCTAACAATGTGCAGAAAATCAGCAGCCATAACGATCGACGTGCAGCGGATTTTCTGTATTTATGGCTAGCACCATTGATGGAATTCTCGAATAGTAAACAGTTTCATAACGCCAGCCGAAAGAGAGAGAGAGAGAGAGAGAGAGAGAGATTTTATTTGTTGCCAAAAAGAATTTTAATACAACAAACAAGATTGCGCTCGTCCGGAACTCGGTGAATTAGTCCATAAAAATTGATAAACGCGTAATCATCCGCTCGCTTCGAGCTTCAAAATGGCCGCCGATTTTTCAGCGATTTCTTCTTTTTCTATCTTTTTCAGCATACTTCCCCGTTTAACCAGTGTGTTGTTTGCGGAGTTGCGGACGAGGAGGCAAATTTCACGGTGTCGTTTCACGGAGAAGTTTCGCGTACGCGCGGGAAAAATTCGAAAGGTCAGGAAAATCGAAGAAAACGCGGCCGCGTGCCATTATTTATTTCGCGCGGATCCTTTTTCATCCCTGGACCTATTCGACCCTCCACAATACGAGCACCCAGCACGAACCCAGAGGTAGAAGGGTTCAGGGAGAGGGGAGGGGGGCACTTTGAAACTCGTTACAAGATTTATGCGCGTTTCGCGCCTCTAAAAGCGAACAGGTACCGGGAGGAGACTGAGGAGAAAAAGGAATGGGAGAAATGTCACGCACACGAGCTCTTAAACTGATGCACGGAAAAAAAGTGGAAATTCTTTGGGCTGATGAAAAATTGAGTGCTGATGTTCACGTGCGATCCTTCCTAGTGCTTTTGAGAATTTTTTCCTTGCCTCTATTGCCTTCGCTCTTGAATTATTGCAATTTCCACCTGGAGAAATATGAATGGCGAAACCGTGGAAAGTGTCACGATCAATGGTTTGCAAACTGATGCGTGAAAAAAGGAAAATTCTTCGGATCGATAAGAAACTGGTGGTCAATTTTCACGTGCGTTCGTCTTTTATGCTTTCCACATGCTTTTCTTTCTCTCGTTGCCGTTGCTCCTGGATTATGGCTGTTTACGCGTGGAAAGACATAAATGGCGAAATCGTAAAAAGTGTCGTCATCGCGTGGTTTGCAAGCTGAAGTGTGAGAAGGAAAATTCTTCGGATCAATAAGGAACTGGTGTTCAATTTTCACGTACGATCGTTTGTTATGCTTCTCTTTCTCTCATTGCCTTTACCTCTGATTTATAGCTGTTTACGCGTGGAGAAACATAAATGGCGAAATCGTGAAAAGTGTCGCCATCGCGTGGTTTGCAAACTGAAGTGCGAAAAAAGGAAAATTCTTCGGATCGATGATAAATTGATCTCTTATTGTGATTTCGAAGATTCTTTCCGTGCTTGTACTCTGTTCTTAAATTATTAATAATTATTCCTAAATTATACCAGGAAAAATAGAATAAAAAACGCCATAAAATATGCAGATTAGTTAAGTACGTTAAAGATCTGAATTTCACAAGATTTCAAACAACTGCACCGTACAAATGCATTAAAACCCAAAGAATAAAATATTAACATCCCCCAGTGTACAATCTACGATAAACATTGTTAGGCTACAGGAAAGAAGTAGAATGCCTTGTTATACCTTGCAGCATCAACTTTGCTCAAACAGTTCAAATTTATTTCAACAACACACATGCCAGAAACAAGTACATCTTACAACCTCCAGGATGCAAATACCCATTACGCGTACACAGAAGGGAACGAAGCAAAATGAAACTAAAAATCAAATCGGTCCATAGCAAAAGTTAAACAAAAATATAATTGCGTCTTGGAAGCATAAAAAGTTCAAACGAAAATCTTAATAATCGTACACCGCGACCACCGAGAGCAGAGAAACTTCACGAAACGGTGAACAAGTTTTTCCCCGTTTCCCATGGGAGGGTTGTGGAAAAAAAAGGATTCGTTAATAAATGAAACAAACTTCCGTTTGGTTCAGATTTTCTAAAACACTCGGCGAACAGCGTCGTCCGCGTCCCGCGTCGTTCTCGTGAAATTTTAATACCCAGAAAAGGAGCACTGCAATGTTTTGTAGCATCAGAAGTTCCATCGTTGCAGCTCAGTTTATTTCTCGTCTCGCCCGTTGCATACTGATGCACGGGAAGAAGAGAAAAAAAGCAAGGATAAAGAAGAGGATCAAACGGAATTCAGGCCAGCTGTTTATTTCCTTCGACTTTGGAACGGTCTTTGCTTGAATCTCTGTCGCGGCCTTGAAGTCCCGGAAAAGTCGCGGATAACCTTGAAACAATCAGTTCCAAAATATTCTGCATACAATAACTCCCCTCCCTCCCATCTCTACTTTTCTAATTTTCGTTACTCTCTTTTTACCTAAACGTTACAAAGACGATGCAAAAGCACGGAAACGATTTTTCCCGAAAAAGCTGCAAAATTAAAACCTCTCTAGAATTATTGCAAACAATTTTTCCGCGGATGAATTTCATTCAGAATCCAAGCCTGACGCTTGTAACGAGTTTTTCAAATATTTTTGCGACGATAAATTTCGACATAATTTAGTTCACTGTTTGGTATTAAGAAAAGTATGTGCAACAAACAGATAAAATTTATGTTATTACAAACTACAATGAATGTTCTGTTATATACTAAAACAATAACTCCAAATGTACTATTGCAAACGATCAAAACTAGCAACAATTTTTTGAATAGGACAATGTCCGAATATTAATAAGAGTCATTGTAGATTCGTTGTCGCGAAATTATAACAGCTTGAATGTCCGCAGCATTTTGAAAATCAGCAACGCAGCGTGCCAACCGCTTCTTGCGGCCACCGTACGTCAAACCGAAAGAGTTAATCTCGGGAATCGTTTCTCTACTTGTTGAGCGAAAACGGGGCTTTGTTAACGCTGCCAAGTCGGCTTTTGTTTCTTCTTTTTTTTTTTTTTTTGCTCCACGGAGGAAAATGTCGGAAACTTTGGAACAACCGTCGTCCCGCAGGGTACGCCGCACGGTCTGAAGTTACAAGCGGTTTCCGCGGTTTATCCGCAGCAGACGGAAAACGCGTAACCGACGCGCGGGAAAGCGGTCGACACGCTCGAAGAAGACAGCATTCCACCTTTATGCGTTTTCGGACGCCGGCAGCCAGCGCCAGAAACTTCGGAAAACTATGCTCCGGCCCGCTCGATAATGTCGGCCGATGACGGCAGCTGAATAATTGAATTCGACTCGAATGAATTGGAAACCGAGTATCACGAATTGTGGATAGACGCTGTCAGCCGTTGTCGGTTTAATGGAAAATGTCGTCGCCTCGACGGACTCTCCGTTTACCTTTCCACGGAACCGTGGAATAACAATTTTGTCTAGAAGGAATTCATTTCTCTCGACATTCCCTACGCTGTAACAATCGCAACAAGAATTTTAGAATAACTGATTTTTCTGTGCTCCGCGGTATCGAGAATCGACTGAAAATATATTCTTACGCAGCTCATCCATGCATCCTTAACACGTTGAATGCCAGCCAAATTTTTTCTACTTCAGACAAGTTTCACTAATTTCATTGATAGAAACGATCAGTGTCATTAAACAGAATTGTTAGTTACTGAACAACGAAGCTCCCACCTCATACTACAATCTGGTTAACTTCCACAATAACAAATAGATGTTTAACGCCATTGATTTAATCATAATCATTTTTAAACGACACAATGGCGCCGGTCACCGGTGACCACCATGGCGTTCAACGCGTTAAACATAAATTCTAAAACGTAGTCTCATTTCGAAACATCATCGGTGAATATCCACTATTCACCTCTTGTTTTAAAGATTCAGTGTTATCCCGCAATCCAATGTCTCATTTCCTTAGTATATTTAGCGCAAACACGGGCGTTCCTATTCGTGGGCGGTGCTACGTTCGCTGCTATCCAATCTCCTACACGCGTAACGCCTCTGTCCCCCCTCCGCCAGTCCCGTTGCGCCCGTATAGGCCGCTGAGAGTCACGGGACACGTGATGCAGACGCAGTAGGTGGTCCTGCGGAGTTAAAGAGGGCGGAGCAATGGAACGAGCGAGGGAGGAGCATTCTAATCTCTGAAATATGTACAGTAGGCTAAAGTTTTCACACTTTTTCATCGGTGTCGATAGTTTCTCGGTATTTACGACTCGGTACAACGGATTGATTTCCGTTTTTAGACACCGTTTCGGACAAGTCGGCCCGTCGCGAATCTTTCCCGTAAGATTACGCGATTTCATTGATCGGATACGCCCGAAAACGACGTTCGATCGGCTCGTCCGAAGCCGGCGGCCGCATTCTCCCGAATAATCGGCGGGCTTTTATCGGTTTCGTCCGCTCCTAACGATTATTTTTTTTCTCTCTCTTCACTCCCCTCCGCTCTTCACTTCCATTCGAATTTTCTCGTTTTTTTCGTCGGTTTTCATTGCCCGATCCCGAGCACGGGAGATCCGTGGAAATCGCGTCACGGAATTTTTACGGCCGCTTGGATAAATCCGCGCCGACGAGGATAATGGCCCGTCCGGCCGGGAACGATGAGAAATCAAAAAGCACGAAGGGACGCCGACGCCGACGCCGACGCCGCGGTGGCGAAATTGATTGGCCCATATCGACGGAGAGATTGTCGTTGCGGCTTTTTGACGGGCCGTCCAGTGACGTTTATTGCTTGCAAAAATGTTTGCCCGCCATCTCGCTGCGTCGCCACGCCCTAAACACTACTGACTTCCAAGTCATCGGAGATTAACGATCGACAACGGGATTCGCTTCGAGTCGAGCGCATTCCATTTCCGAAACAACGACGACGTCGATCTCGCTGGCTTCGTATCCTTTATCGGGAATTCGAAGCATCGACGTCACTTGAATGTTTTGCTCTGTGGCGTTTGGCGCTTCGTGTGCCGTATCGGTGAAAAGTTGCTTCTTCCATTGCGGGATTCATTAAACTTCCCAAGTCCTCGCTTCCCTGTTGCAGCGGATGATCAAGTTGTTGATAGTCATGCAAATTAACGTACAGTCCTCTCGCAGTCAACTAGTTGTAACTTTGTTCTAAATCGAAATCTGCTGCCTTTTAATCAAAGACTCGTTAATTATTTATGAGACCGAATGAATGCACGAATTGTAATAGAAATCCGTTTCCACGGGAGACTGTAATTCAATTGTTTGTAAACGGTCGGTAAACTCGCGCAGAAAATACTATTGCGATTTATTTATGCATGTAATAGAAATAATACAAGAATACTGTCTGCAGTGCTATCACTTGTGCAATTGTAATTTTTAAGCATCGATATATCATGCAAACATGATTTACATCGTCAATTTATGCAAGTGTTATTCATTTATGCGCTCATTGTAGTTCAAGCATTAAATCTTTCACTTTATTTTTGCCATAGCACTCCTATTGATGTAAATTATGTTACATGTACATTAATTATTACGTTTCTAGAATCTTCACTTTATTTGCCTTGTCCTGCGTTTTTGCAAGTGTTTAGAATTCAAAGATCACAAGATTCATAATTTATACAATAAAAAATAAAAGTAATAATAATAATTAATAATTATATTTTGTTAAGAACTGGAGTAATCTCTGTAAAAATGTTTTCCTAAATTCATCCATCGAATCGTGACAATTAAAATTAAAATGTTTGCGAATAAGCGTTGCAAATTCCTGGCAGAGGATGGCAACGCGCTCGTTCGATTCCGGTGTGTGCAATGTTGCAGATTTATCCGCGAGGTAACCTTTTTGTTGGCCGACATTTTCCGTTAGTTTTTTTGGGATTTCCATCGTTTCCACGATTATTCCAATGTTTACAGGGCCGCGATACGATTTGGAAACATTTAACCAGAAAGCCAACCGGAGATTAATCGACGCGGGTCTCCAGTTCAAAACACTTCCCACAGAACTGAATCGAGCAGCCAGCTTTTCTCTCTTGCTCCATGTATCTCACTCTCTCTCTCTCTTTTTCTCTCTACTCTCCTCTCCTCTCCTTGTCTCGGCAGGAATAATCTGTCACCGCAAAACAGACGATTCATTCCGCCACGGAGATAAATCACCCGAGGTAACCTTTCAGGCAAAAACCCTGGACATCGAGGCCAATAAAAATTGATATCGTGCAAGTCAAGGGTTACCTGGACTATCTTCTCCGCTTGACCTTTGAGATACTACCTGACCTTTCGTTCTTTACGCTCCAGATTGCAGGAATCGAAGATCAGGGATTAAAGAGATACAGTTTCCCCAAGAAATTTTCAGGAGAAGACAAGAAGACGCTGTTTACTAATATTTAAAGAATTGTTCACGGTTTTTAAACTTTCCATGGTATAGTTAATGTCCAGCTTCGAGAAAATGCTTGACCTTTCATTCCTTACACTCGAGATTGCAGGAATCGAAGATTAAGGATTTAGATTTAGATTTAGATATAGTTTTCCCAAGAAATTTTCATGAAAAGACAAAGAGGCGTTGGTTAGTTCCATTTAGAGAATTGTTCATGGCTTCTAAAATTTACTATAGCATTTTTAATGTCCACCTTTGAGAAAATGCTTGACCTTCCAGTCTCTATTCTCCAGATTGCCAGAATCAAAGGGGAATAGTATTTCAAATGACCTCTCAGAAGGCAACGTTCAGTGCCATTTAGACAATTGTGCATCGATTTCTTTAAACTTTTTTCACGGCTGAAAAGTCTCTTCACTTCAAACAGTCTCCTTCATTTTATGAAGCACAGTAATCACGCGTGAGCGAGTCTGAATTGATTTTGATCCCACCGAAGCTCCAAAGCGAAGAGAAAAACTATCCCCTTGCAGTCCAGCTAAAATTGCCCATAAACATGCAAGTGTTCATAAATATTCACAACCTAACCACGCCACTCTGCGCGACGTTTCAAGTGTTCGAAAATATTCAACCAAACACTGGTAACATTTCTCAAAAATTCCCTTCCTCCGCGATTATATCGAAGCTTCGCCCAAACTTCGACCATTACGCACACCTAAAATGCATACAATGCAACAACATCGAAACCTGCAAAATATTAACCCTTTGTACTCGAATGGTGACTCTGGAGCACCACTAAAAATTGCAACGCCATTATTTGAAATAATTTTCACATCACTATGCTTGCATCTAGGAAAAGCGACAACAGTTTCACTGTTGTAACGACGAATAACCTGTGAATAAATCGTGAAAGGGAAGTTTCATTTTTTCAGTAAACATCGTCAAAACAACTCAAGTTGCAGTGAGGCGTAAACGCGGCCGCTGACGATCATTCTCGAGCACCGTGCACGTTTTTGGCGCGGCGGAAAAGTCGCTCGTAGCGAAAGGGTTAATACGCGAACGCAAATCGGAATCGCGGCGCCGTATTTCACAGCGAGCGCTGTTTCATCGAGAACTGACTGTGCAAGTTTGCCTTCTTACAACGGTTGCTTCTCGCGAGGAATGGCCCGTTAGAAAGTTTTACGGCCGCGATCCAGCCGAAGCGTGTCACCGATCCGATTGGAATCGCCGTTGTTTTTCCACGAGCCCGAACCGAGGAAAATACTCGGCAAAAACTGTCTACAAAATTCGCGTCGAACAGTCGAACCTCCATTATCTAAACAAAAATCGGATTTACATTTTCCACCGGCGTTCGGCAACCTCGGCAAATAATATCCAGAGCTGGGAAAATTATGAAGGAAAGATATTTCAGATATTTACTATTTTCGCAAAATCCATTTCAATTGATTTTCAGTGAAAACTCTGTAAATTATCTGTTGCGAATTAAGACTCGATGTGTCGAGGCTAATTGTTAACTGACGGAGGTCGACTTAGAAAAATTACTCGATTCAATTAATTTAGTATGCTAAATAAATTTATTCAAATATTTTATACGAACGTAAATTCGTATATCGAATTTATAGTAAGTTGTGATTAACTGCGCCTTCTTCAAATGAAAAGAGACGAGCTTCAGAAACAGATGCTTAGCGTAATTAACGTGGGATCAGCCGAAATCAGAGAACATCGTAGTCTATAGTCCTACTGTAACGGTATTTCCCCTTCGTCCTAAGATCCTAGAATTGGGGGCTTATCAGAGATGGTGAACACCGATCGCCGCATGATGGCGCTGGTGATAACGGCAAAGTGAGCGAGCGCTACGAAAGTGGCTGCACTCGAGCGAAAGAGGCGCAACGATGTGAAGTGAGGGGCACATCCCAGATAGAGAAAACTGCTAGAGAGGGTGCAGCAGGATGGCGTTCCCGAAATGTGACGAAACTGAAGTGTTGAAAATAATTTAGTTGGGATTCACAGAATATGACGAGGTTGCAGAATTACGGTGTATCTTACATGTTAAATTTTCAGTTGTTACTTCGTTAAATAGATTACTTTGATTTTGTGCAATTTTTTAAATTGACAATTTATAAAAATGCTGAGAGTAACTTGTAAAAATGGTGGCCTTCACGGATAAATAAACTACTTGGATTTTGTAGAATCTTTCAAGGATATCGATTAATAAAAATACCGACAGAGATTGGAAACTTGTAGAAATGGAAGTCAACACGAATAAACAAATTACTTTGATATTGTAGAATTTTCGAGGTCGCCGATTTAGCGGTAAAAATGCTGAAAGAGATTCGAAAGTTGTAAAAATGGCGGTCCCCAGGGATTAATGGCTTCCCGTGTACCCGAGCAAACACAGCGATCCGAGTATCAAGGAGACGGTTCCGGGAGCAAGTCGTCCCGCAAACGAAAAGTAACCGTGCATAAATTGACTCTTCAGTGAAACAGTATGTTTTAAATTACCATCGGCCGACCGAAAAGTTGAAATAACTCGTCACCGCGCTGAAACACTCGGCTGTCCTTAATGGCAGCCCCGAGGGACGAATGCTGGCAAGTTATAATTGCGACACATGCTGAATGCGTTAGTTGGTTTTCTGTTCTTGCTAAACCGTGACACGCGAATCTATTCCTCTTTCTCTCTCTGACACACACACACTGTCACCTCCTCCTCTGTTCATCCCTTTATCATTGCCGAACTGTCCAGGCAACTACCCCTCTTTCTCCCATTTTCTCCCTGTCCTTGGGAAAACTAGCCTAGGACACCGTCATTATACCGGCTCGCGGATTTATTGCCGATGTTTTTGCCGGTACATCAGCTCATTTGGAAACTTCGTCGACTGGTTAACACGGGGCCTTTCGCAATCTTCTTTTTTATTTTCTATCCGGGCACTCCGGCGTTTGATGGATGGGCCGTGGACGGGAACAATATTGAACCACCGTCCCGATTACGCTCCGAACCGTTCGGTGCCTTTATTGTAGCCGATACTCCGAACTTTCGAGCATAATTTTACGGATAGTGAAATATTGCTTGAACGCCGTTTTCAGCGAAAATGTTATCCGTTCGCAATGCTGTGCTCAACCGTTTCGCCGCAGCGTCAGCGATCCATCGGTGACACGATTCCTCGTCCTGAGGGATAGGCTTATCTAAACGTACGCCGTTTTCGGGAATTTTTTTTCAGGGTCCTTGATAAGTGAAACATTCCGATTATCTACGGTGACAATGACGCAACTCTGAACTGTATTCTCAATTTTTCTTCCCCACAAGAAAATGAAGTTATTTCCTCTGTTCGAAACGGTCTTTCATAAGGATATCGATGGATACGCGGCAACGCTGATGAAATTTGAAACGTCAGAAAGGGACGATATTTTTCATTCTCGAGGTATCGTCTAACGTGAGCGTAGAATATTTTTTGATAATCGTATGTGGGGAAAAATTGCTTGTACGAATTCAATTTCGAGAGAAATAAAGAGAGAGGTAAAGGGCTCGGCAAATTTCAATTACCAGCAACACGACGATAGAGACGAATTCGTCAGAGATAAAATTCAGCGAGACCGAAAAAGAGGACCGGGAATTCTGCCAAAAATACTAGCCACGGAATTGAAAGTTTTTTTTAAGACAAGAGACTTTCTTTAGTGTCCCTTTATTGCCGGCCACGTTTTATGAAAAGTAATAAAGCGTGGCCTTTTCCTGTTTCTTATACAGGTCAAAAGATATGGATATTTTGAAAATGGGAAACTCGTGTATCTACGAGCCAGCCGGAAATGGCCGCAGAAAGTCCATAACTCGGTATAGTAATTTTTTCGGACAGGGTATCGCAGCCCCCCGCCCTCCCCCCAAAGTACTCCATAAAAACTCGCAAAATTTTTATAGCAATTTTACGTAACAGTGCAATAGCTCTTTAGAACCGTTTACCGCAAAATACGTGATCCCGTTCGCAGCAATTTTCTGCAAAATACCAATATCTCCTGCTACCAATTTCCTGCCGCACGAACCTATTCTCTTTTACAGCGGACCCTTTCACGTGGATCTTTGTTGCCATGATTTCCCCGGCAAAATGGAAACAAGCGATACTGCAATATTAATTGCGACAACAAAAAAAAAACACACACACACACACACATACCGTTTCCGTTGCATTCAATGTTTCGCTTCTATTAGCAGCACGTGCGCTACTGTATTAACGCGTCCGTTGCCATACCGATGGCAATTCGCGTATGCATTAAAATCTGTATTATTATGCATAGTATACAAAATACGGTTAAACAACGACCTCTATTATTCAGTAGTACGTGCACGGTCGAAATGAGAATAAGTACGGCAGCATTTGGCATTAACGTATAGAAGAATACGTTTAACAATGATCATTAATCCTTGGCAGTCGAGTGGCGCTTCTAAGGCGCCATTACAAATTGCTATAATATTGTTTAAGCAATTTTTACGTCACTACGTTTGCAGTTAAGAAATCGATAAAAATTTTAATGTCCCAAGTACGAGTAATAATAATTAATTTGATATGTAATGAAAAGAAATAAATTATGTACAACGGAATTATTATAGGTAAAAATATTGTTTCGATTTTTGCATGGAATTGTTGACAGGTCAAATTTATTCTCTAAGCAACAACAGCAATAAAATAGATAACTTGCTGTGTATAATTTTGTGTAGATAACTGTGTACAATGGAGCTATTGTCATTGAAAATATTGCTTTGATTTAGGAATGAAATTGTTTCGAGTGCAAAGGGATAATAATTTGTTAACATCTCAACTTTTGCATAGCTAGGTTTGCAGTTAAGAAATCGATACAAATTTTAATGTTCTGAGTGCGAGTAAATAATTTCATATGTACGAAAGGAAGTGGAGCTGTTACAGGTAAAAATATCGTTTCGATTTTGGAACAGAGCTTTTACGGGGTTAACCCTTTGCCGACGAAGCAATTTTCAGCAATCGAAGGACTGCCTCCGCGCGATAGAAAAATTGTCTGCATCGTTTACGAGAAAAGGAGTTTCAGAGGAACCGAATTCGTCCGTGAATAATTACAACGGGCTGCAAATAAAGTATCAATAATATCAAATTCCTGTTTCTTCTGTTTTCTAATTGGCTTAATTGAAAAATAAGAAACTTCATCGTAGCTGTAGAAAAACTATAGCCAATTCGTTCAGCTTTCTGCGATCTTTTAACCAATTTCCTCGTACACTGTGTCCGTCTACTGTACGAAATCAGGTTATTTTACGAATTTAAAATAACACGAGAATACAAGAAAAGTCTTAACTGCAAATCAAATGGTTTCGCCGCAAGAAGAAGCGGTTTCGCTCAGCCTTCTATGATCAGATACGAAACTTAAAAAAATAATGAGATTCGAAGAGCCCGGCCAAGACATTCGCAGCGATCCAACATCAATCCCCCCCCCCCCCCCCGAACCAGCGCCGCTTCAGAACCCATAAAGTTAATTAGCAGAAGCACCAAATCCATTTTACAAAGGCACGCTGTTCTCCGGGCAAAGTTACTTCTTTGTCCAACTCTCCAACGCAACGGATTCAATTCCTTCGTCTTCCTTCTACCTATCTGTCTTTCTTTCTTTTTTACATATATATATATATATATATATAAATACCCGGAGACTGTGGGGCTCCGACTCGAAGAGTATTTCACCGTGGTCCTCCTGCGATCCCCTAACCAAGCAGAGAACGCCGTGACTCCTCTCCTCTTAATAAAAGTTTGCAAAGCAAAGTTTACCCTCTCATTCGATCAATATTTTACCGAACCGTTGTTGACAGACTCGCTACCTAAGTTCCTGTCTTTCTCTCTTTCCTTTTCTCTCTCTTTCTCTCCTTCTCACTTTATTTCCCTATCTATCTGTATTTCTCTGTTCTCTTTCTGCCACTTCTTCCGCTCTCTCCGTCTCTCTGCCTTCCTCTCTCAGCGTTCCTCCGTTTCTCCTGTCTTTCAATATGTCTCTGTTTCTGTGACTCTCTCTATATATATATCTCTCTATGTATCTCTCTCTCTCTCTCTCTCTCTCTCTCTCTCTCTTTCTTTCTCCCCCCTCCCCTCTCTCTCTTTATTTTCCTCCTTCTCACTTTATTTCCCTGCCTATCTGTATTTCTTTGTTCTCTTTCTGCCTCTTCTTCTGCTCACTCCGCCTCTCTGCCTTCCTCTCCCAGGGTTCCACCGTTTCTCCTGTCTCCCTATCTGTCCCTATTTCTGTGACTCTCTCTCTTTATGTGTCTCTCTTTGTTTCTCCTATATGTCTCTATTCCCATGCCTCTATCTCTACTTTTCTCTGCATGTCTCTGTTTCAGTATCTGCATTTATGTTTCTGTCTATATGTCTCTTTATGTGTCCCTGTTTCTGTGTCCCTCTTTATGTGCATCTCTATGTGTCTCTGTTTCTGTGTCCCTCTCTATGTGCCTCTGTTTCTGTGTCA
>CM052098.1:4355737-4384117 GCA_028453745.1 Agapostemon virescens
ATCGCTAAATATTGAAGGTAACCCCCTTCTTAAAATCGCGAAAAATCGTTAGGTCTCCGATTCTTTTGTAATTTTGTCTATACGTTTTTAGACGCGCAGAGAGAGTGTATGCCAATTTTTAGCTCGATCGGAATCGAATTGCAGCCGTGGGGCGACTTTGAAATGTCGGGGCGACCAATGGCGAAAATGAGAAAAATTGGGGTTGATAAAACGAAGCTCCCTGGATTTCCCTGAAATGCTAACCTAAATTGTGGGAGCTTTTCTTAAAGGGGAAGGTTTGAGGAAGATTTTCGCGTTTGATTCATGTCGATAGCTCTAATAGTTTGGCCGGGGCACGATTTCAAAGATTTTCCAAATATTGCCACAAAATCGCTAAATATTGAAGGTGTACCCCTTCTTAAAATCGTGAAAAATCTTTAGGTCTCCGATTCTTTTGTAATTTTGGCTACACGTTTCTAGACACGTAGGCAGAGTGTATGCCAAATTTCAGCTTGATCGGAATCGAATTGCAGCCGTGGCGCGACTTTGAAATTTCGGGGCATTTAATGGCGAAAATGGAAAAAATGGGGTTGATAAAAGGTAGCTTCCTGAAGTCCCCTGAAACGCTACCCTAGATTTCGAGAATTCTGCTTAACACGTTAAGCGCATTACGTTACTCGACTGTTTATACTCTGATTCGTCTATCGGCGAGCTGCCCGGCAAGGCCCGCCTGACGGCTAACTGTGGCTTGAACGGAACGGCACAGAAATTCGGCGTGGCACTTAACGTGTTAATCCATTTCTGTTTCCATTTTTAAAACCGTACTTCCAATTACCAATCAGTTCATCCTGCTAGGATGAGGACCTAATGTACATAAAATAAAGAACCTGATAAATGTATCCACGCGCAATGGTTGTGGCATGAAAAGCAAATTAATTTGCCAGTTTCAATTCCCTAAGAAAGCTATGAAACGGGTTAATTCTATTTGCAACGCCTAAACGGAAGTCGTGTATCAAACGCTCTTATTGCATAAGACAACAACAGCGGAAGAGCAAGAGGATTTGCAAACAAATCCGTTTCGAAAGGGCTTCCTCCCTTCGCCACGGCTTCTTCTTCCATTCATTCGAGACATCTCTTATCGAGTCAAAAAGGAATTCGATAGCGGTCGGTTTGAGGAGGACACACCGTTGAATATTAAAATATCGAGTGACATCGAGGACTCGGAATCGCAGCGATCGACGCCGACCGGACTTTTCGAGCTGAAACTATTCTAGCCGGATGTCTTTTCAACCGGCGTCGATCGGAAATGGACGTATCGATCGTCGACCATCAGTTTCATGTTATTAAACTCGATCCTTCGAAGCGATCCAGCTAAGAAACTCTCCTTCCCTATCACTCTATCTCCCTCTTTTTGCTATCTCCTCGTTGCGAGGCGTTGAAAAGCATGATTACCGTCTTAGAGACGAGTTCGACGAAGTTCCTTCCTACAATATCCGAAAGTTACTCCGTGGAGATCGAGGAATATAAGCCGATTGCTGGAACGCTCTCCTGTGTCGAATAAATTACTCTTAGAACTCTTAATCGGAACCGTCGGCGAACATCTGTCCTGATCGTTCCACGGGATTGTCGCTTTCCCTCGATTAGGCTACTGGAAAAGCCTGCGCAAGTAGAAACATTTACAATGCAGTCCCCCTTTTTTCCACGGCGAAAAATCCTTGTTGCTCTTAGCTCACTCGAATGGTGACTTTATGGCAAGGCTACTTTGGAAATACATATACAGTGACTCTTATTAATATTCGGACATTGTGCTATTCAAAAAATTGTTGCCAGTTTCGATCGTTTGCAATAGTAAATTTGGAGTTATCATTTTATAATATAACAGAACATTCATTGTAGTTTGCAACAACATAAATTTTATCTGTTTGTTGCACATACTTTTCTTAATACCAAACAGAGAACTAAATTATGTCGAAATTTATCGTCGCAAAAATATTCGGACGCTTGACAAACTATAACATTTAAACATGAAAATTATTAACATAAGCAATAATTAATATTTCAATAATTAAAAAATATTCTAAATTCGAATAAATGGTTTCAGAGTTAAAACAGCTTCGCGTGCAAAGAATTAAAAAATGCGGACAAAATACATTCGAGAAATCGTGTAAGGCGTTACAAAATGTAATTGGAGCCTGTGTGGAAATTGTTTATGTAAAAGGAAGCCGTGTGAAAAGAGAGCGTGCGATTCTTTACGATGTACAAAAATGTTTTCTAAACGGAATATACTGGTACGTTGACAAAATTGTATATTTTCATGGAATCGTAACGCGAATGCGTTCGGCTAAGTTCGGTGTCGCTTTTGATTTATGAATAAAGCAGAGCACAGAGGTCCACGATCGAAATCAAATTTATTTATCTGTAAAGCGAAACACAACTGCGGAAGGAAAGTATTCGGAAATCCCGTTGACGAGATAGCGCACAGTCGATCGGATAATCTAAACCAAACCGTTCTATTTCCATTCGATTTAGACGGCCCGGTCTCCCCAGCGATCAGAGCAGCTGGTCGCTGACAGCGGCCGAGGCAATTTTTGATTTTCCAAAACGGATTAGAGAACGATGCACCGGATTAGCCGGGGTACGGTAGCGGACCGTTCCGTTCGCGGGATCAAAACAGGCTTTACCCTGCCCAATATTTTTTTCCTTCGCTACCGTACACGGCCAGCCGTCCGATTAATTTAATTTTCGCGGCGTGGGAAACACCGGCGGGGTGTCAGCTATCACACTTTTGATTTTTTTTTTTTCTCTCCCACCTCTCGATTTTCTAACAGTTTCACTATTTTGTGTCTCCATGAAAATTCAACGGCCCGGACGTTTGCATTCCAAACAGATTCTACTGTACGTCATACATAATACATCCGCGCGTCTATAGTTTCGTAGAGCTATCGATTCATAGACTGGTAAATAGGTAAATTTATAAATCGAGAGACTCGTGAATAGACAGATCCAGAGATAGATAAATGCATAGATAAGTAGATCCTTAGATAGATAAACAAATCCATAGATACGTGGACTTGTGGATTCAGAAATTCATAGACCTATAGATCCATGGATCCACAGAGTCATAGATCCATACATTTATAAATGTATAAATAAATAAATTTATAAATGAAGAGATCCATAGACAGATAAATAAATCTATAGATAAGTAGATCCTTAGATGGTTAGATAAATTCATAGATACGTGGACTCGTGGATTCAGAAATTCATAAACAGATCCACAGAGTGATAGACCCATAGATTCATAAATGTATAAATGGATAAATTTATAAATAGAGAAATCCATGAATAGACAGATCCATAGATAGATAAATCCATAAATAAATAGACACTTAGATGAGTAAATAGATCCATAGATACATCCGTGGACTCGTGAATTCAGAAATTCATAGACCTATAGATCTATAGATCAACAAACTTACAAATCCATGGATTTATAGATCCATAAATACATGAATTCACTAATAGATAGATCCATAGATTTGCAGGCCCATCAATTCATATACTCATAGATTTAAATATATAGATAGATAAATAAATAAATTCATAGATCCATAAATAGATAAATTCAGAAATACATCCACAGATACATAGATCCACAGATCTATAGGTAGATGAATCCATAGATCCACGAAACAAATTAATTTAGATTTCCATTATGTACTATCATTTTTATTATATTATTATTATTATAGTCTCTCTGAATGTCTTAAGTACGTTAAATTGTTTTATATTCGATCTACTCATTTTTACCATAAATGCATAAAATTTATATAGATATTCCCGTAATTTTTACGAACCAAAACGACAAAGAAGTCTCTGACAGTGCACCGCCGATTCGGTATTAACCGTTTGCACTCGAAGATGTTTTAACTCCAACCCTAAAGCATTTTTTCTGACTTAGAATATTTTCATTCTGCACGATAAATTTCATCTTACACATACGAAATTTGTTTAATATTACTCGTCCTTGCAACAATAAAATTTTTACGAATTTCTCCTTGCACAAATAAATTTTTACGAATTTCTCCTTGCAACAATTCATTTTTTACAAATTTCTCCTTACAACAATTTATTTTTGACGAATTTCTTCTTGCAACAATTCATTTTTTACGAATTTCTCCTTGCAACAATTAAATCTTTTACGAATTTTTCCGAATTACAAGCAAAGCGGTGTAAAAATTGTTTTAAACAGCGCTGCAGCTATTTTCAGTGGTGCCCGAGAGTCACCGTTCGAGTACAAAGGGTTAAACGAAACGTACGAATTCGAATGCTTTTGAAAACGAAATACTATTTTAGTTTCGAGCTCTGTATTCGTACAAATTGATTTAGATTCGCGTTCCACTGCCGTCACATCCGATTCGCGGATTAAAGCTCTTCCCGTCGAAAGACTCGACTCTACCTCGACAAACACAGCGGTATCAAGACGCAACTACCGCGTCGCAAAACTGTTTTGCAGCTTCCGACGGATTTCAGGCTACCAATCTCCATCGGGACAAATCAACGGCGCGCGGTATCGAATAGCAATTTTCCTGGAATCGTGGACTAACTACGAATCGACCAGAGAGGAGTGCGGGGGTGGACACGATGGATGGAAGGATTTGAAGCTATTAACGAGTCGGTCGAATCGCGATTTCCATGAAACTTTCTCACGGAAAAACTCCCGTCTCTATCGTCGAAACGATTCGATCTTATGTCCGACAATAGATTCCTACGAAACAACCGACGAAACAAAGCGGCTACAATTTCCAGCCAACAATCTCCAGACCTCAAGATCGAATTACGAAATCCTTCATTGTTCCTACGGAGCTACGGATATCGAGGCCTCGCTAATTCCTCATGGAAGCCATAAAATAGTGGAAAAAAAACCCACGAACTTTGTATTTGTTTCAGAATAAACTTCGATGATAATTAATGTAGCCATCAGTTGAAATTCGAGGGCCTTACAGTTACACACCCTGCACTTGAGAAGAAGATACTGCGCTGCCGTTATTCTGTAGTTAATCGTGCAGTTAAAACGACTTTGCTGTTCAACGTTTCAGATCCAAGATGGTGGCATTTAATCGCGACTCTGTAGCAGTACAGCCAGAAGTCAGACATTTCATATGCAGCGAGTTAACCCTTTAAAATCATATATTTGCATATTCGATGGCGCCTTAGTATTCGCATTGTGCGAGCGAACTCTGTCTCAGAATAAATTCCTAAGACGTTATAAATATATAATTATATATAAAAAACTTGTTTTTGGGTTTAACTTGTCAGAAAATAAGGTTCGCTCAACGAAGATTATGTGGTAAGCGCTTCTTTCTAAAGAAGAGACTCTGCGGCGAGACTCGAAAGGGTTAATAATTCGTCAGAGGACACGTCGAGGTTCTTTTTCGCAGAGATAGCAAGACAACACCATAAACTTGCGTATTCCGCGATATTCCCAGGACCATGGGCCGGCATTCAAGAGGGAACAAACAGAAGCGTAATATTTCGAGCGTGTCGACAAAGCAGCGTCCGATAACAGAATAATTCCTTTCCGCTTGTTGGCCGTTCGGGACTTGGGGGATGTTTTCGGTATTTCAGCCCCGCGTGTCCCAGAAGATTCGAGAGAATCCTTAACAACAGAGGGCCAGGGCGTAAGGGTGACGCGGGTCGTATATCCGGTTTTACGGGCGGAAACCGCCGACTTTGGGAAACATATTGCCCGAAGAAGAAGCGCCGTCGCGAAATGCGGCCGGCGTGTTTCACGGCCGTTCGTAAATCGAGGAATTCCCACGTTCGAGGCAGATGTAATCGGACGTTCCCGATCTTTTCCTCTCTTTGCTCCGTCGTCAACAGAAATCGATTCCTACCGGGCACTGTCTCTTGGCCCAAGCAAGGATGACCTCGGACCTTATGGCCGCATCGAGGAATAACTCAGCCCCGCGACTGGAATTAGCCCCTACGGGGTCACAATAAACACCGTGTACACGAGCCACAATTCGAGTTCGGTCCAGGGTTAACACCAGGGTTTGGCAGTATTCCTATCTTTCGATTCCTCGATTTATCCGTTTCCCCAAGAAATTTCAGTGATATCGAGAAATTTCCACTACTCGCATTGACGGGAGAAAATTATTCTTTCCGCGACATTCCGCTGATTCGGAGCTTCCGGTTTTTAGAGGGCAAGTCTGCTTTGTATTGCAGTTTTAGGGTTTCGTTAACATTAGAACTACCGAGCACAAAATCAATGTACACTGCTTTATAATAATGGCAAGGTTAGATTTATTTAAATTTCAACGTGTAACTTGTATATTAACATCTTCGGCACGGTTGAATTTTGGGCGGGACAGTTTCTCTGTACGGCAGAGAACATTGGAATGAAGTTTTTGATAACTAAATCATAATTCTTCTTAAAGATATGATGGATATACTTTAACTTTCATAATTTTGGAATATTGGTATGTATACCAAATTTCAACTCGATCCGGAATGAATTGCGGCCGTGGCGCGACTTTGAAAATTTCGAAGTGTTCAAAATCACGAAAATGGTCAAAATGGGCTTGATAAAATGAAGCCTGCTAGGGTCCCCTGAAACACTAACCGCAATGTGAGGTATATTTCTTAAAGAGGAAAGTTTAGGGAAGATTTTCCCATTAGAATCATGTCGATAGCTCTAATAGCTTGGTCGGGGGACGCCTCCAAAGATTGCCAAATATTGCAAAATAGTGAAGGGGCGTA
Organism: Agapostemon virescens; assembly: GCA_028453745.1. Taxonomy (NCBI): domain Eukaryota; kingdom Metazoa; phylum Arthropoda; class Insecta; order Hymenoptera; family Halictidae; genus Agapostemon; species Agapostemon virescens. Next base: position 4,362,479 of record CM052098.1, read on the forward strand.
CCCCTCCCTGTCGAAAATCGTGAAAAATTGGGGAAAAATTTTTAGGTCCCCGATTCTTTTGTAATTTTGGTTACACGTTTCTAGACGCATAGACAGAGTGTATGCCAATTTTCAGGTCGATCCGGATCGAATTGCGGCCGTGGCGCGTTCAGGTGAAAAATGGTTGTTGCTTAAAGATTCGCAATCTACTTATTAAATCAAATCGATGTTGGCGCAGACAATATCTCGAAGCTAATCGAATCGTGAAATATTCAGCAAAACGTGAAACGCACATCTCCTGTGTCTAACTTTTCACGTGTGACCTTAAGATTCACGAACGATTAATTCGAAATCCGTGGGGAGGTGGATAAAGCGATTGAAATTTTCATTATCTGGTCGCGGAACAATAGATGGGTCCGATTACGAACTGAAAACGATGAAGGAAAGATCAGTGGCACTGTTTGCCGAAGAAACATTACATGTTCCGAGTCATTTCACGTCGGATCGAATCGCACAACGGCCGATGAATAATTAAAAACCGACCGGGATCATGGAATCCGTTCCCGTTCCAATAAGAGACGGCACCAATGTTTAATCCGCCATTACAACCCGGGTTCTAACGTTAAACCGAGTACCCGCGATTCAATGCCGGCCGATTAAACGAATATATTTGAAATGATAATTGGAGGGAAACACGAGAACCGCATGTTTAACCTCGGGCCGGGGGAAACGAAATTTCACGGAAACCGAATGGTACAACGATCGATGAAATTTTCATTCGGATCCATTCTCGCCGAAAATCGTGATCCGATCGACGACTGAATTACTCTCGGACGGCTCGCCACCGGTTTCACAATTTTATGCGACCGACCGATGCAAAAGTCGTAAAACCTTGGGCGGATCGTAAAGCCGAAAGGTAAAGGTCGTCGAGAAACTTCGAATAGGACCCTGGTTTGCTAAAATGATCTGTCCCGGTTTACTAGGACGATTAATCGTTAAATTACGACCGTCGTCTTTTACGATTTCGAAAATGCTGCAGATAAAGTAGCGATCGTCGCGTATCTAAAATAACAATTTTTACGTCACGTTTGTTCGTTAATTGCTTTTGTTGGGACGAGTGGTTAGCGGGAATGGTTTTATGGAATTGCGATAAAAATGGACAGGAAAATGCGAAAAAAATTATTAACGATACCGCAAGGATTATTCGTAACCTATTAAAATTTTAAAGAGAATATATATTTTTATATATATAAAAGTCGGTGACCTAGTTGTCATGTTTAAATCATTTTCAATGTAACAATCCAATCTGTCAGAATCGATTTTATCGGAATCTTGCGTAGAACGAAGCTTTCAAGCTAAACGAGCAACAACGTCTGTTACAGCTTAACAGGGAAGCACAACGATAAAACACTCCAACATTTACAAAAGTAAACGAAAAAGAATATCCAGAAAAATATCGTTCGGCTAAAAAGTAAACTCGAACGTGTTGTTAAAAATATACGGAAATATTTTTATCGTTGAATTTACGACTTTTCGTAAAAAGTAGAGTTCGTTAAAAAGGCTTTTTTTTGTTTTATTACACTTCCAATAATTTCATTCGTCCCGCGATCGAAGAATGCTTACTATCGTCTGTATTTATAGCTTGTGCATTCTACGGTGGTTTATTCGAAGCAATTTATTTGCATGCGAAAAAAATTCTCTTTCTGCACAATGCGCGCAGCAGTTGTGCAATGGTTTTTAAAAAAATTGTTGTGGAATTCTGTACGGAACGAATTTATATCTGCCCCTTTATTAACACGTTGCCTCGGTAAAAATAATAAAATACAAAATAATAGTAATGCAAAGTCAGAATTCATTTAACAACGTGCAATCCAAATTTCGAAGGTTTAATACAACGTAGAATATTTTAATTCTGATCTTTTCATCAGTTTGTCCATATGAAATTGAATGCGTTTGCACATAGCACGCTTGAGCAGTATAGAAAACATTTATCAAACACAAAGACATTTAGGAATGTTAAATTTTAAAATAAAGAGGACAACGTTAAAAATTGGAGAACTCGTTGAACGTTGCAAGAAGTTTTAAGTTTTGACAAAAAGGTAAATGTAAAAAAATCATTACAAATCAATGAAGTGTATATTGATACATTAATCCTTGCAGAAAGAGTACCAACAAAAGGGTTGAATGGAAAAATATAATTGCAAATTAACGAAACTTTCAGAACAGAAATAATTGCAAATAATTTTGCATTTACAGCACGAAAAAAATATCGTGCACATGTCAGATACAAAAATTGATTGATCCTCTTAGAAGGTTGTGGGTCAACCGACAAAAGGGTTGAATTGAAAAAAATAATAGCAAATTAACAGTGCTCCCAGAACCGTTTCTAACGATCAGGTTATTGAAATAGTTACAAATAAATTTGCATTTACAGCACAAAAATATCGTGCACATGTTAGATACAAAAATTGATTGATCCTCTTAGAAGGTTGTGGGTACCGACAAAAGGGTTGAATTGCCAAAATAATAGAAAATTAACGAAGCTTCCAGTACCGTTTCTTACGATAAGGTTATTGAAATAGTTACAAATAAGTTTGCATTTAAAGCACAAAAAACTATTGTGCACATGTCAGATACAAAAATTGATTAATCCTTTTAGGATCCGACAAAAGGGTTGAATGTAAAAAAAGTAATTGCAGATTAATGAAGCTTGGAAGGCCGTTTCCCAGGCTAAAAATCCATGCTTTCCCTTTTACCAGAGCTGCCCCAAATACCAGGAAGCAGTTATAATACCATTACACCGGAGAAAATTGAAAGCACAAGACGGGGGCTCTGGTATAGATCGTCAGACAACTATGACGACAGCGCGTCATAGTGGCTTTCCCCGCGATGCCTTGGTGTGACTAGTGGCGTACACGCCGGATATACCGTTGGTGGGCTAGTCTAAAGAGATAATATTGCCTCCCACTAGCGAAATATTGGCCACGAGCCAAATGGAAATAGATAAAAAGCCCGAAGGGTGGCAGGAGCCCCGCGCGTCCACCCCCTTTTCTCCTCGCCCGATGCCAAACCGACGGATATATGCAGGTACATGCACGATTCCAGGATATGGAATATGCCACATCCCATGTGTATACATACATAATGCCGGTGTGATAGTGTACGGCCTGGCCTCTCCAATGCCAAATTCTTTCTGTACCATAAAACGCTTCTGTACACCGGAATGCCTAAAACGTAACGACCGAACTTTCCAGGCAACATTGAATATTGATCCCCCTTTCGATTCTGTGCAACGTCGAATTGTCTCCATCTGTTACTAATAAAACAACCGCATCTGTAACTCTGAGCCCGTGGAACGTCCGCCGGTACACTCTGTACAGGCGTTCCAATAAAACCTGTAGATATCCTTCATTTCCATTGAATATCCATTCCTTGGACGGTCTTCTGATTCATTGAAAACATTCACAGCTTTCCCAAATAGCTCAGGGATTTATAGGACCCCTCAATTACACTATATCGTAGTTAAAACTAATTTATTTCCCTCATAACAAAATTGAGTTACGTGAACCTCTTTATGCTGATTTTAGTACAATATGCCCATCCCAACATAATTATTATAGATTGGCGATAAAGTGATGGGAAGTGGCATGAACAGCCCTTAGAACTCTGAAGATCTAAAATTTGCCATAATCGTAATTATAATCCTTCGGAATTTATGACAGAGTGATTGAGAGTGGAACGGACAGCTATGATGAGACTCGAATATATGATAGACTTAAGTTCCAAAATCTGATTTTGAGTATCGAAATTAATTACTGTGGAAGGATTTTCTAAATCATCCGTACAAAAGAATAAAGTAGCTAATTGTAAACTGAATTATGAATCTAATAGACTCGATCTTTCATTTTGTCATACTCCTATATGTTGGGTGCTCTGTAGATAATTTATGATAAACTTGCATAACCAATCTTGTCGGATAAAGTCATTCCCTACATAATTTACGGCAGTTGTTTCTAATTTTACCGTGTACCGCACTCTGTGCAACATCACGCGTAAAAATAGACGAAAAGGAAACGGTTTCATCCAGGATTATTTTTACTAAACTCCTCGAATTAATATCACAAATAAAAATGACTGAAGTTTTGACCAATTAAATTTTAACAAATTTCTACCACAGACTAATTTAAATAATAATTAATACATAATTCACGGAAGTCTGTAATTTATAAAGCATTCTAAAGTCTAAACAGATTAGACACTTTTCATTCTCAGAAGGTTTCTAAATGCTTTCGCAACGATAATAATTTTAAAATAAATACGCAAACCCATAAATCCAAACTTTCGCAGTACCACGTATGAATTATCACCTGGGAATGTGGGACACAATCTTTCTCGGTTTCATCCGAAAGTTTCGCTTTATTTCATTTAGATATACGGGCTACGTGTGCGAATAAATGTGACCACGACAGAACTATATGGAAACTACAAACGAGTTACGTGATCCGCGAAAGTTGGTCATTCTGTACGTAAACTAACTCAAATTACTATTAATAATCCTACCTTTAGATTGAGCTGCTCCTCGAGGATTGCCTTCTCCTTGTCTAATTCTAGGCACACCAATGCGTCCAGTTGTTCTTTCGTAGACATGTCGCCGGACGCTTTCAATGCTGCCTTCAATTTTATCTCATTAACTGTCTGTAATAGAACAATTATCACCTATAAATATCGCTAAATACATTTACATCGCAAGCGGACTCGAGAAAAACTTACCCTCAATTTTGCCAATTCCTTTTGCAGATTCTGCACTTTATTATGCATATGTAGAACGTACAAGTCGAAGGAGTCTACGTCCACAGCAAATTCCTTGTCGTTGATATCGATATCTGGGAATAAGATTTGCAGTTCCTTGTGAAGACTTTCGCGAGCTGCTTTAACCTCTTTCCAATAACGCTCTGTTATGTTCCCGCCCTGTAATTCTGTCTCGTATTTGTCCTTAGCGTCGTCCACATCGGACAAGATTTTTTTTACGTTCCTTCGAGCAGCTGTCTTCATGTGCGATGGTGCCTCTAGCTTCGGATCGTCGATTAGGTACAACATCTTTTTGAGAGACTCAGACGCCTCGGCCTTGTGTTTTTCCGCCTTCTGAATTGCTTTTTTTCTCTTCTGTGTTGCTTCTTCTAATCTGTAATGTTTAAAATGCTTCGCTGTACCTGTGAGACCGTGACAAAGATATAAATTATACAAGAACTTATATACCTATTCCAAACAGCGCTACCAACACTGTCAACGCTCTCCAATACTTTGATCACATCTTTATTGTAGTCCTGAATAGCACATGTTGCTTCTTGGTAAGCTTGGATCACCTTGGACGCTGTTTCACCGCAAAGGGTTTCCAGCTCCACCAAGTTCTCTGGGACCAGTTCTTTGGGCACATCTTTAGCAGGAGGGGCGGGCTTCTCTGCAACTAAGAGTGTACGTAGAAATTAGTTAATTTATAAATATAAAGAACTTGAGTTACATAGAATAATATACAAAGTAAGACACGTACCGATTTCTACTTTCTCTCCTTTAGTTAATCTTATTTCAGTATAAGGTTCATTATTAGGCGCTTCCTTTTTATCAATCAGTGGTACAAACGCTGGCTTTGGCGCTAAAGCACATGTGTTATTGCGAAATGTTAGCGAGTAATTAATTGCAATATGGAACAAAATTAAAGGTGCAGAAGAACACAAAAATGTCGCAACGAGATTGGTCAATAATTTTATTAGAGATTTCAGACGGCTTCTCAGAAATTTCTGTCTTGCTAACCTGTCCAGACCATCTGGTATTTGACATTTCTGGGTTTTCGTACACCTCTAAACGAAACGTTTCATTTATATACATCAATACAATTTACACATTGCGATTAAAAGGATGAGAGGAACTTAGAGGTAAGAAGGATTTGGGAATCGATAAGGGCTTACGTATATAATCATCAAAGTTCGTGCAATCTATACTTTTCTGACCTGGCTTCTCTGAGTCGTTTCCAAAAATGGCAGTTATGATTCTGAAAACAAAATTTATGTTTTATTAATAAAATATTGCATGGCTAGTTCAGAATACCAATATATTACAGTATTCATACTAACGATTGTTTGAGTGATTCAAAGAATGAACGTATAAAGTCGAAATAGGTTGTCTCCTCCTGAAAGATGATCTGAATCGTTTTATCCGTGCCTGGTACCCATCCTTCAAGAGTTGCTCGAAATTCTGGATTATTCTTTGCATAGAATAGTATTCCTGCAGCTCCAATCGCAACCGCAGTCAAGGTTATCAATGCTCCTCCACCTCGACTCTTTTCGCTTGAATGAAGGAATGTATATTTAAATATAGTACTAAACATATAACTTCACAAATAATAACAAAGCATAGGATTAAGCAATTTAATATATATATTTATATATATTTAATATAAATACTCTGAAGCAAAAATTGATTATAATTTATTCAACAGGGTACGCATTTTATTGCCAGTACTTAAACCTTTTGCAATAAAATTAATGGCCAATGGGAAGTGAGTGCATGCATGTGACATTGTTATATAACACAGACAATACATAATGCAACTAGGTTTAAATTCTGTATACCTCTTTGACGAATCAGTTGAGTACCTATGTCCAGATATTCTGGATGTAAGTTTAACATCCTTGAAAAACCTAAAACATATAACTGAACTTACATAAAATATTCCCATCTATCCTGTTCAATATAATACTTAAGGCATGCATACAGCAAAATATATACTGTTTACTTTTAGTATGGTAATAACGGGTAAAATATAGATATTATTAAAATATTCGTAATAATAAGTATAGAATATTTTAAATAATATTACATCAACAGCACATACGAAAAAAACTGTTGAGCTTAGAAAAAAATAACGATTCCATCAAGATGTTTCTGCCAAACATAACCTAAACTAAACCTAATCCAATGATGACTTACAAAGTATAAGGAAATACAATAATTTATCGATACAGACTTTCCAGATCATGAGAAAACGAAAGAGGGAAGAGTTCTGTTCCTTTCAATACTACAGCAACTTTGACAATTGTAAAAATGTGTGAACAAACAAACAGAAAGTTCGTTCTCTTACCTCCAATCCGATTCGCATTTTATTCGTGTACGTGGTTCGTAGCACTTGGTTGACAGGTAGTGTCTAGAGGTTCCGTGTTTTTTTATCTGAAAGGACAACAGTGTCAATGAAATCGTCTGGAATTATGTAAGCTCCTAAATTTAAGCCATCTTGTCACACGAGGCGCGCAACCTTGGCTTGTCTACGAGAATATTCACTGACAACACGCGGAAACGCCTTCAACGCGACACGATTACGAATTCCAGCAGGAATCACACACTTTTTCTCTCAATGATCGCGGAAAACAACGACGGCAAACTAGATATTATTAAGAGAAACGTCGCGACAATAGCCAATACAGTGCGTAGCGAGACACGCTTTTAACCAACATTCCGTTTATAATTTCTGTTCGACTCGCGTGTCGCCGGAATAGTAAACTCGTGCGAACACAAAGATTTCTCACGTACTTACTTTACATACCCTATTTAAACCGTTGCACGGAAATTTTAATCCAATTCGGAACATCTTTCGGGTGGCCGGTCAGGCAGCCAAAGGAAAAAGGGAACGACGGCACAAAACAGCTGGTCACTGACTGACTGCACGAAAAGAAGAATGTTGCGTATTGTTAGTACTGCGGTTCGAGGTGAGTACTCCCAGTTTCTCTATAACTTTATCACCACTAGCTCTCTCTGGCCAAATAATAGTTCGTTGGCTTCATTTCAAGCCATTATTCGATCAAATTCGATAAATCGTTGCGCGTTAATCGGTCGAAGTTCGTTACTTGTAGGTTATGTTCGGATGCACAGGAGAGCCATATCGGTTAACAGAAGAAACGCCGGAATTGAACCGAGGGCGCGCTTATTCAAACGTCGCATTGAAATTGGAGTCTACAATGTGTTCTAAAAGGAAACGTGTACATGGAATCCGTGAACCGTGTATTCGTGAATTAAATATCCACGTTCTTAATATACTTGTAATTATGCATTCTACGTTATGCATTTTACATACTATCGATGTTGAAAGCAGTAAATTCACACTGAACTGTTCAATGTTATATCGCAAAGTACTCAAATAAACGTGTAATGTAAATACACGAATATTTGTGATATTAAAATATATGGATACCAATGTATTTAGTATTGTATAGATTAATATCTAGATCTGTGTATTAAAAGTGAAATGGGGACCTCTCATTGAAAAGATATTAATTTTTGTTTTGTTTTGTATGTTTCAGGAATTGTTGCTCGTTCCAATGTTGGTGCTATCACAGATTCTTTACTCTTGAAACAATATCCTGTTGTGCAAAATGTACAGGAAAAGTATTTCGGAGCATTTTCTTCGATTATCAACAGATGGAACATTACCAGCAATATCGAACTAAAAACAGTGCCATGGTATGATTATTTAAATTGCAATATACTAGGTACGAATATAGTTAGTAGTTTCCTTAAATTTACAGTCAGAAGTGTATAGAAAATGTTGTTCCTTCAACAATTTCTCCAAGTTTAACACCTGTGAGAACAATTACGAAATTCTCTGCAAAAAAAGGGAAGAGGAAAACTTGTAAAGCTGTACTTAAACGATTCTACAGATTAAACTGGTAAGTAATAATATAAATTACGATTTATGATACTCGAAGATTCCTGACAATATGTTTCATTCAATTTCAGGGGTATGTGGATTAGAACGCGTGTTGGTCGCTTTTCGAAACTGTGGAAGAAGAAACAGAACCGAAAACGCAGGCTAAGACAACACGTCTTTACCAATGCAACGCAGTCTTTTCTATTGGACAAGATGGTGACAAAGTATTGGCGAAGACCACACTATTACCCAGATGACCCATATAATCCATACCACACCCGTGATGAATTTCCACTTACTAGACTAAAACCAAAACCTTAAATATATATGTGCTGTATAGATATAGAATCATTTATAAACGCATACCAATATACATTTCTTCTAACATGTGCATTCGCCGTTAACCAAAACTACTAATCCAGTAAGTACATTAAGAACAATCCTGTTACCTAGGAGCAATTTGATCTAATATACGAAACTATGTCGGATATTCACTTCCGGAAGTTTGACCGTGCCATAACCGGTAGAACACCTGTACCGGGTTATGGTGTCAAGCCCATGGACTTGGCAAACGGTTATCGATTAAACCTTCGTCTCGAAAAGCTCGATCCTTTGGCAAATTTGATAGCCGATCACGTTGTGGATTGTTTACATTAGAAAATAAACGCGATATGATCGATCACCGGTCGCTTTCCATGCCGAATAAACTTTTCGCCGAGATCACGTGGCTCGCCCCACCATGGCTCGATGAACGCTAAAATGGCGTAACGTGTTCAGTCGCAGTTCGTCCTTCGCGGCGAACGTTCAGTCCATATTTGTAGATCGATAGCGGCTTCTTCTCAACGAGGTGATAATACTATCATTCAAAAATTTCTATCTTATCGAGAAGCTCCAATTAACTCCAGAAAAGATGCCATACCGCGGCAAATTACGACTACTCAGCAGGGCCTGTTTCGCGTTCAAAAACTCGTGCGCCGACAAGGGCAACACGCATTTCGTTACCAGCGTTCTCGGCAGAAACTTTTCTGTAAGCGGCACACTCGACATGAGGTGAGTTCAGATATAAAAACTTCGATCGGATCATCCGCAACTAGAAACGTGCATAACGACGCCGGGTATCGGTACACTTTCGATGATCGAATTTCGCGCGGAATTTTCGATCGTGTTTTCTGCTCGAAATTGAAACCACAAGTTTTCCCGTACCGCTGCGGCCGGCTGAAGATCGATTTGCTTCGGAAATGGTTCGTAATGTTAATAAATATGGTTAGATTTTGCGGACAGCATTCTCACAGCGCGAAAGTAAACGTGGACTGGTTCTGTTCACTGACGTATTCGGTGTGGAGGTCACGGTGTGCCGAATATCCTAATTTGTATTTACAATACATCGATACGCTCGCCTCGGTGAAGGTACTGCCCTATAACATTAATTCGAGACAGGTTCTTAAGGCGCTTACACCTGATCGATAGTCGGTCGCCCGGTGTCACTGGCTGAGGTTAAAAATGGGAAAATTGCAGGAATCGATCGAACGTGATCCGAGACCGTATTTAGCGCGAAAATTCGTTAGCCAGTTTTAATCCTAACGGCCGTATTCTTTCCGTCGAACGTAATTATGTCATCGGCTGTGAAAGTCCCTGAATGTGCACATTCGTTGGGCGCCGTACACGCTGAACTTAGCAGCGAATCAGACACGCTGTCGAAGAGGCGTTCATTAACACGAATGAAATTTTTAATCGTAAATTCACAAGTATGTATGTATATGTATGCAAACATGGTTCGGTCAGCACAACGTATTAGCATTGTCCTAAATCGATGTACCTCAAGGCGAAAAGAATTTGCTGGAATTTGTGAAATATCAACGAAAATTAAATTGGTACTAATTGGATTAGAAACTTGAAGGCGTACGTATTCCTTACGAATTAAAAATCTAACTGGAAAATCGAGTCTTTTAATTGTACTAATGGAATAAATTATATATTTCATGTTACAACGCATTAGGGTGAAATATAACCCAAGTATATGATCATTAGAAATTGTGAGTTCTAAATTTGCCAAATTTATGCAAGTTATAATACGTAAATAATAATTATAATTTTGACACTAATTAGTCGTTTCGGCATTGCAAAGCACGATTTTATGTCGAAATAGCAGAACGTTTAGTTGTGTTCAATTGTTAATGCAAAAATTGTTAAAAATATATGGCGACCGCGGCACTTAGCGTTATTTGATTTGGGTTTTGAAATTACCCCCAGCGTTATTAAACTCATTGGTAGTCAAGTTTGCGGAATCCTCCCCTCCCCCTTATCCCGATTGTGAGCACAGTGGGCGTAGATTACAAGATAAGATGAAATTGGACTGACAAGCTAATCCAAACGTACGATTAGGTTTGTCGGGTACCGTTCCTATTAATTTTTTCTTATCGGCCTCCATGAAACGATTGCTTACATAATTTTTCACATATGCCTGCAGCAGCGTTGGCTGATCACGTATTCGAAGCTGTATAGGTGGCAGCACAGTTCCCGACCAACTTATCCAGTATGTTTGCGAATATTTTCGTTCGTAACAGACTCTTGTACTTCTTGCAAAAATTACGCAATGATTATCCAGAACGGTTTGACTGATGTCTGAAATCAGTTTTTCTGCAAAACTAATTTCTTTTACGGAAATATATTTTGAAATTACCATTTCGAATTTATTCCTCAATTTTACCGTGTTCCAAACTGTTGAATAACGTTGATAAGCGCGTACGTATGTGCTAAACGTATGAAAATTTATGAAGCTCTTTGATCTGCCGATGTTTACGTACAACATATGTCTAAATGCATAACATCCACGATTTAATTACCATGTATAATTTACTAAAATGTATGCAATTAAATAAAATGGAATTATAAGCATACGTATGCTATTTTAGAAAATATTGTTATTTTCAATTACTCTATAAATTTCAATATACAAGTTCGAATATTAATTCGAACAATTCCAAAAATAAAATATCATTTAGATGACGCACGCCATATATTGGGTTGACTGGAAAGTTCGTGCTGATTTATTTTTATTTTTAATAAATATATACCAAAATTGAAATGTTAAAATGTTAAATTAAAATTGAGATTACGTTGCACAGAAAAATTGCAAATCTTGTGTAATTGAAAACAAATGGTTGGATAGCGTTGGATTTTGTTTACATTCACACCGTTAACATTTCATTAAAGGACAAATACTTACACTTAGAATGCAAACCTCTCGAATAACAATGGGGACCTTGCTGTTTCCTTAGCTGTTCAGTTGTAACGAGTGCATGGCGGAGAATTTATTTTCGTTTTCTCGGGAACCTGTTGAATGCAAAAAATGGATTCGCGTCGCGAATAACAATGTCAGGAACGCGTGGTGCGATAATCAATTTTCATGGTTTTCAAACTGTGATAAAAATAAAAAATTCACTCTTAGTAACAAAGCTGCAACTATGAAAATTTAAAACGTAAAATGGAGACTTAACGCTAAATCTACCATAGTGGGTCAAATAACTCTTTCCCGATTTTCTATTTCATTATTATCGAAGTTATAAAATTGATAGATTTATTTATTCAATCATATATAGAAATAAAAACTGCAGAGATTCTAAATAAACTATATCTTGTCATTTTTATGAGACAATTATTATTCTTATATTATAATTTATTTAATTTATTTATTTTATTATAATAATAATTCTTATATTACAATAATAATTATTATTATAATTATTCTATGCTAGTCAATTTTAATGCTCGGTAGGTTTAGTGTTGATCAGAATTTTCTACCAGACTGTAATTTGCTATTAGAGTTTTAAATATGTTTGTTTACATGTGGAATGTTATCTTAATATGTTTACATTACGAGACGGTCATAATCAATAGGAAATTTTAAATAAATAATCATTCCATTACGAATATTTCTCATTAAAAATTATGCTTGATAAAAGCTCTCATATTTATGAATATCAGGTCAAACGTTCGATTATCTTGTTTATGTATAAATACATTTTTTGTCGGTAAGTTAGCGATAAATAGTAATAACGTTTGATAAGCGGTATCGCTATTCTATTTTTACAAACGTATTTATGCAAAATTCCGCAATGTCACGAATTCTTAGAATACTGATTTTATAGAATACAGATTAGTTGTTCACTAATCAAATTGGACATCTGTACAGTATAAACGAACTTATACTTATACGAACCGAATACTTAACTAATTGATCAATAACATTTATCAGAAAATTTTTATCAATCATAATTTTATTGGGTTGCCCGGAAAGTTCGTGTCGAGTAATTTTAATTATATAATATAATAATATATAAATATAATGTAAATATAATTATTATAAATAATCCGGACAACCCAATAATTATTGTAGTCTATCTAAAAGAAGCTGTATCATTTCTATTTAACACTTTAACTACCCAATCAACGATCTCAAAAATTCCACAAAACCAAAGTAATTTATTTAACAAAGCAACAATTGGAAACTTAAAATGTATGACACACAGTCATCCTTAAACTTTCTTGTATTCTCCAGATCTGAACTAAACTTATGGGAGATTATAGTTCTTTGAAAAATATTTGACACGTATTTTTTTATCGGTAACCATCCAGTTAGAAGGGGTGAAAATAGCCCTCAAAGTTGGGGTATTTTTGAGATATCTTGGAAACCAGAGGTCGAAAAAATTTGAATTTTTTTTAAACTGTGTGTTTTTCAATGGGAAATGTAGTCACGCAAGAAAATGTTAACAAAAGTCTTTTGTTTAAACAATAAAGCTATAAGCTCCCATAAGTTTCATCAAAATTGTATTTTCGCACAATATTAACTTAAAAATTTATTTTTAAACATGGATAAAAAGAGTAGCATTTGTACTACAGTGCGCTACTGTATATCGTTAAATTTCTTGTTCGGTAGTTCTAGTGTCACTGAACACCAAACTGAACAAACTTTTACATTGTCATCCGTACAATTATCAGAATCGTCGAAGTTCGAGTGTTAGTGAATCCCCAATCGTTAATCTTCGGATTTGAAGATTTTCTCGATTCATATCCGGTGGGTAAAACGTTGAGATTTATGATAAACCGATTGATAAGATTAATTACTGTTAACACGCATCCATTTAGATGTATTTTGCGATTATTTTTGCAGGTTCGTGCAGTTCGTCGGGAAGAATGGCGGGCCCCAGCATTTAGGTGTGCAGCTGAAACAGGGCGGAGACATAATCGCCGTGTCGGCAGTGGATTCGCGGATCCCAAACTCGTTGAAAAAGTTCCTCGAAGGTGGCGATGATCTCTTGAAGAAGGCTAAAAGGTAGGCGTGGCAGGAGAACGCCTGAACAAAGGGGGCAAACTCGCGATAAGCGACTCCTTGTTATCATTCGTCGCGTTGGCCCATTGATTGATAACGAAACGATATTAACGCGTCACGGAATTGGTGTAAACAAGATGATAATCGTTCGCTGCTAGCAGACCTTGCGAAAACTTAATTAATTGGCATCGTATGGGCATGGCAAGCTTCTTGCACACAGTACGTTAGAAACCTATATAGAGAAATATACGATTTGAAAGAATCGATTTCCTGAAAAAATAACTTTCTCAGCGGCAGCTAATAAATAGCATTGACGATAAACTATAGCTTTGTAACATCTGAATCCGCATTTTTCACCATGAACCCGTTTCTTTTTATCAGGGAAGACGATGTCGACCTGTTGGCCATGGTAGAAAGGTTCGTTCCATCAGACGTGTGGAATTGATATTTGTTTAACCTTACACCTTTGATAAAGGATTGTTTTCTACGACATACGTATGTTTCCTGTGAACATTCGATTGCGAAATTCTCCTTTGTTTATACTTCGAGAACACGCACAACCCTTTATCGAACACCCAAGTTGACTCGCTTCCTCGAGGAAACAGTTACTGTACCCGCCATTGCGATGATCCTGCTCGAACTAATTTAGTATAACGCGTAGGTTTTGATCAGAGTGACGTTCGTGTTCGAGTGGAAAAATTAAAATAAACTTTTAACAATGGAAATATTAATTTTTGCATTTATATGTAACTTGTAAAATGCAGGAGCTTTGTAAGAGTGATTAGTATCACGAATCTTTATTTTATATATTATTTAATAATATATTTATTATATTATATTTTACATTAAACTTCATCTCCGTTCCGTTAGGTTAACCGCTCGATTTTCTGATGGGAAATAATAAACGGTCATTTAAGATAACGTTGCAGTAACCAAATTTTATTGAATCTGAATTTATACAGCCGATAACGAAAATATGTGAAAATATCACTGCGATTCGTTTGTTGTTATCTAAGACTACGTGCAAGATAAAATTATGTTTTTCGATAAGTTATTACGATGATCGATTTTGTCCAATCGTAGTGCCAATTATGCCACTCGGATTCTTTCTTAACAGCGTCGGTGACGTTAATGAGAACCTCGTTATCGTTTACTCGATCACATCCTGTTACAACATCATCGCGTGCCTGCACTGTTTGTTTCCTCAATTGGATCGGTCTCGATGACCAATCAGGAATATCTTTATCATTTTCTCTTTTATTTATAAACGGTGGTTATCGACACGGCAAATATGTGTTCGAGTCCTCGGATGGCTCGCAGGTGGAACGCGAATCGAACACATTGTTCTAAGTAAACTAGAGCTCTAGTTTCGAATGATTCATTGATGATAGCGCTGCTTAATAAACCAGTGTACGAACCAAATATACCTTCAAGTACGCCCGCTCTGACGATTGTTGAAACAACTAGCAGGTGGCCTCCGATTATGTGCTTACATTTAATAAAAATAATATTTAAAGTGTTTCATTGTCGTTGATGGTAAACATTATTTCTTTTTAAATTATGTAGCTTTTAATACGATACTGCTAAACCAATATTAAATTTAAGGTTTATTTCAGCATACAACATTTCATTTTTAAATAATAAAATTATATTTGTTATTGTTTCTAAACTTTGTTATAGATTATCTGCTCTTTTCTCAAGATTGCAAACGCTGGAAATTATGTTTTGATCTTTTTTTCAATAGTTTGATAATTATTCTTTTATCCTTCTTTCTTTAAAATTGTTTCGAGTGGCACGATACACTCGATTGGAATCAACAAATCGTTGATTGTTGGTTGTTTACAAGAGAAGAAGCTTAGGTCAGAGAAAGCTGAAGTGGTTCTGCTTCGAGTGCGCCATTTCTTTCAAAACAAAGTGCTTATGATATTTATGTTACCTTGTATTATTTCGTCACACGTTATCTAGTCAATCTTATCTCTTTGCATCACTCAGGAATACGTTCGGTATGGGCATAGTTTGTTCAAACAGAAAGTATTACAAACTTGCATATATTACAAGTTATTTTTACAAAGATCTACACTTACAGGCACATGCATGGTTTTAATATTTCAACACAGTAATAATAAAGAGAATAATACTAATAAATTAACCGTTGCATGATAACTATAACATTGTAAGTACTCGTGTTATTGAAACAATTCATGTCAGTGCTGTTCGATAAAAGTAATGCTAAATCAGTAGCAGCTAATGCTATGCATAGAACTAGTTTCTCCCCTTGATAGCGTAAGCGATTTATGGAGTACTAATTTGAAGTTTGCATTACACTAATCTCAACGTAGCATTTCGTAAAATGATCTAATACTAAACCGAAGTTCTAAAAGTGGTATGGTATCACAATAGCGTGGCCTTCGTGCTATCTTGTCTAAACTGAATTTATTTAGACTTTACACACTTTTTATTACAAGTTGCGTTTGAATAAGAAAATTTATTCAGTCATCTCACTTGGAAATATTTTTATAATTTTAACAATTGTTATATAAAACACCAGATATTTTCCTCAGATAAAAAATACATATACATATTTAATACAAAAATAAAAGTAAGTCGAAAATATTCAAAATTCGTCAGATCCTTATATGCATTGCTATTTGCAAGAAGTAGATTCGGACGACCGTAATCAGACGTGCCGATTCCTCTTCAGAAGGACGCATGCTTGAATTCTAATTCAAATTCCAAGTTCTCGTACGAGAACATCTTATTCCAAGTTTTCAACTTGCTGAATATTTAGTGTGCATAGGTTTCGTTCGAAAATAATGAACAAATTACCGAAAACAATTGCCGTTTACAGAATCGTGGCCGAGGGACGCAGTGTTATACCGGAAGCCGATGTGAACTTCTTGGCGCCGGTGACCAGGATGGACAAGTTGGCATGCGTCGGCCTGAACTATAGCGGTCACTGCAAAGAGCAAGGTGTACCGACGCCAGAAAGTCCCGTAGTTTTCAGCAAATTCCCCAGCAACATCATCGGTCCGCGCGACAACATCATGCTACCCCCGATCTCGGACGTAAGTTCAAGAGCGATCGCGAGATCCGAATCTGCAATGGCGCCGGCCGCTCATTCTACGGTTCAGCATCGACCGTTTATATTTAGTTGCATCGATTATGTAACGTGTTAACGGACTTTCGCGAACTATTAATACGCATCTCTCTACCGTGGCGAGAGAGAAAGAGGATCGATTCGTTTCGAGACTTTCCAATTTCGTCGACGGACCAAACATTCTGTTTTGCCGACCGAGAAGAACCTTTCGCAAAGAATCCTTTGCTGGGAGAACAACCCCTGCGTCTTTCAAAATTCATCGTTCTTATAATATATTTTTAAGTATTCCAACCAGCGTGCATTTTTCATGATACTGAATATTATCACTTCTATTATTTGTATCCTAGATTTAATCTATGTCAAATGTGATGCTTATAGAAAAACAACAAAACCATGAAAGTCTATATACATTTGCTTTTTAAATGTGTAAATCTTGATGGGTCTTTTTAGATTTAATTAACGATCGTAAAATGTGCATAGTTGCAGTAAATGTATGCAGTAGATGTATGTTGACTACCGTGGCAAGACTATACGCAATTACACATCAAATCTTGCCTCCCGTAGATTTTATAGTTAGGATATCCAGAGCTAGAAAAATGTAATGCCTCGTTTATTGATCGTTCTGTTGTAATTCTTCCGGCAGAAAGTCGACTGGGAGGCCGAGCTCGCGATAGTAATCGGCAAAAAGTGTAAAGCACTGAACAATGACGAAGGCGAGGATTGTATTTTCGGTTATACAGTGGCGCAAGACATCACAGCGCGGGACTGGCAAAAGTCGAAGAGAAACGGCGGTCAGTTTCTGCTGGGCAAAGGCATGGACACGTTCTGTCCCCTTGGACCGGCTGTGGTCGCCAAGGAATCGATACCCGACATCAACAATTTGACCGTGAAAACCTGGGTGAACGGCAACATTAAACAGGATGGGAACACCAGTGAACTGATCTTTAAACCCCATGAGATTGTTGCCTACATTTCACAGTAAGTTGTCCGCCTCGGTATGTTGCGTTTCAGAGTAAAACTGTGTCACACCTTTGTATCTTACTTTGTTTTGCTACAAATACAAGTGCAATTATTTTTCTAGGTTCATGACTCTGTTACCGGGAGATGTGATTCTAACTGGTACACCAGCTGGAGTAGGTTTTACCCGTAAACCACCTGAATATTTACAGGTACTGAATATTTGAATATTCATAATATATTCATAATACAATATTGAATATGCCTGAATATTTAAATAATTGTTTTCAGCGTGGAGACGTGCTGGAAACGGAGATAGAGAGCATTGGACGCATGAGGAATAAGGTTCTCTGATCTGATGTCCAGAGAAGAATAGGAGCGGTTTGCCCTGATCGAATGCTTCAGGACTGGAATCATCCTCAGAACGTCGCGGACAACTGTTCCGAACAGATTTCGCGCACGAACATGAGAGGGGGAGAGAAACGATTCGAGACGATTTGTAAAAGAAAAATCGAAACAAGTTCACGTCAATGGCAGTTCTTCCTGAAAGAAAAAGAAATATACACACACATACAAAGCTAAAACCTAAATGCACTCACGCGTCTTGAATAGTGCTGCCACCACATCGCATTCATCTTCACATGCATCATGGATTTTCTGTATTTGTACAATTACATGCGAGACTGTTTCTAAAAGATATCAATTTACTGTATGCATCTTTTTTATCGCGATTGTTTTTTTTTATCAATCTCTGCGGACTTCTATTAAAATATTTTTAGAGGAATCATGGTGATTGATTTCGCTCCGACCTGTCCATTACGTTGTCGCGTCCATAGAGAACTCTCTGTGATTGAAATGGTTGTATTCTCAACTAGAAGATCAGGAAATTATAATTTGTACAATATTCTGCGCTGATATTATGTATTTTCTGAAATACATTATAATTACAATTAAATGCACATCCAATTGAGCACACTTCGTCGCTTACGGAATTCTAATTTTCTTTCGTGTTTTAAATTCCTTGATCATATTTATCTTTTTTTTTTATTTGGATATCTGACTAATCAAAATTTATTCGTATATACATTAACATTAATATATAATAAATTTATAAAAATATTTATACCTAAGTACGTTTACTGATTATAAGCAATATAAAGCATGTTTCTAGAGTAAACACGACTGAAAGGTATCCTATTATTGCAGTACACAAACAGTACCACAATTATTCCTTAATAGTATGAAAATACCTACAATAAATATAATACAACCATGTTGAGCAAAGAACATGTTACGCTTGCGACGCACAATTCACTCGCACAATTCTAATCCCCGGAATCATTTAAATACTTCCGACACGTTCCTCTAAAATATTTCGTGAGTCGAATTAAGACAACTCACAAATTCACTCGCTACGTAATTCGTTACATATGAGACTATTTCTCTGAAACTAGGTTCTGGACCTGGCTTTCAATGGGTTTGCTCCTCTCGAATTACATTGATCCTTAGAATACTTACGCTTTATTTACACGGTTCTAGCCTTTTTTAAATTTAATTAACAATATCGAGAGTGTCATGAAAATGCATATCCAAATCAACGTGGAGATGAAGCCATCGTAAACAGAGGGATTGTCTATGGACCAGCCTCTGGCCAACATGGACCTCATGGACTCTGTGCTTTTCGTCAAAGGGAGGACGAAGCTGATGTACCTCAACAGATAGTGCATGCCTTCGATGGGCCAAACGACGCCACATAACATGACGATGGGCAAGAAAGAGCCCATTGCCATGTACGTGGCGCTTATTTCGTCTTTGCAGACACCGGCGATGAAGAATCCTGCAATGATACGACACAAAATATAAATTTGAAGAAAAAATGGAGAGTTCATTGCTGAATCTGTGCCTCACCGAAACACATGCCACACAATCCAGTGAGAATAATCAGCGCACTGATCCAACCTAGGTCTCCTTCGCAAGTGATCTTGAAAACCGGAAAGGAAACTATTAGAACCATAACTGTCTGTCCTATCATCACCACGAACTGCGTTAACACCTGGCCAAAAAGGATTTCTATTCCCGTGATACCTGTCGATTGAAAAGAAATAAGTATATTGCGCTATTATTAATAAATACTGTTACTATTATAGTTAATCAATGTATTTTCTTTACCAGATACTAGAGATCGCTCCAAAAGACCTTCGTTCCTCTCCAGCAACATGGCGCCGGAAGTCAGAGCGACGGATACAAAGAAAATGATCCTGAAACGTTATACTTGTTGGTATATGATATTTTTAATGATTCAGTATTACATATGATAATTTTTACGTTAAGATGACACCCGGTGCTGCGAAATCCGTGAAGTTTGGCTCCTTTGGACCATAGATGGGCGTTTGGAACTGGACAGAGTAAAATATTGTGTTAATCCAAATGTCTTAACCCTTTGCACCCGAATGGCGCCTCTAAGACGCCACACAAAATTACCATAAAATTATTTAAGTGACAGTTACATTGCTACGTTCGCAATTAAGAAATCGTTAAAAATTTCAGCGTTGTAAGTACGAGCAATACTAATTAATTTCATATGCAGGAAAGGAAACAAACTGTATACAATGGAGCTATTATAGATAAAAATATTGTTTCGATTTTGGAATGGAACTGCTTCGAGCGCAAAGGGTTAATAAATTTAATTTAATTATTATTTTGTGTATAATGTGACTTACATTCACTGGAATACTTGTCAATTTGCTACTATAATTGCAAGCTATAGTCAATTCTTCGGCAAAGTCCCGATACGAGTTGTAAAAGTCTCTTTGGAGCAGCTGACCAATCTGCTGACCTACAAACACAAAAAGTACATAAATATTTTTTCGCCTGCTATAAAATGAAGCTTGGAGGAAGTGATCTATTATAAAAGATACTTATGTAAATGAATTTCTATGACTTGCAACTTCCTCATCGTTAGAAACTAAAGTTTTTTCACAAATGTATAATTT
The DNA here is from genome assembly GCA_028453745.1 of Agapostemon virescens. NCBI lineage: Eukaryota > Metazoa > Arthropoda > Insecta > Hymenoptera > Halictidae > Agapostemon > Agapostemon virescens. The sequence goes on from CM052098.1 coordinate 4,383,529, forward strand.
CAAATGCTCGACGCTTTTAGTATGAAAACTAGTATTAAGAATCATTGACTCACTGGACATGTCCATAGTGATAAACATATTGGAATACGTAATACTCCAGTCATCAGCATCTTTGCCGTTGTCGATTCTCTCAAAGAGCGAGTCAGTATAGTTCGCAGGAAAAGTTATGGCGGCCCAAGCATAGCCTCGTTCGACAGAGTTCCTCGCCTCAGCTTCGCTGTCGTATTGATGAAGCACCAACGATTTTTTCTCAAGATGTTTGAGAAACCGACAGCTGTATCTGTGCCAGTCACAGCCTACCGACGGTACGCAGTGTTCCATACTGTTGTTCAATTCGTGGTTTACTATTGCTATGTTTAAACCTCTTGGATCTTTCCCGATCGACAGACAGAAAAGGGTGATTTGCACCACTGGGAGACCGATGATGAACAGCATTATTCTGGAAGAAACAATCATACTTAACAATTTACTTTTGTACATAATAATATTTAATACAGATTACTCTATTCAATTTTTATGTACTAACTTACGTACTAACGTATTTAAATTAAGAAAACAACATAATTCAGAACAGAGAGAAGAAATTCAT
>CM052098.1:4384617-4417728 GCA_028453745.1 Agapostemon virescens
TGTTGAAGTTATCGCACGCTTACTGACATTAAACTCGACAAACCTAGCCAAACGACCAATTTCACGTTTTTAAATTTTATTTTATACAATTGTTGAAGTTATTGCACACTTACTAACATCTAAACTCGACAAACCTAGGCAAATGACCATTTTCACGTTTTTTTAATTTTATTTTATACAATTGTTGAAGTTATAACATTACCTTCGTAATAGATTTCGTTGTGAACCCTTTGCACCCGAAGCAATTCCATTCGAAAATTAAGAAAGCCAAATTTTTCATATATTTATCGCTAGTTTAGCATCTGCAAAATGCAAGACGACAGAGCAAATTTTAATTTATAAAATTGCTTTGACTTTACAGAATCTTTATGCTAAGAGTGTGATTGCGATATTAACAAAAATATTGCTGAAAATAGCATTCGTTCGACGCGTTTAAACGCATAAATAGTATTTTCCTTGTCCTCCTTCACACAGTGTGTCCCGTAAATAGAAAGTCCACTATTTCTCAACATATTGATAATGTGTCGGTACATAAAAAATGCGATACCAACTTTTTAACTATGCAAATTTTAAAAGTGCCCGTTTAAAGTTAACGTATTATCCTAATCGCCATTGAATTTATTCATTCAACGACAAATTTTACAAGTTAAAAATGAAAAGTATAAACTTCGTCTCTCCTTTAAAATATGTTTTTTAACCACACCGCATAACTTTAACACTCCAAGCAATTTTAATTCTAATATTCCTTTCTAAAGTTTCATTCTAAAGCTCATTTCCTAAATACAAACATGGCGATATAAAATCTGTTTCAACGCTAGTAAGTTTACGGAGCAGCAAAGACGACCATTTATTTTATAAAAAGCAACAAGAATGCGCCTACTCAAATATTTAGCAAATATTTTTTATAATATACACCTAAAGAAACAAATCTGTTGACTCATTCGTCATAGATGCATCTTTGCAATATCAATAATCATGAATAAAAAATAGTATAATACATCATTTTAACACTTTACCGACCGGAAGCCAATTAACAGGACTTTCAATAATTGCGCTTAAGAGAATAAAGTTGAAAAAACTACTTTTACATTGTAGTTTGTAACGAAATTCTCAGATAACGTTACTGAGGACGCCTCGTTAATTCCCAATAAAAATGGCCGCCAGCGTTGAAAGACCCGTTAAAAAGTGTTCAGTCACGGACTACGGACCTTGAAAAATTCTGAAATAATCGTCGATCGGTAAAGCGTTAATGCTCTCTTTAAACTTGTGTTTAAAATAATAGTGTTAAATAATAGCAAGTGAATTTTTAGTGTCCCCTTAGCGGCATTGGAGCGCCCAGGGGTTTATTACTGAACACCCTGTATAATTGGGGAATGTAGGTTGAGCCGAGTCTCGAGCTGATCTTTGCTCGGTGTCTTCTACTCCTCTTCTCTTTCAAGCACAGTCGTTTTTCTCCTCAGAATCATGGGAAAATAGTATGCCATTATTGCGAGAGACACATGGGTGGCGATTAATATCTTCGTATACAATGGGTCCAAAAAGTATTTCCACAAAATTTCCTAATCTGGCGAAACTGTCGTCCGAGCCACGATCATTTTGTTAGAACAAAAAATACTACAATAATATTCGTGGACTCGTTCGAAAGCTAGATACCTCTATTTTGATTCGTCATTGAATTGATCACAGTTCATATTCATAGTTCGACATTTTTGCAGGGTGCAGCAACTGAGAAACTGAAGACGCCTCTCACGAAACTGAACGGCCCGTTAAAAATGCTACGATTCACGTGTGCTCGTTCTGTTTTCGAGTAATCGATTAGCAATTCGCACTGCGTAACACTCTCGCAAAACCAGCCACGCTAATTTCCAGCGAATCAACGCGTCGCGTATGCTTTTCGCATAAACGCTCGCTCGAAAAGAACGGTGAAAATCGGACGCGGGAGACCGGTTCTCCCACAACGGAACTATGTTGCCTTGTCATGCAGATACTTTGCTAACGATTACGTATTTCAACGGTGTATTTTTTCCTTTTCTTTCGGCAAACCCTAACGACCTGGCCGCTCTCAATCGGGAAAAGTAAAAGACATTCGCGAGCGCGTGTAATTTAACGGAGCCATTCGGCGTTGATCTCGAAATTGTGAACTTGATGACCGAAGAAACCGCGGCAAAAACGAGAAGGAATTCATACGGTTGCGAGCGCCGATCGAGTGATTAATGGGAATGTAAATGGCCTCACTTCGACGTGCAAAGTGTTGAAACATGAACTCTGCGCCAGGCTAACAGCGAAGCAAGGGAATTAGAAGTAGATCAGTTTTTCCAATGGATTTGCATCACTTTGCTCGGAACAATTCGACAAAAACGTGAAAAGTTTTTGCCCGTTCAGATTTTACAAACGATGCGAACGTTTACGGAGACTTGCTTTTTTATTTTCTCGAGAAAATTTTTATTCGAACGGTTTAGCCGCGGATTAGCACGTTGAAAGGTGGTCACCGGTGACCGGCGCCATTGCGTCGTTTAAGAATGACTATCGTTAAATTAATGGCATTAAGCATCGATTGTATTATCGTGGAAGATGACCAGATTTTAGCATGAGGTGGTAGCTTCATTATACAGTAACTAACAATTCTCTTTAACACTTTGACTGTCATGTGACCCATATATGGGTGACAGAATTATTAGTCCATGTTTAAAAATAAATTTTGTACATTAATTCGTTGAATTCAATTCAGTTGATAACTGAAGAATACGAGAAGGTTGATAGATAACTATATGACATACATTTAAAGTTTTCAATCGATGCTTCATTAAATAAATTAATTTGATTTTCTGGAATTTTTGAGGTCGTCAGTTGGGCAGTTAATGTGTTAACTACACTGATCACTTCTGTAAATGAAATAAATGAAACTTATCTGAAGTAGATAAAATTTGTTTGGCGTTCAACGTACTAATTGTACGGGAGTACCTAAATTTACAGAGGTTGATACAGTTGCTTCTCGTTTCCGTTTGCGAGGCTTCTGTACACTTGTCGCTTCGATTTTCGAAGCGTATTTACGTAACGTTGAAAAAGTGAAAGCGTACGAGAATTTCTGACAGGCTGAAGCTAAGTAATTCACGATGAAGATGCAATATTTCCAAAATGACATAATGTTTACCATTTTCCTACTACTGCTTGCGCAATACTGACACTAATAGATCGATTCACGCCGTTCGACCTCCGTCAACCGAAACAAAACTAAGTATATTTTCTGTATAACATATTTTTGCATAAATAAAAAGGGTTCACAGGTTCTCTCATCTGTTATACAGTTGACAAGCATCGACAAAAATTTGATGAAGCACGAACAATTATTTTATCTTGATCTAGAATGATTAAACTTACGTTTCAGTTTAACCCTTGCAGCAATTTTTATTGGAAAACCAAGACGTTTCTGTTCGAGATGATCTTTTTTATACTGTGCCAAGTTGAACTTGTTTCCTCGCGCAACACTCGAATTTTTAGCAATTTAAGTACCATTTTGTTTAAGCCTTTGCACATTTCCAAATTTCGAATTTTTCGACCTCTAATTACCGAGATATCTCAAAAATACCCCTCAAAAATATTGAGGGCTGTTTTCACTTCTTCAAAGTGGATGGTTGCCGATAAAAAAAAAACACATGACAAATATTTCTCAAAGAACTATAAGCTCCCATATCTGAATATCTTCCCGTGTGAGTTAATGGAATCATAGTTTAACCCTTTGAAGCACGGAATGTTACAAAATAAAATTGCACCTATCTATTCGAGGTGGATCAACAAATATCCCACAGTGCACATTCGCGCTTTAAAAAGGTGGAACGGTTTTAACACTAGAACGCAAAATGACTGGTTCGTAATTTTTTCTTTCACAATTCCAGAAATTATAAAAGTATCTTCATTGAAAAGCATCGGATGAATATCTTCATTGAAGCAGACGTTGTAATAAAAATGGGTCAAGGACTGAATAGATGCAGTCTTGCCATTTTTACCAGACAGTATACATCAGTCCAGTTATTACTCTTCAATTACAGTGTTAAAGTGTTAAAGCACTACGAAATTATAAAAGTATCTTCATTGGTAAGTTTCGAATGAATGTCTTCATTCAAGCAGACGTCGTAATAAAAATGGGACAAGGTCTGAATAGATGCAGTCTTGCCATTATTACGAGACAGTATACATCAGTCCGGTTATAACTAGGTAGTTCTAGTGTTAATACCACTGTGCCTCAAAGAGTTAACCCTTTGCACTCGAAGCTGTTTTAATTGCAAAACCAAGGCATTCCTTCAGACCCAAAATATTTCCATTGCAGATTATTTATTTCTGTTTATGCATCCAAAAATTATTATTATTATTTCCCCTTACAGCAGTTAAATTTTTGTCAATTCCTTCGATAGGAACAAAGCGATTTTAAAATTGTTTTAAATAATAGCGCAGCAATATTTGCGGTGCTTCAAAGTCGCCATTCGAGTGCTAAGGGTTAACAAAGATGCCAATACACGTAAACCTTCACAGTTTATTATCGCTCGGTTTCCGGACCCGTTAACCCCTTGCTCTACAACAACGAGTCAGATTCGTAATGAAGATTTCGAACAGAATCTTTTCAATATGAATGTCCTTAATTTTCTATAAATCGAAATAAATTACTATCTAATTATTGCTCATATTGGAGAATAGCTACGTCCACTGTAGCTACAAAATTTGCTGTTCTTTTCGTCGTTCTTTGGAGGACGAAGAACGTCTATTCACTGTTACCACAAAATAAATCGTAGGGCAAGGGGTTAAAACGATTACCGAGATTGCAACGACGCTGAGACCAATCGAATTCAACAAATTAATTCCCTTTTATCATTCAAAAGTGCTAAAAATTTTAATACACACATTTTTGTGACTTTTAGAAATGTAGCAGTGCTCCTAGTGTTAATCATCAACGGTACACACAGTCAACGAAAGTCAAAAAGCGATACGGATAAGGCTCGACAAAATGGCACTCGGAGCTCGAAAAAGGCCAAGCCGTTAATTCGAAAATATTGGCGAAGCTGGCATAATGAATCAGGATTATCCTCGCTTATGTGCAATGTGCATAGGATGAAAAGCTGAAAGAGAGCAAAGGTTGGATGACGCTGCAGCGCGCATAAAAATGACGCGTGGCCCGTTTAAAGGCAGTCAAAGGTTGGTAAATGTCACGAGCAACATGTTTCGTGGTCATTTGCGTTGAGGCAAAGGCAATGTCGGATTAATGTCGGCGAAAGCATCTGAGCCGGCGTAATGCGAATGGCTTGTCCTTGAAAACTAAATATCCCTAATTATACCGGCCTTGGGTGAACCACGTTCGAAACCGTGAAGAACAAGCACACGGATGCGGGGCAATGCAATAAGTATCTAAAAACTGTTCCGGCGTTGAACATAGCCTGTCGACGTGAATGTTACATGTGAATGTCCAACGCGTATCATAGTTACTGGTTGCTGAACTCGATCTGACGGTACGAGTCGACGAAGCAAGAAAAAAGGCATACTGAACGGCTTTATGGTCCCCGGTTTGCGATCTCGGAAAACTATGCCCGGTTAAACCGCAGGCAATTTATACATTTTTGGAAAGCGCGCTGCAAAAACAGTCGTCGATTTCTTGAGCATTTTCTCTAATTTTGTACCAGGTGCGCGAGAACATAATTGACGTGATTGTAATTATTAACCCTTTGCAGTCGAAGCTGTTTTAAGGACGAAAATTGAAGCATTTCTTTCGAGCTAGGATATTTTTGTTCTGCATGAATTATTTTAATTTATGTATATGGGCGTTGTTTTTTACTGTTACTCATCCTAACAACAGGATTAAATTTTATTTAAAATTGGTTTAAATAATAGTGTAACGTAAAATGTGTAAAAATAGTGTAACTTAAAATAGTCGTTTTTTAGTGGTCGATATAGCTAGTATTCATTTTTAGCATAAAAGATTTGTATACAAAGAAATTCCTTTCTTATAAAACCATCTTCGGATTTGTTAAATGATTTAGTAAAAATCACTCATTTTCTATGCACTTTTCAAAATTCTTCACGACTAGATTCACAAAAGACGAGTCTTGATTATGCCGCTATATTTGTGCAAGTTTTCATAGTTTCAGCGAATGTCATATTTAAGAAATGGAAGAGTGAATTTATTTCTTATATGAAAACACATGTAAGCAGATGTAAAACCATCTATGGATTTGTTAAATGTTTTGGTAAAAATCACTCATTTTCTATGCACTTTTCAAAATTCTTCACGACTAGGTTCACAAAAGACGAGCCCTAATTATGTCTCCATATTTGTGCAAGTTTTCATAGTTTGAGCGAGTGTCCTATTTAAGAAACGCAAGACCAGTCTTTTTTAATTACACAAATTTTTCGCTTCTCCTTCGTTCGCATTTAGATGCAAAGTTGAATCAAAATCGTGTCACGCTATTATTCGCATCGCGAAGAAACGTGTACGGGAAGTTAGGCCTACTGGAAGTTGGATTTTTGAAAAGTTAAAGGAAAATTTAATTGCGCGGTTCAAACGCGCCGACGCGCGCGCGAGGCCTTTATGTTAATCGACAGGGTGGCTCATCGAATGCAGTGCGCAGTAATTTAACAACAATCGTATTGTAAAACTATTCACGCATTCCTATGCGTGCGTACACACGTGAAACGTTGACGAGAGCGGAATGCCAAAAGCAAAGACCGTCGTGCGTCAATGAAGGAAATCTCCCTTATTGTGCGCGGGTTATGGTGAGTGACGCTTGTGAAACAGAACTTGCAAATCTACGGTGTTAATGACCTTATATTTGCATTTAACAACGGGCATGGAAATTCGCAGTGGCACAGATATTCTTTTTTTGCAACAGTTAAAAGCACGCTCTCGTTGCAAATTATGAAATTTCACCGTATTTAACGAACGTAATTTAAACATCGTCATTTATAGAAATATACGTCCACTGTTTCGCCACAAGAAATACTTGTGGTACGCCTGCAAAATGATTAGTTTACAGAAAACGACTTCATTGAAACGTATATGCCTCCGAGTTGTATTCAAATGACTGCGGTGAGCTCAACGATAGTCCTCACCGCGCATTGAAATCACTGAACGAAGTTTCTTGAATAAATCCGCGATTCTGTTGCGGAAACAAAACACGTTAGCTTCTTTTACCTCTTGGTGCACAGTTTGTGGTTGACCGGCTCGTGAATAACCGCCGAATTTTTATGCAAATTTCGAGTTTCGTATAGAAATTTTAGCCGGCAATGGCTGCACGTAAATTTATAGTTGCTACTCTGCATTCTCTACTTAACGAGAATTTTATTTGCCAACAGTTGCTGCATTTTTCTGATGTTTTTACTTAATTCGATTCGCTAATAACGGATAAGTTCGAAAGTACAAAGAACATTATATCAAAGGGGTAAGAATACTTAAAAAAAAAAGAAACGATTTTAAATCTCGTTCTGCCTAAATGGAATAACAATCTCGCAAGGAACAAATGTCCATACGATGTTATTTAAAAAGTAAAAGGGGTGAGAATTCATTCATTCGTCATTTTTTTAAATCTCGTTCTACCTTAATGAAATAGTAATCTGGCGAGGAATGAACTTCCATATGATACTATTTAAAAAGTAAAAATAACATTACATCAAAGGGGCAAGAATACTTTAAAAAAGGAAGAAAATATTTTAAATCTCGTTCTACTCTAATGAAATAGCTATCTGACGAGGAATAAATCTCCATACGATGCTTTTTAAAAAGTAAAAAGAACATGACATCAAAGGGGTGAGAATACTTAAAAAAGGGAAGAAACAGTTTTAAATCTCGTTCTGCCTAAACGAAATGGCAATCTCGCGAGGAATAAATTTCCATGCGATGCGATTTAAAACGAGGGAAAAAGTATAAAGACAAGTAGTAAAAGTTATAAATATTTATCACCTAGAAAGTGCAGAAAGTAAAGTCGAGAATATGAATTCTGCTGACTGAAAAATAGAAAACATTTTACCAACTGTTCAGGCAATATTATACTAGGCACGGCAAAAATGCCGGGTTTCAGCGAGACAGGAAAATATTCCATCTATTTTTCACCGAGCAATAATAACTATCTTTCTCGCTGAACTTGTCGAATTCTGTGCTAGATCTAACGATAATACTACACTTCCTTCAATCGGCAAGAAAACTGTAGAAACGACAGACATTTATATCGGTTTAACTGGAAAGCAACGTCAGCTTTATAATTAAAATAATTAATCGTGGCACGATTGTTTCACCAATTATATAATAATCTAAATCTTCAATATCTTATCCAAAAACTCGATTTCTCTTTTATTAAATCGCAGGTAAATCATTTCAGCGCGGAGATCCAAGAAATCCAAACTATTATCCATCAAGAAAGCCTATAATCGCCCTTCAAAGACGAGCAAACAACTAAAGATCATGTTAATAATTTTTACAAAATTTTTATATAAAAATAGACACCTGACACCAATCTTGAAAACACGTTTTTGTTAACCAACGTGTAAATTCTACTTTCTTGAATAATTTATAGATTAAATGGAATGGATCCGACTCCTACGATGTTACCGGACATCGTGCAAAATGTTGGCGATTGACATAAGTGGCGATGCTGGGTTAACGAAATCGAAAGAAAGAAAAAGAAATGAAAGAAGAGAGGTTGATTCGTGGTCGAATCGGTGAATAAGAGCAGGGATCTTTATGCGTGTAGCTTGGCTAAACAAGCCGAGAAAGTCAAGAGCGTGAATTCCATAGGTTAAACGTGCTCGAAGAAGGATACCTCACGGGCCAGTTAGCCTACTTATGAGAAGCGGGACATGAAATTCGTCTCGTAGCGTTTGCGACCGGTTCTCGGCTGAGTTCGATAATATTGACCAGCGTGCGACGGCGAAACAGAGAAAAGAATCTTCCCGCGACGGACAACGCCTGTCCGTCGTTTACCTAAGCGTTGCGTAATATGTACGGAGGATTAGCTGTCTTCTATGTACCGGCGTCTCCGCATCTTCAATATCCGATCGAAAGAGATTTCAAAATCCGGCCTCCGTGTCACTTTCGAGCAGAGAAAGTCGTGCAGTTCGCGCGGATGCCCGCGGAACGATTCGTCGAAACTACTTTCGGTAGAAGCACGCTCGAGATTTCGGATTAAATTTGAAATTTCGTGAAATTAATACTCTACTATTAGAATTACCAATAAATAATTTATTTAAATAATTTACCATGCCTTTTGCATTCGTAACACGAGTCTGTAGACTCTCGTATTTGAAACAGCCGCGAAAACGCGTTCGAATTTGCCTACTGCGCATGCGTCCGACGGGCGCGCGTCGCTTCTACAGTCAATACAATGATTAAATAACAACGGTTAAAAACGGTATCATGTTATATCGGTTGAAAATTGAATCGGAAATTTTCCATCGTGATTTTTCGTAATTAAGCTGCCTATTGTTGTGTATAAAAATTGTTTTAAGATGCTCGTTTGAACTACGCGAGTAACTGAAGCCAACTAGGTCGTCTGCTAGGAACAGCTGACAGCTCGGCCGGACAAAAACGTGGTTATACGAATTTCGTACGATACGTTTTATGTCTGCTAGTTGAAATTGTTTCGCAACGAAAGTTCCTTTTGCAATAACAATCGCGCGGCACGTGTACGATTATTTCTCTTCGATTCCGCTAGGGAAACTTTTCAGTGAAGGAACGTGTTTTACCGACACATTTTGGTAGATATTATGTAATTTTCGTAGTCCAGGGAAACTGATATAAATATTCCTTTCTCGTCGACGCTCGAGACTTTTGTGTAAGTTTAACTTCGAGATAGCTATAATAACCCGCGTGACACGTTACACGAAATCACGTGCATCAACGTGAATCCTATTTGTGAACCAAAGGCGCGAGTAGGTTATGTCAGTGGCAACACACGTACGAATGTCGATATTCCGGGAAAAATGAATGAAACGCTGTATATTTGTCAGCGCGTCGTGACCCAATGACATCGAGGTGTCAAGAAAATAATTGACGGAATTTAGAGTCGACGTTGATTAGCGGTGATCGGTGATAAAATTGCTCAGCGAATGATGACATTGAAAACGAAATCAACGTACCTGACAGCGTTGAATTAAAGTGCTGGTCTGCTGTTCGATTCTGGGTCGTGACTTGACACATGTCGTCGAAACTTTTCTCCTTAATTGGGCGAAATGTCCGAACTGGCACAATTTCTCTGCACGGGCACAGAGCCTACTCGACCCTATACACGCCATAGCGAAAACTGTAGTGAGGCAAGTCACACGACTCCTAAAGACTTTCGAGTCCCACTACTCCCCACCGACACTTCAAAATTGATTCCCCACCCGCTTTTCCCTTTCCCTTCCCCATCTGCAAATACACCTGCTTTGCACGACATTAATCAGATTGGTATTGCGAATCTTGACTGGCATCGATCATCGAGTATTTTGCAAAAAAGTCGTTATACTCGGTGAAGTGTTAAATCGTCTAGTAATCAGCGACCTCTTTTTTATTCGAGCTCGAATGATAAATTAGTTTACCCTTGGCCCCGATATACTTTTATCAATTATTAATTGTACATATCATGTCCCGAAAATATTCTTCCTTGAAAAGGGTGATTCCTGAGGTCGTTCGAAGTAACTGTTTCCTTTATGGTATATGACTTTGTGAAAGAGTATTAACGAAGTACATGAACCAATCGGAACGCGGCAAGTTCCGGCTCGACCAATGTCAATGTCCGTGATTGGTCCGTGTCTTTCGTTAATAACATCAGAACGAAACTGCGGGAAACATTTTGGAAAAGGTAAAATTACTTCAAGTAACCTCAAAGATCACCTCTTTCTATGCATTTAAGTTTTAGTATATATTTATTAAAAATAAAATTTAAAAATAAAATTATCTTGCATAGAAAATTGTTTTCTCGTCTAATGAAATTTCTCGTTGTACTAAACAATGTTTAATAACTTTATTGTATCCACCGTTATATTTATAAATTGAATAAAGTATGTAAAATGCTGATTAAATTCTGAATTGATGTGCATTGAAAATTACCCATTATGTTACAGATACGAACTTTCATCTAATTGATACACCGTGGTTTATGGTTATCTTGAATCATGGCTAGCAATTTGTTGAAGAGGTTATCTCACGCATTTCAAACGTTTGAACAAACAATTCATATTATTTTCGGTCAAGGATTCCCACCAGGTAATGATACTTGATTTTCTATTACGTTTACTTGAAAGTGTGTACGAACATGTTGATGACAAGAATACAATCGAAGTGTGTTAACCTCTAAAATAGAATATAATGCATTTATTCTGTAATATTTATGTATATGTATGTTTACATATTATGTTTGTATATTATGTAAATATGTTGTATTTAGGTAATCTGTGTACGATCGGCTGCAATCATGTCTTAAATCAAACACAACCTGCTTATTCACCTCAGCGATCACTAAAGGATATTCTTAACGATGCATTTTTGTGGGCGGTACCCAAGAAACGGCGTTCATTAGAAAAACGACTGAATAGAAGATTCGGTGTTCCAAAATATCATTGGAAACCGCATGTTCCTAAAACTAATATTATAATGTGTAGACGTTGTGGTCACGATTACGAAGCTGGTACACTTTGTGGTGAGATCTATCTAGGATAATTTTAAATACAAATCGGTGTTATTGTATTTTTAAATTATAGAATATTCAATTTCTGTTCAATTCCACAGGATATTGTTATGAAATAGTGAAAACAGAAACGAAAGTAATGCAAAAGGCTATAGTGAATTCTTTAGGTTTGGAACCGGTTGAAAAAGATGTTGTAGTATTATATGAAGGAGAAACACAACGACTGAAGGAAGAATATTGGAAGGTACTTGATTTAATTGATTTTCAATCAAAATGTGTACTTCGATTAAAAATTTCTATTTCAAATTAACAGTCGCTACACGTTGTTGAAGTACCTAAAAAGAGACCCGATTGGTTTACTGAAAATTTACTTGAGCCAACTGCAGAAGAACCAGCTGATAAGAAGGATGTAGATCTTGTAGATCCACCTATAACTATAAGTAAAGAATAAGTTGCATCAACAAGGTACATTTGTTTACGTTTAATGGAATTAGGAATAAATAAAATTTTTAAAATATTACACATGTTTAAATATATAATATTGAGTATTCTTATTTTATTTTTTAAATGTATTATATATCTACATTAACGTCCATTAAATCTTACCTTATATACAGGGTGAGCCTCACAGCATGCTCACTTCGAATAACTTTGAAATTATTTGTCATTTGGAAAAATGTTTAAAGCAAAGTTGCATGATTTTCTGAAGGACAGTACTATAATTGATTTTTTGTTACTTTGCTTCGTTATCAAGATTTGAAGATCACTTTAATCTTTTTAGAAAGAATATCTAATATATTACTTCTACCCCTCTATGTAGAAAAATATTATACCAAGTATAGCTTAAAATTAAATTATAAAGATGACTTGCCTTTATAAACGAAGTCGTGTTAATAATAACTGAATAATTATCTATTTTATTCCTTATTCAGAATAATATTTTTTAAAGCAAAATCTGATGAGTATATGCAGAATTATTCGTTTCCAGAATTTTTTTATGAAATTTGGTAGAAAATTAAATATCGTGCAAAACTGTTATCATCATTTTCGTTTTAAATAACTGTTAGTGAGCGATTTCCAAATTATCAATAGTATCATTAATAAAGTGACTTAACACATGCTCGTGAAACTCTTCGAATGGCTTATCTTCCCCATAAAATTCGCCGCATAATGGACAAATTTGATATTCGGCATTATCCGCTAAATTCAAACATGTTTCTAAAGGTAGGCTCGGTGTCTGTAGGCTGGTTTGGGTTGCATTATGTTTCTTAAAACTTTCGTCAGAATCCAATTGCGTGCTTGCTTGACACATCTTTTTGCTTGCATTCATGCGACAACTATTACACATTGCTCCTGTAACAGTAATATATAAAATAAACACGCTCAAATTTTTTTTTTTACAAAGTACAGTGGTTTAATAACAGCGGATCTTCATGCGAATTTCCGTTATCATAAATTATTTTACGAATTTCAGAATGAGGAAAATCTTTATTTGAGTTTGTATTTAAAAAAATGTTTAAATAGCATAAATAATTATACATACCTTTCTTCATTTTGAGGAAATGCTCCAGTGCCTGTTTTAATTTTGTTTGTTGTGATAATAAAGTATTTCTTATTTGTATTAATTTAACATCATGTTGTTTAAGTATTTCTAAGTCTGTATCAGAATTTTCTGAATAAGTGAATCCAAGATTTTGTATATTCACCTCGGTATTATTTTGTAATTTAACCATCTAACAATGTAACAATATTTCTAATCATAGCTCATGAAAGTATCGTGTTACTACCTTGCTTTACATACCTCGCTGTATTGCTGTTTGAGGTCCAATTTTTCTAACATACTATTGCTAAGAAGACTCAAACATATTTCCTCTGAATTCTGCTCCTTTTGACCTAAAAACAATACACATTTAATGAGTGTAAACCATTGATACAATGAATTGTGCACTATTATAAATCTATTAGAGATTTTTGTGAATTGATTACCTAATGGTTTATTAATTTTTGCTAACTTTGTCAACCGGTTCCATAAATTACGATTTTCTGCTTCAACCATAAAAATTTGGTAGGTAAGGTGGGACTTTTGCTTGGCGAGCTCTTCTACTTTTTCCTATTGACCAAATTGTGTTTTAATCGTAATGCATCTATGCGAAAAGCATGGATATTATAATTTTATCGAATCATACATACTTTTAGGGTTTGTACAATGTTTTCCTCGCTGTCATCTTTTGTTCTTGTAATTGTTTCAGACTTATCTTTACCACATTCCAATCTTAAACACACATTTTCTTCTTCGACAGTGGCTAGTTTTCTTTCCAACTGTCCACAGCGTTCAGTCATAGTTTTCAATGCAATTAGTAGCGCATAGTACGAAATAGGTTTGTCCGTTCCAGGATTTTCCAACCTTTCCATGTCGGGATTCTCCAACAATTTCATGTCATTCATAATAGGTTAATATAGTTGAAAACAATAAATGCAAGCTATCAAATTGATGTTTTTGTAGCTACTGTCATCGAAGCTGGTGTTCAGCATAAGAAATAAAACATCACCGTCATTTATCCATGTTTCAAAGGAAACATTTCGTGAAAAGATTCTATCAAATTTCAAAACACATAATAACAAACAAGGTTAACAATCACAAAACGTTCGAATTAGGTTAAATCCTTGTACGTTGGTCATTTGCTTTTAAACAATTTTACAAAAGATCTGGTATTTTATATTTAATACAATAGATTCATCAATAATAACAGTAGACATTAGTAGAATCCAGCACAAAACACATAGTAACCGTCTAGTAGTGTTTGAAAGTAAACAGTCGATAGAATTATTATTGCTCAAGTTTTACTTTCACTTCTATGTCAGAATTCACACTAAAAAGAAGATGGTGAACTAGATTATTTATTTTATCAAATTCTAATCGACTGTAATGTTTAAACAGTATCGTATCAATCAACATATTCATTATCAAGGAGAAAATAAAAGTGCTCCCTTTAGGGGATTTTTTTTTAAATACGACCTACGCCATTTGAAGCATCGAACGGATGTTAGTAATACAGACAATGTATATAAACAGACCATTCACCGACTGCATTTTAAAATTCACTTACCATTTCCATGTCGCATTCTATTATATCGGTCGGAACTGTTACCTATCTATGAATTTCGCATCTGTGATTTCCGTTAAACGTTGCAGCACTCTGTTCACAGAGGACGCGCGTAAAATAAATTTGTGGCAGATTCCTACGGCATATCATTCTTTAGTGTTGGTTCTCTGAGAACTAGGGACTGATGGCTTCGGTAATAAATGGACGCGTGCTTACTTAACTTAAACTATACTTTATTCTTCGACATGCGTAACTCTTTGGAGGTCGCTGTTAGATTGAGAGTGAGACTAGAGGTTTAGTTAGGAACGTCTGGTGAAGGAATTGCAGATGGCGCGTGTGCGCTTGTACGGGAGTACGCCACAAATTTTCAACAAAAATATACCACGAACTATAACAAGTTAATCTTTTTATTAAATATAGCTAATTATACCTAAGATACAGAGTAACTTTGCGTGATCATTTGGAGTATACAAGATATTCGATTCGATAATTTTTAACAATGTCGGTATTTCAGATTCTACTCATCAGGTAACTGGTTTGCTTATATATTTTTCAGATATTTAAATACGTCTAAATTAAACAAAACAATTATTTTCTCTTTTCTACTTATTTTACGGAAACTCAAATCGTTTGTTCCAATTTTTAAAAAGTTATTCCTTTTCAGGCGGCACGCCAATTCCCATCTTCGGCACTGTATGCAATTTCCGGTTGTTTGTCCACGATCAATAGTCAATCGACGAGTCACTGAACACATAGAATGATTCTTAGAAGTTGGAAAAGAAGCATGTCCTTTGTATAAAGCATTCATAAAATTAATTTAATTGCGGAAACCTTGTAATAAATTATTCAAAACTTTGTTTATTTCTCTTATCAACTTCTTCTTCTTCTTCTTCTATTCAGAAAGAGCGTCAATTTTTTCAAGATACAAGCAACAGCAACTAATAGTTACTCTTTCTTATTTCAGTGTGGACATAGCTTAACGTTGCTGCACCACTTCAAACGAACCGGTCAAACATTTTTTCCAATAGGACTACAATCTACGAATACACTTTTAAACAAATTTCTGAACAAGTAGAACGTTTTTTTTCGATCAATCATTAATTATGTTTAATATAAACGACGATAACTTTATTAATAATCGCGAAGAACACGTTACAGCATCACAGCAGAAGGAAAACAAAATGGTTCCGGGGGCGGAAGACGGAACAGAATTTCACGTGCGAACCTTCTTAATCTAATCGTTATTATAATCGAATAAAAATAATAGCAGCCCACTATTTCTTGCTTGAAAACTGCACGAGTAGCAGCGATCGGTTTCGAACGTTGAAAACACCGTGGGCCTCGACAAAGATGAACATTGAGAGATCCATATCTGGTGTAGATCATCCGACATGATTGCAGTCGAAGAGGACATCAGATCCGTAGGAGCGCGCGCGTGTATCAGTTTAATCGACGATGATCGAGCATTCGTGAATAAAACATTAGCACGATTTCGTAAAAATAACCAGAAAAAAAATATCACGAACCTGTAAAAATCAATTTCGGCGACTTTCGAATGTTTTTTCTTTTTGGAAATCGCGAGTATCGAATTCGACGTTGAAAAGCTTTAAAAGAAAGATTGCCATCGACGCGTCATTAAAGTAAGAATGTCGATGCAATTAGTGGCCGACCTCGCGTAGGGATCAAGGTCTCCAGAAGACTTTGGCGTGACGTCAAGACCGTGGCAGGATCGCTCGTAATTACATCAATTAATTAGCTGGGGCGTGAAACGTCTTACTCAGCAGAAAAATAAGCTTCTAATGTCTATGGTGTCTCTGGCGTTCGAATGAAAACGAAAACTGGTTTACCGTCGTCGTGCCGGCCGACCTTGTCTTTCTTCGCGAAATGTGTCACTGCCATTGTTGGACTAAGCGAGCGGGTCGTTTTCCCATGCTGATTTATGCTATCGGCGTCCGGCTATGTCAATTTCCATCGACCCTTGACGATTATCTCGAAACATCGTGATTGCGTCGTTCGTTTGAAAAAAAAGAGAAAAAGGAAAAAGACGCAAGAAGTCTGCGCGCCTAACTCGTCTAACACGGCTGTGTAATAATTTGTCCAACCTGCGAAACGCTGCGAGGAAGACGTTGGAAACGCTTGTTAAACAAAGTGGGCAAGTTCTTGCGCGGTTGTCGTAGAACCTAGCATCCACGATCATTTCAAATGGTCACCGCCATTATGGAAACTTCGAGCCGATTAACACTAGAACTACCGAACCAGTCGAAATTATTGATTTTTTCGTTTACAATAACTGAAGTTAGAAAAACATTTTCATTTTTCGAATGAAGTGCCATCGAGCACTAAACTCAATATATTCTGCTTTATAATAACGACAAGACTACATTTGTTCAGAATTCTTGCAATATTCCCGCGCAATATTCCCGCGCAATATTCCCGTGCAATATTTCTGCGCAATATTCCCGCACAATATTCCCGCGCAATATTCCCGCGCAATTTTCCCGCTCAATATTCCCGCGTAATTTTCCCGCGCAATATTTCTGCGCAATATTCCCGCACAATATTCCCGCGCAATATTCCCGCGCAATTTTCCCGCGCAATATTCCCGCGCAATATTCCCGCGCAATATTCCCGCGCAATTTTCTCGCGAAATATTCCCGCGCAATTATCCCGCGCAATTATCCCGCGCAATATTCCCGCTCAATATTCCCGCGCAATTATGCCGCGCAATATTTCCGCTGAACCAGATTTTTAAACCAGATTTCCAGTGAAAATTCAGTCGTTGCGTGGACTATCAAGTAAACTTCAAGTTAGCAAGAAGAAAAAGAATTATCTTCCCAACATTTCCATCTTCACGGCATAACAGCGCGCGTCCGTATCGGCGCCGAAACAGCGAGCGGGTTGAAAAGCGTTTCGCAGACAGACGAAGCGTCGCTTCAGGAATGATCCCGGATAATAATTCCGATCGAAAGTATGCGAGCGAACACGTGAGTCACCGTGGACAACAATGAATCGTAAAATTGGCGCAGTTCGTTGGCCAGGAGCGAAGCGAGCGATTTTAAAACGGCTCGGCGGTCGCGTTGTCCGATTTCTTTCAACGTGCTGGCGATCGCGACTGTTTCCCGGCAGCGATGTCGAAAGTGTTCCTAATTCGAGGTGATTCGGCTCTTTGTGCGCCTCTAATCGCGAAGAAAGTAATAGCCGTTGCGTAATCCTGGCTGTGAGAAACGGACAGATATATCCGCGGTTTCCTGAACTCGATCGATCCCGCCATTACGCGAGTTTCATAACCGCTTCTTATCTGCCGGACTCGGTCGCGCTCGGACGAACGACGATCTCTCGGCTTTGATGATGATCGAATGCAAAATCGCGGATGATCGTAAATCAACGTTGCTGATCGTTGCCAACCGCGATTATGAATTCTCTTTTCCGGCATCGGCGAACGGGTTCGTCGTTTATTAACCCCTCGGGCCACGGAAATTTATAGAATAAATAGACCCCTGTTATTTTCTTTTCGATATTTAACACTAAGAAATATCGGACCAGTCAAAGTGACTGGTTCGTAATTTTTTCTTCCACAATTTTAGAAATTGTAAAAGTATCTTCATTGGAAAGCTTCGAATGCATTTCTTCATTGAAGCAGACATTGTAATGAAAAATGGGACAAAATATAAAATAAAATTAATAATATAAAATTAAATACAAAATATCCCACCGTACATATTCGCGCATTAAAAATTACACTTTCAACATCTCCGTGCCTCAAAGAGTTAATTATTCTCGTGAAGAGCCACAGGAACTGCCCGGCCTGATGTCCAGCAAAATGGAACCCTACTCGCGAAATGCTATTCACCGCGTTGACGTCATTGTGCGAACACAACGATTTTGAAACTGCTTTCGCAGATTCCGTCCGAGGACGTCGCTTCGAATAGATCCGTGGCTGAAACTTGGAATTTTTTCGAATAACTTAAGCGTAACTGTTAATAGTTAATTACCATTGCTTCGATGGTTCGCGGCTGTAGTCTGGCTGCCGTGATTTAGAGACCGTACGAAGATTTACCGTGCAGTTGAATTTACAGTTTTCGTTTGAATTACCATTTTCGGTTTAATACGTTGCCTGCCACGGTGGTCACCGGTGACCGGCGCTGCCGATTTGCTAAAAATCATTTTCATAAAATTACTGCCACTGAAAATCAATTTATTCATTCTGAAACGAATGAAATTATAGTGTAACGTACAAACTTCATTATCAAGTAATTTACAATAAATATTAATAACTTTGATCGTTTATATAAATAAAATAGGCAAGGCTCGCATATAATAACTTGTACAATTCGCGTGGCAGTCAACGTGTTAATTTTGCATCACGCTAAGAGTAATCGGGTTCTTATAACGTCAGTCAATTTTCAAACAGGATGCTCATCATACACGATCAAATGAACGGAGAAGGAGCCACTCATGGCTGCAAGAACTTGTTGTCGTTGAATTTATAGTTTTCGTTTAAATTATCATTTTCGGTTTAAAGGATTTTTATAATATCAATCAGTAACCATATTTTTATATTCGCAAGAGATTACTTCATCTGTTCAAAACAGAATGCTTAAAGTACACGATTAAAGAACGGAGATACAGCCACTCATGGCTGCAAGAACTTCTTGTCAGGCGCATAAATGTTTTTTCCCGAACGATTTTTCCACGTGTCATTGTGGAGATACATCGTATACATGCATCCGCGAATACAGAATGTACAGTGTGTTGGAAAGAAACTGTTCAATATTTACGTAGACCGCGCTTTACCGAGTAAAAATACTTAATAAACGCGAGTCGAAAGGTCAGCGATTTTGTGAGACACAAACATTTTTGCACGTTAGCATCGCGATTGAAGTACTACTGGCTATACAAGCTGTTCCACATGTCCTCCTTCCATTTCCATACACGCTTGGCATCTTCTTATTACGGAGTCATGAACTTTCTCGAAACTTCCACATCTCGTCGAATTATGTGACAAGCACGGTGGCGTCCGTTGCGTAATTCTTCTGAGCCGTTTATCGGCGAGGAATGCACTTCGCGCGTCGAATCTTCATATCGAAAGATGTTAGAAGTCGATGAAGTTTATTTTCAATTTCTTGCATCATCGTAGCAGCGGCTTGACTATTTCGGTGTCGAGTTAAAACGAGTTTGTCGTAGGACGTTGCGAATCCAAAATGGCGGTGTTTAAACCATGAAAGCCATAAAATGAAAAATCGCGAACTTTCTATTTTATTCAAAGTATTTCGTTGGTTTAATTTGGTTTGCATAAATGTTCGCTATCTACCAATCACGATATTCGATTTTCGTGCAGAAGAATAATCGGGGAAAATGTCTCGTTAGATGCCACTACCTCGAGTTCGAAACATTGTTGCTATTAAGTAAATCGGAAAGTTCCGTCCGTTTTTTTACAAAAAGTAAAGCTTTATTCATGAAAGAAAATGAAAAAGTACGTTAATCAAAATATTGTCCATCGTTAGTGATGACTTTTTCCCATCTTTCGGGCAGCAAGCGAATTCCGCGTCGAAAGAATGATTCATCTTTGGAGGTTATCCAGGCGGAGATCCATTTTTCGAGATCTTCGTACGAATTAAATCGTTCTTCAGCAAGTGCGTGTGCCATTGACCGAAACAAGTGGTAGTCAGATGGGGCACAGTCTGGTGAATAAGCCGCATGTGGTAGCACTTCCCAGCGAAGTGCTTCTATCGTTTCCTTGACAATTTTTGAGACGTGAGGCCGAGCATTGTCATGCAGCAAAATCACCTTACGCTGTCTCGTTTCATATTGTGGTCGTTTTTCGTGCAATGCTCGACTCAAACGGATAATTTGTTGTCGGTAGAGATCTCCTGTGACTGTTTGACCAGTTTTTAGCAGTTCATAGTATACCACACCTTCCTGATCCCACCAAATGCAGAGTAAAGCCTTTTTTCCGTGGATATTCCGCTTTGGCGTCGATGTTGAGGGTTGGCCAGGATCACAAATGGTTTTTCGACGTTTAGGATTGTCAAAATAAATCCATTTTTCATCCCCAGTGATGAGACGATGGAGAAACCCCTTTCTTTGTTGCCTAGCAAGCAAAATTTCGCAGATGGTTTTCCGCCTTTCAATGTCTCTTGGCTTGAGTTCATATGGGACCCACTTTCCTTCCTTGTAGACCTTCCCTAAGGCTTTTAAACGGTCGGAAATGACAGATTGAGCACAATTTAACGCTTCTGCAATTTGTTTTTGCGTTTGACATGGATCTTCATCCACCAACGTCTGCAATTCTTCGTCTTCGAATACTCGTGGCCGTCCAGAACGCTCTTTGTCCTCCAAAGAAAAATCACCATTTTTAAAACGTCGAAACCACTTTCTACATATTTTATCGGAAACAGCATTATCGCCATAAACGTCTACAATCATTCGATGAGCTTCAGCTGCCGTTTTCTTCCAATTGAAACAAAAGACTAACACTTCGCGCAAATGACGCTTATTCGGCTCAAATTCCGACATCTTCAATGTAGAAAAAAACGAAGTTATTGATGCAAGCGTAAATTGTTGTGTACTGAGTTTTATTAACAGATGTTCAAACTAAAAAGTTAGCCTTACTTACTAGCCTTACCTACGGCTACTCGACGCTAGATGGACAGAACTTTCCGATTGACCTAATAAATGAAAAACTTAAGTTGAAATTCGGAGGTCTTACTGTTACACATTCTGCAATCGAGAGGAAGATACTGCTGCCGTTATTCTGTAGTTAATCGTGCAGTTAAAACGACTTTGCTGTACAATGTTTCAAATCCAAGATGGTGGCATTTAACCGCGACTCTGCAGTACTACCGTCAGAAATCGGACATTTCACATGCAGCGAGTTAATCCTTTCGCTACTACGATTGATTATAGTCACATCGGCCACAAAAACTGAGCGCAAAATTAATTCTTTTAGTGCCGAGCGAAAGTATCGCACCTATGCGGAGAACATCCGGCTAATATAACAAATTTTTCTAAGGTTTAGGACTTACCGCAGTATTAATAGAGCGAATCTTATTTTCTAACGAGTTAAACCGAAAAACAATTTTTCAAATTCTTTTGCAATGGAATTAGACCATTTAGAAAGTTTTACAAATTTATTTTGAGTGTTCGTTCGCAATGCGAACATTAAGATGGCATCGGATCGCATCTAAAAGGGTTAAGTGCCCACGAGCTTCGTTAATTTCTGCGATCCTTTCACGCGATAAAATGGAAGATAACGTAACAGCTGGAAACATTTGGATGTTAGAACGTTTGTTCCGCACCGGCAGCGTTTCAAACATTGTAGCAATAGTTACTTCGCTGGCCGATGTCAACACCTTGGTAACGGCGCGCATCCGTGCGCCAAGTTTCATAGTTCAGTGCGTCGCCGAGAAAGTCATTAGGCGACCAAGCTCGCAGATCGCGTATCAGTTATAGTTTCCGTGTCGCACACTGTTCTATCATTAACAGGTCCCGAACACTGCTAGTTGTTGACATTGCATTTAGGTTGCCATTGCGAATCAAAATTTGCGCCATTCAGAAAGCATTGACAATTTTCTAAACTCGAAGATAGCGATTTTGAATAATGATGATTTATAATCTATCTGCGACTCGATATAACGAAACGATCATGTCCGAGAGATGGTTAAAATTACTAATACCACGAACCTGCTGTTTCACTTCTGAAAATTATTCCTTTCAGATGTGAATAAATGTGTTTTATTTATTCAAACTAAAAATTCAAGTGTTACACGTACGAATTGCTACAATTAATTTTGATATGCACGAAAAGAAAGGAACTATGTGTAATGGAATTATTCTATGTGAAAAAGTGTCGCGATTTTAGAATTAAAATTGCTTAGAGTGCAAAAGAAGCTTGACAAAATTCTATCTAGAATTTGTTCTGTGTACGTTAACAATTTAACCAACTTATTGCTGGTATTGTAAACTGTTTCGCAAACAGTGTATTAAAGGAACGTCCGCTTAATCGGCCGCCATTATCCGGCCGTTTGATTGTCAAGCAAACATTTGGCCAGAGTAAAATAAGTTCTTTGCACATTTGTATTTCTGTTTTCAGGATGATTCAAGCCATTTCGCGGACAAGCAACAATTTTCGTTTGCCCGTAGTCGCCGCTAGTGTGTCGACTAACGCGTCGCATTAATAACTATGAATCAGGATGGTCGCCTTGAGTCGGGTTCAAAGTGACACCTATATTGACACACAGCTTCTCGGAGATGCAGCCGATAATTATGGACGGCGATAATTAGCACTGTACTTATCGATACGCGAAAAACATTTGCATAATTGCACTCCTGAAACGAGGCGGGGACGACGCTACGTACGCGCATCCTATGTCGATCTGCCGGAAGTAATAATCTAGAACCTGACCGATCAATAATAACGATGAATGATGCGCGTGTTCGAGCAGAAGTAATAATAAATAAATTTACATAACGTCGCAAGAACGATTTCCTTCTGAAACTTGCAGTAGGAAGACGGATGCTCGGAAGTTTTCCCGTTTTCTCACAATCCGAGCAGTATTATCAATATTATACATCGGGAATCGATTATTTGTGCCCATAATTATGAAAGTGGTCTAAGTTTTACTAACTAACTAACTAACTAACTAAGTTTTTAAGATTACTTTTTAAAAATAATTAATAAATGTTCATGAATTATTTCATTAAAGTTATTGTTTCAAATAAAACTCATAGTTCTTTGTTGCTTTAAGTCATTTATAGGACATTCAGTTAATTTTGAAAATGGTCTAAGTCAGTTCAACCTTTAAAAACAACATTTTCGTATGAAATTCACCCAAAATTTCATATTCATAATAAATTTCCATTAATCAAGACTAATAAAATTATAAATTAAAATGTCGCATAATGTAAAAGTATTTTTTAATTTATTCAAATGCAATTCATTAAATATCTCGAAACAAGAAATATATGACTTGGACCACTTTCATAATTATGGGCACATTTATCAATTCGTTTTGCTATATATTTATTAAACACACAAATTTATCAGCACAAACTTTCCGGACATTACCCAATACATAACTTTTTAAATAAACTTTATTTCCTTCCCGTATAAAATATGTTCACAGAATTTGCATTTTCTTTTAAATATTCGAACATCAATTTTATGTTTTCACAGTTCTCTTGGGCGATGCAATAAATGTTTGCAGTTCGTTCATTATCGTTAAAATGAAAAATCCCGGATAAACGAGAAACCATCGATTTTCCGTAACTCTCGATGATCCGGAGAAGCTCGATTTGCGTTTCAATGTCTCGCAAAATATTTGCCAGACGAACACGTAGTGCTTTCTGCGGGGAATTCTCGGAACTGATGAAAGACTATTTTTTCTTCACGAAATTCTTAATGAACTCGACTCGTCTCACGTAACATCGCGGCGAAGTAGATTTTCATTAGCGTAAAGACTGATTTGTTGGTTGGAGTAATGAGCGCGCATTATTCACTGCTTTTTTTCATACGTTTCCTCTCCGACAAGGAATTTATCATGGACCATATCTTAGCGATATTGTATCCCGAAGTTGTTCGTTCTCAACGCGCAGCCAATGCCAATGACAGATTTTCTCGCCGCGGACCTTGTCAACAGAGCTATTAGAATAATTGCCGTATAATCCTAGGTTGCAACAATTATATCGGCCACGGCAACTGCGACTGTATACAATTTGCCACAGTGATATATTGTCTTCTCCGTCGGAGACATATTTCACACTATCCTGGAACATCCGTGGCAGAGTGACTCAACGTTTCTTACCGTTAACATTAGAAATGCCGAACAATAACGATATACATTGCTTTGTGATAATAACTGCATCTAGTCAAACTTCATTCAATTTTTATTGTAACACGCGGTTTATTAACCCCTTAACTTGTACGCTCGAGTTAATTCGAGCGCGCTAAACAGGCGAAACTGTACACACTCGAGATAATTCGAGCGGCGTTGTATTTCATGCTGCTATAATTTTTCACACTCGAATATAATCGAGAATTGAAAATAACAATGTGAAAGCAAAGAAAAAAAATCGTTTTATTGATAGTTATCATTTACATGGGATTGTAAGCTATAACACTTATTTATTCAAGAATAAAATATAGGATTTAAAATAAAATGCCAAAGGAGAAAGATAAATGGTTTGAAGAGCACTACATCTGTAGGCCTTTAAATTCATTTTTGGATGCAACAGTGCATGTGCAATTAACAATTGCATAATTTCTTTAAATAGAAATGCATATTTCTTTTAACACAGATCGATTCTTCTGTTCATTCTACGTAAAAAATGATTAGGGTACCATGGCAAAAGAATTATTAGATGCCAAGATATTTTCAAAAAATGTCTTTATTCTTACGTCTTATTCTTAGTTTTCGTACTCGAGTTACGATACGTGGATTGCTACTGAATGATGAAATGCTTACTCGTACAAATCAGTTTCTGTTATGATAATATTAATATAATAATTTTTTTGCCATGGTACTCTAATCATTTTTTACGTAGAACGAACAGAAGAATCGATCTGTCTACAAAAAAATATGCATTTCTATTTAAAGAAATGATGCAGTTGTTAATTGCACATGCACTGCTGCATCTAAAAAAAATTTAAAGGCCTACAGATGTAGTGCTCTTCGAACCATTTATCTTTCTCCTTTGGCATTTTGTTATAAATGCAATTATAACGGAATTATGACTTGAAACAATTGCGTGGACCACCCTGTATTTGATTATTGTTAATGAAAATTCTCTTTCTCTTTCAGCAAATAGTGAACTGCAAAGAAATTCTAACCACTGCAACCGTAAAATAAATCGTAAAACAAGGGGTTGATGAAGTAAGAATAAGAAAGTTACTAATGAGAACATTTTTATAACTTCGGCAATTGCGAATGAAATAATTAGGGACCAGTTATTTTGACTGGTTTGGTAGTTTCTAGTGTTAAACTGGGAAAACCAAATGTAAAACGGTGAAAGCAAATCTAGCGCTGACAAGATTCGTGTCGCGAACTTCCATTTTTATTTCACGAACCTGTTAGAAGAACAAACAAAAACCGTGCGCGATAAGAAATTAATCACAGCCCGCGCAGACGCTATTTTATTTATTCGTGGGATTCGCGATTTCTTTCGCTGACGATTATCCGGTGGTTCGCAAAAATATGTTTACCATACTTGAATGTTTTTCAATGAATTTTTTTAACGAAGACGACCGCTTCAACTGCTCTTTAAGGCGTGCCATAATTTGATTTCTTTCTGTTCCTTAGGTTTTCTGTCGCTGACGATTATCTATTTCTGCCTTTTATCAACAAAAATAGCGATTGCAATCTTGCATCGATAAGTCCTAGTAATTCTTATTCTAGTAATTACTTATCCTAGTAATACGTATTCTGGTTTCCCCTGAAAACAAGCATAAATCTTTCGCCTTTTACTAAAGATTTCCGTGGAGGGGAACAATTAATGAGTCTGTAATTTTTTGTCTTTGGATTTTGCACATTTTATTTCCACAGTTGAACGTTTCTTACTCAGTTTCTTACTGTAGCAGTTTCGATTTTATTTTTATACCCAGAAGCTAATCTTAATAGTGTTTTTCTAAAACTTTTGTTAATCCTCGCGCGTTCCTCGGGAAGAAAACTCGCCAACTTTCGCTCTTCAGAGACTAACAAAACTTTGAATTCTATCTCTCGCTATCATAAACAGTATTCTTTAGCATTAAACCAGCCGCCATTGGTCATATTTCAATTTCCAGATATTTGTCAAGAAAAATAATGGAATCCTTTAACTAAAAGCCTAAATATACATTTGGGTTGTGTGGAAAGTTTTTGCCAATTTTCACGGAAAATTTAAACGCAACAAATTGAAGTTTTGGTATATATTTATTAAAAATAAATCGGCACGAACTTTCCGGACAATTCAATAAAATCTTATCATTTTTATAAAGCAATATACATTAGTTCCTTTTGCAGCTCGGTAAGTTCAGCGTTAAAAATACGAGTCCTTAAACCGTAAAGTCAAAATTGGAGGAGTATAATTTCCACCTAATTTAAGTTAACCGATTTTTAACACTAGAACTACCAAACCAGTCGTTTTAACTAGTCTCTAGTTTTTACTTTCGCAATTATTGAACTTATAAAAATGTTTTCATCAGAAATTTTCGGATTTACTTCTTTAATAACGTACATGTTACAATAAACATTATGTAAAGTTTATTATATTGCATCAACTTTTGAGAAGGCAGTTTTATAACATCAATACTTGTAACAATATGAAAGACTTAGTTTGTTTGAATTTTGTGTGATTTTAAATGTAATATATGATTAACACTTCGACTGCCATGTCATCCACATGTGGATGTCAAAATTATTTGTCCATGTTTAAAAGTATATTTTTACATTAATATATTCGTTGCACTCAATTTAGTTGATATCTGGAGAACCCAAGAAAGTTAAAAGTGACCATTCGTCATACATTTTGAATTTTGACATTGTTGATTTGTTAAATTAATTAATTTGCTTTTGTGGAATTTTTGACGTTGTTAGTTCGGCAGTTAAAGTGTTAAATATGCAAATCTATTGCACTGGTTCCTGTGAAGGCAATTTTATAACACCAACAATTGTAACAATTTAAAAGATTTAGTTTGTTCGAATTTTGTGCAATTTTAAATGCAATATATGATTGAATATGCAAATCTATTTGACTCCTGTGAAGGCAATTTTATAACACCAATAATTGCAACAATATGAAAGATTTAGTTTGTTTGAATTTTGTGCGATTTCAAGTGCAATATATGATTGAATATGCAAATCTATTTGACTCCTGTGAAGACAATTTTATAACACCAATAATTGCAACAATATGAATGATTTAGTTTGTTTGAATTTTGTGTGATTTTAAATGTAATATATGATTAACACTTCGACTGCCATGTCACCCACATGTGGGTGACAGAATTATTTGTCCATGTTTGAAAGTATATTTTTACATTAACATATTCGTTGCACTCAATTTAGTTGATATCTGGAGAACACAAGAAAGTTGAAAGTGACCATTCGTCATACATTTTGAATTTTGACATTTTCGCTTTATTAAATAAATTACTTTGCTTTTGTGGAATTTTTGACGTTGTCAGTTCGCCAGTTAAAGTGTTAATGGCGTACGCGTTGCAAGATGAATTCTATGAAGTTTTAATAGAGTTTATCACAGCGATTGAGAATCCGATCGGCGGACTTCCAGTAAACAACGATCGCGCGCCGTCTGCCAGGTTTCGAAATGAATAGAAAACGAAATATTAATTTCCGAAGCAGAACGTGAACGGAATTTGACTCCGATTGCGTAAGTTGCATCGCGAATCACGTAAGTGTAAACAAAGGCGGGACCGCGGCCGCGGAAAAATGCAGTTTGGTAATATAATCGTTGGCAGACCGCTGACCCGATTTCTAGTCCAATTTCTCTTCGTTTGGTAAATACCGAGGAACGTACACCGGCTGTTCCATGCATCGGGCAGGCTTTTTCTCTGCTAAACTGATTTGACGCGAACGCAGGCAAAAGTAAATGGCGCTGGGCGAAAATCCGCTCGAGAACCGGCCCGGTGATTTCAACGCTGGGCGGAAGAGATCGACGCGCGCGATTTCGCACGATAAGTTTGCACAATGCTCGCGAAACGAGTAATTAACCGACGAGATATTCTTCTTAATGGATTTACGACGCCGAAAGACATTAACCTGTCTGCAACCCCTTCATTAGACACGATTGAATCATATCTG
Organism: Agapostemon virescens; assembly: GCA_028453745.1. NCBI lineage: Eukaryota > Metazoa > Arthropoda > Insecta > Hymenoptera > Halictidae > Agapostemon > Agapostemon virescens. Next base: position 4,413,154 of record CM052098.1, read on the forward strand.
GTATTTAAAGCCGTTGCACTTTAACATTTTGTCCAGCGATAATTGGCTGGTCTCGTTTGTTTTTCTTTATTTTTACCTTTTTTTAAGCTTTCCTTGATATTCATGGATTCTTGAATCCACCTGTTGTACAATGTGCTTTTTCACCGACGTAATTTGCATATCGAGTCTTGCATAATTTTGATTACTTTACTCCTCCGTCGGGAATGTAGTTCTTCACCTATCTGCATATCAGGTCTCGTATGATCGAGCTGGATTGAAGTGTAGAAAGAAAAAAAGATTCTAACATATTTTCTACACTGTAATAGTTAGCGCTATTTGTTTGTTTAGAATTGCTAGTGAAATTTAGCTTTTAACGTATTTTCTAATGTAATCGCTTCTAATATGTATCGATCTATTGTGATTGGTTGTGGCTAATAAATCTTTACTTTGCCAGTGAACGAAGAGAAAGCATTCGAGAGAACGGAACAAATTTACAATTCGATATAAGCAGGTACTTTCCATCACAGATGACCTTCAACGATCTTGGACGACCTTGAGTCGTATTAAGTAATGTTACACAGTACGTAAGTATAAGTATACCATTTCGATGTAAAAAAAGGGAGTTGACTTTCACGTATCCTCTCGGTGCTTGTTCGATATCTTCTACATTTTTGAATTTTTTGACCCTCGAAAAATTATGTAAGGACAAAAACAAGTGATAGTCGGAGGGTGCTAAGTCTGAGGAATATGGTGGATGCGATAGAATTTCTCAGCCTAGTTCTGCAATTTTTTGACGAATCCCCAAAGCAGCATGTGGCCTGGCATTATCATGATGTGGTCTGATGTTCATTGCTTTTATTTTTAGTTTGGTAATCACTGACAAAAGCACAAATAATATCAATTGGATTAAATGATTTCGCTTATTTTTACTGCTGACAATTTGCACAGCATTTATTTTATTATTTCAGGTTGATGAGCCTAGCAACGGTCATAAATATTAATATTGGTTGTCTTGGCAACGTTATAGAATTAAGATTTATGCGCTACCTCATGAAAGAAGCTATCATTATTTGGTAAAATTTTGATAAATTAAAATGTGACCTGAAAGTTACACGAGCCCATAGAAGGTTAATTTGCTACGTCAGAATGTATACATTAAGTGATAAAAATAGAGAGGCACACATGCACTAAATAAATATGTGCTTACGTGTTGAGACTTGTTGTGATAGAAACGGACAGAACTTTCCTAAGTAGACCTAATAATTGTTAATAACGTTAGTTTAGGTTACTTTTAGGATACAGGCCGAAAAACTAAGATCTACGTCGTGTAGGTTGCAGAGCGCCGAATTTTCTAAATTTAATAAATAGAATTAAATAAAAAAAAAAGAAAAGGGCCTTATCCCTTGGTGTTACCGCGAACGCATTTTCCCGAGGTCTCGGCAACGGCGTGCGCTGTCGCATTAGTCCTTTAAGGCTCGGGGAATTCCCAAGGTTCGGAAAAAAGGCTATGCAGACCGCAGATCTCGAGGAGAAAGGGTAACTCGAGGAGTCTGCGATGGCGTCCTGGTCCCCGGAAAAATCATCGCAGTGAAACAACGAATACTCGCAGCTATTTAGAATAGCCGGGCAGGTTTTGCCCCCACTTGCGATCTGGCCATTCTAGCGACTGTGCCCCGGAACAACTTCGACGGGTTGCACAAGCATTGGATTCTCCATCCTGCAGCCAGCCGAGTCAGTTCACAGTGGCACCGCGACTAGGCCGCTTATGGCACCGCGACACCGCCGGCTTCCTTGTCATCGAAGCATCGACATCCGGACGTCATCAGGGTTGTTGTTGTTGTGCCACTGACATCGGTGACCTGACAAACCATTCTTACCCTTCGATCGAATCAGTGGGACTACAAATATCGCTACAGCTCGACTTAGCTCCACTAGTTAGTTCAACTCGACTGAACTGAGGCTGGACTCTGCCGAAGGGATCCTGAAGAACCAAGTAGATAATAAACACAGTTCATAATCAATTCTAGAAACACCATTCCCTCGAGGTCGATGCTCTTCTGAAGAGAAGTTGAACCTCGAAGTTCCCAGTTCTTCGTCCCTTCGTCGCAAAGAGACGCGTCTTGAATTAAACCTGTCAGAATCGAGGAGGATATCGGAGAAGGACGTTCTTCCGAGGAAAGGTCCTTCGACCAGGTACATCTTGGGGTCAGAAAGAGCCGAAGCGGAGACCCGTTGAAGGAGGCCGTTCATCCGATCATCTACACTTTCTAAATTCTCGCCGATCAAAGATCGATAAGAACGAATCAGTCGAAACGTAATTTCGGTAACGACTTTGAGAAGACTCGGACCAGTTGTTACGAGGCTGAAGTCTCTCGGCGAACGTGTCGATTCCAGGGGATCGTCGTCCTCTGCAACAAATCAACCGGGCAGATGCAGTAGCTATTTTAGGTGTCACTACATAGGCTTTGCTGAGATACGGCTAGAACAGGTTTGGGTGGGCAACCTGATCGTCTTGAATGCTTGACTTGTGATAACCGAAGAGGATTGCGGCGAAGTGATCCGAGTGGAATTTTGCAGGAGTGGAGATCGAGATATCGTGGACGATGAATCTCTCGAGTTGTTTATAGTGAGCGATCGGGACCGTGCGATGCAATTGATTCGAGGAGGCTAGCCCGAAGGATTTGTCGTCGTAGATCGTACAGGAAGTTGAGGAACGAGGTTCGCTGTCATCGGAACGTGTTACAGGTTAGTGTTTGTAGACGAATCAAGGGGAAAGGGGGGAGTGGTTGATACATTCACGTGGGAATAAAATGGCGGGGACGCGTGCGGGTATTTGTGTACTTGTTGAATCCCTGAATTAATGGAGTGCCCGAAAAGGTCCTTGGAAGATGGACACGCGGAAAGAGTATATATGCTAACGTGTTGGGTTGGCCGGAAAGTTCGTAACGATTTATGTTTATTTTTAATAAGTATATACCAAAATTGAAATGCGTTGCGTTTCAATCTTCTGTCAAAATCGGTACGAACTTCCTTGAAGCAATTTAAGCAAGTTGGAGTCGAGGCACTTTTCTCACTTTTCTTTTCAATTTCCGCGAAACGCGGTTTCGAAGTTCCTCGTTGAGCGATTTAACTCGTCGCGTCGTCCTAACAGTTCCACGGCATTCAGTTCTATTTGTTGATCCTGTTTGCAGCGATTGTTTGCCGTCGCGTGACTTACGGCTCGCAGAAGTAGTGTTTTGAAATTGTAATTGGTCGAGCGTTAGAGTGTTAGAGAATCGTGTTTGAAAACGGTCTTCATTTGTAAAATCAGGTGATTGTAAAAATAGAAACAAGCGCAGCTTGTTTTTTCCCCGACGCTTTTCGTCTTTGAATATATTTCGACGAGCATTCCAGCCGGAGTGGAATGTTCATAAATGCATTGGGCTGTCCGGAATGTTAATAACGATTTATTTTTATTTTCAATAAATATTTATAATTATAAATATTTATTTACAAAAACGCGTTGCGTTTCAATCTTTCGTCAAAAATCGGCACGAACTTACCGGACAATCCAATTGTAAAATACCAATTGTTATGTTCACTCGAATTTCGAGAGAATGAAATATCAAAGTGATATCAAATTTCACAAACTTAACGAGCCGTCGACGTCGACCTAACAGACCTAACGAGCGTCGTTAACGTCCACAGCAATGTTTATTGCGAATCAACATGGCCTCCTAAGTAAGGTTATTTAATGATTTCCTTACAAATTTCAATATAAAAGCAGTTTTCTAAACTTCATTTTGTTACGGGGCAATTATTAAAAGACCTATTAATAGGCTTCCGGTCGGTAAAGTGTTAACACTCCGATGGCTCCTCTAAGGCGGCACTAAAAATTGTCAGACTGTTATTCAAAGCAATTTTTACATTACAACGTTTGTATTTCACACTTTACCCTCCGGCGATTATATCAAAATCTGTTTAATTTTTATATGTCCTTAACCAGTTAACTGTGGCGATCTCTTTTCAAAGCGCGCATCTACAGTGGCACACAAAAGTATTCGGACACTCTTCAAACTTAAATAACTTTTTTAAGATTGCACCAAACGTCTTGACTTTTCTTGAGCAATTAGTTACATTGATCTAATAAATGAATATACAAAATTAATTTTGTAAATATTGGAACTGATGTGAATTACATGACATGGAATGTTAGAAAAACATTTTTCGACAAGTAGGAGGACGTCCCCTCACTATTTGGCAATATTTGGCAATCTTTGAAGTCGTGCCCCGACCAAACTATTAGAGCTATCGACATGGATCAAACGCTAAAATCTTCCCCAACCCTTCCTCTTTAAGAAGAACACCTCACATTGCAGCTAGCGTTTCAGGGGACTTCAGGAAGCTTCATTTTATCAACCCCATTTTTCCCATTTTCGTGATGGACACTCCGAAAATTCAAAGTCGTGCCACGGCTGCAATTCGATTCCGATCGAGCTAAAATTTGGCATACACTCTGTCTACCCATCTAGAAACGTGTAGCCAAAATTACAAAAGAATCGGAGACCTAACGATTTTTCACGATTTTAAGAAGGGGGTTACCTTCAATATTTAGCT
>CM052098.1:4425805-4441523 GCA_028453745.1 Agapostemon virescens
TAGAATCAATTATGGCAAGTGTCCGCCAACATCAGCACGAGCGGATACGAGCGTATACCCTAACATTCCAAACCCATTAAAACATAATCGGCAAAGTATCGCCGAAGACACAGCGAATCGCGAGTATCCGCGAACATAATTCAAACAACCAGCAAAATGTCTTTCAAACTTTGCTTCAAACTCGAAACGCGATCACTCTGCTTAGAATCAATTATGGCAAGTGTCCGCCAACATCAGCACGAGCGGATATGAGCGTATACCCTAACATTCCAAACCCATTAAAACATACTCGACAAAGTACTATGCCGAAGATACCGCGAATCGCGGGAATGGTAGCCGAAAGGAACCGATAAAAGTTTCATTGGTTGACCGGAATAACAACGGTCGCGCGTATCTATTTCAAACGACTGACAGCCGTTTTCGTAAACGACACCAGTAGTAAACCGTGGCGCCAATAAGCGCCACAGACGCTAAACGGCTACGTAAAACGATAAAATCGACAAAGTAATCGTTTTATCGTTTAGAGATCGCGAATCAGCGGTGATCAGCGATCAAACAATCGCTCGCGACTTCCACGTACCGTCTACAGATTGTTATCACAGTTTCGAAACGTTTTCAGCCGGCTGTATATTTATCCAGCCGAAGGATCACGCTCCGGGACATCGAACGTTCAATCTCTATCCCCCGAGACGTTCGTATAGTTCGCGGGTGAATCACCGGTACTATTATCGGAATCGAATGTAAAGGTCACTGACTGCAAGTCTCTCTAGTATATCCCAGTTGGCATGGCTAGGTTAGGCGATTCCACGGAGGATCGCGTCGAAGTCGCTACGATACCGTCGGGCCAACGAGAGACCACGAAAACCCCCTTTGCATGATTCACCGACGGTCTCCTCCCCAAGGACGACACTCCGAGTCTTCAAGATGTCGCTATCGCAGGTTGACACACGATATTATCAACCCGGCGAAGAAAGAAAGAAAGAAAGAAAGAAAGAAAGACAGCAAAGAAAGACCCCCGCGAGAAATGACGAATCCTCGCAACCGGTTATCGCAGGTCCGCGGTGGCGCGTCGGTTTCCTCAGGAAGCCATAATCGTCGGAACCTTCGCGACAGCCACGGGGCTCCCGAGCGCAGTTTTTTCCGTTCGCAAGATTACACCGGTGCGAGGCAATCTTACAAGTGTGTCCGGCGCGATTCGACCGGCAACGACCTACATAGAATGCGTCTCAACGAAAAAGACAGAGACAGAAAGAAAGAGAGAAAGAGATTCACCTGTGTCATAAGGCGATCCGCCCCGGTGCCCTCTTCGTCCTTGAAGATGATGTCGGTGTTGTAGTTCGGCACGAGATCCCGGAACCTGGAGTCGTGTCTGGAAACGCGACCCTCGCTGAGCCCGCTGGCCGGTAGCGTGTTCTCGCTGACGTTAGGCACATGCTGCTTGAACACCAACGGCGTCAGCTTCCTGAGGGGTGGTCGTCTTCCGCCTCCTCTACCTGGTCCGCAAGCGAGCACCAGGCCGCCGTTGTCCAGCACCGGCAACCAGAGGCCGAGGATCAGCAGCAACACCTGGAGCAGCGAAGGTGCGGTGCCTCGCCTCCTGAGAACGCAGTGGTGGCTTGCCTGATGGCCGCGGCGACGATGATGCTGCACCATAATCGCGCGGCTCTGGCAATGCGGAGAACCCTGGGCCGGTTCGGTACCGATCACTGCACGACGATCCGATCCGATCCTCGCCGTGCGCGTCGTCGCAGCCGCCGTCGTCGTCGACGCCGACGGTACCACCGTTGATTCACCACCACCGTCGCCCACCACCGCCGCCGACGATGACGATGATCGCGATCCTCCTCCTCCACGGTTGACAGACGGACCACGCGGACCCGGTCAAAGAAGACGACCAGCACGAGGATATCGCTGAAGAGCTGCCGCCGCCGCCGCCGCCAGTCCTTCTTCTCCTCCTCTTGCCACTGACCTCACTCACGCTTAACCATAACCAGGGCATCACACACCCCCCCAGCACCGCACTCTTATCACCGTTCGGACCGTCGTAGCGTCGCAGTCGATCGGCACCCGCGAGAGAAAGATCGTCAGAGAAAGAGAGAGAGAAAGATAGAGTGACAGCAAGAGTGAAAGACACTGAGAGAGAAAGAGAGTAAAAGAAAAACGGTTAAACTATTAAACAAACGAGGATCTAGCGCGCTAGATCGTCGATGATAAACCGGACGCGAACCGACCGGCACCGACACGTTCGCCGCACTGGCAACAACAACAACCTCCGAAACCGGAGAGTGACCCCCGACGTTGTACTCTATTCCTCGATCTTATCGGTGTCGGTTGGGATATACCGATAACAGATTACGCTTTATCGAAACGGTCTCCGCGTAATTCCACCGCGCGGAAACATCGGGTGAGCAGGAGGAGGGAGGGTCACGAGACTTCCTACGATCCGAACCGATGCTGTTGTTTTGCCTACATGTTAAGTGGGGGTTGTGTTTTGGTAATCCCGTCGACCGGAATGTCACACAAATTATTCTCCGATCACTCGACGCGTTTCTCAAACAAAACCGTTTCTTCCGTTTTCCCGAGTGGTCGAACAACCTCCTCCTCGTGGTGTCCGCCGGTTGAACCCCCGGTTTTCGTGAGAGAACGGAGAGAGAGAACGGAGGTGTCACCGCGATCGGACCTAACTCACTTGACTGAACCCGATATTGCGAGCCGCGGTCCGGAAGCTCCGTGGCGCACGTTTTCCGGACGAGTCAGTGGTGGGAAATGCGTGACGACGGGTTTCGGTGGGTACCCCTGGCGGTCGTGGTCGTTGGTTTGGCCTGGTCGGGTCCACAGGGTGCCCCTCTTCCTGCCCCCACCAAGCAACGTGGCCAACGGCCGGCCTGGCGCTGGTTGCAGCTATAGCTCTCTCTCTGCTGGCCCCCGTGGGGCTCTCACGGCCTCCGGAACGCGGTGGTGGTGGACGATCCCTACTCCCACCAGGCTGGGCCCTGCTTGGTGCACATCCTTGACGTCATCGGGCCCGCCGAGACTCCATTGGTCGGGGCGGGGCGTTCGATGGGTGAACGAGGACAGGTGCACGGACGCGAGACTCTTCGCGGGCCTCCCGCTCTTTGGTCGGAGCGAGAGGAGAGCACGTGGGCGAAGGGAGAGAGGACGAAAACCTTTTAGCTTTCTCCTCGTTCGATTCGGTTTTGATCAACCTCTACCGGGGCCGTCTCTCCGCTCTCTTCGGTAACCCCTCTCTATATCTCGCTCGCTTCCACACGGTTCCCCACGGGTCCTCTTCGACTTCTTCTTCTTCTTCTTCTTCTTCTTCGTCGTCGTCGTCGTCGTCGTCGTCGTCGTTCTCGTCGTCGTCGTCGTCGTCTATCCCCTATCCTCTTCCTTTTACGTGTTCTCGACGATCCCCTCTCCCCGCCTCTCTCCTCTTGCCATCGATTGATCCCTCTTCCTCTTGGTCGTTTTCGTTGTCGTCGTTACAACGTTTTACCTTGTTGCTGGCTGTCCTTCTTCCACCGCCGGATCGTTTCCTTGTTCAACTTCTTCTCCTCCGTCGATCCTTACGCCAAGTACCCCGGGACGAGCTTCGGTTGCCAGAAGATTCTCAATGACCGTCTACCCCCAAGCAGACCCGCCGTACCCTAGGCTTATACCGGCTGGCGTGGGGTGGGCTGACCTTGACTTCGGCAACCGTCAAGTTTCGCTCTTCTTTACGATTTTGCTTTTTTAAGTCTCTCACACTCTCCCTCTCTCTCTCTCTCTCTCTCTCTCTGTTTCTTTTTCTCTCTCGATCTTTTTCACTCGGTTTCTTCGCTCGATTACCACTTTTATCGCATTCCTGCGCCGCGTCGAGTTTTATTAAATGTTACAATGTGCACCGGAGAGGATCGCCGGGCCGGCATGCAACGCGTTTCCTTCCTTTCCCATGGTGACCGGTCATCGTTGAACTTTAAAGGGCAGGCGCCGGAACCGCGGGATTTAATCGTTCGGCGAATCGCTCGATCGTTCGCTCGATCCTCCGGGAAAACGTAACGACGATGGAATGCGTACACAACTGATCGGATCGGACCGCGTTTACGAAGCGCTCCGATTGTTATTTATAAGTAGCACACCGGGGGTTTATCGATCCAACATTAGCGCGGCAGCGGCGACGAGCGGCGCTTCGATCGAAACGCGATTAACGCGTAGGCGATTTTTTGAGCGACGATCTCGCTGTTGATCGTCGATCGCCGGAGAGATTTCTCGCCGATTTCTTGCGGGGAAGAATGCGCAGTGTGGCTGGGGATACGACGTAACGTCACCTCGCGACTCTGGCCAACTGATACGAAAGTACGAGATTTCTGGAGGAACTAGGTGGGGATCAAGAGCGAAAGCCTCTACCGAACGGTTCACTGATAATAAACAACTTTAGCGCGAATGTCTGGCCACGTCCCGCCAACGCCACAGCCACGCTCCATCAATGACACACACCGATTTATCGTATAAACAATGCCAGGCCTCCGGACTCCATGGGAATTCCGATTTACGCAAGAAACACAGTCGCGTCTTGATAATGGCCGAAGAATTTGGGGTGAGTAGGGATCGCTTTGGTTTTCGATGACGCGTGCTAGAAAAACTGGGAAACTGATTCCAATCAACGCTAAACTTGCCACGGTGATTCAAACGACCTTCCCTGATTTCTTAGTATTCAAGGCATAAGTAAATATTATAAATATGGGGTTGTCCGGAATGTTTGTTCCGATTTTGATGGGAGATCGAAACGCAACGTATTTAAGTTTTGGTATATGTTTATTAGAAATGAAAATAAATCGGCATGAACTTTCTGAATAATCCAATAGATTTTATTAATTTTTGTGTAATATTGCCTGCAGAGGAATCGATTCAATTGGATTTATTTGTTCAATTGTAATGGAAATCGTAAATAATTCGAATAGATTAAATCGTGGAATTTTTACGAAAAAAAAATATAAGCAGATAACTTTAACCCTTTGTATTCTAAGCTATTTTAATTCCTAACTCGAGACATTTTTTTTATCTTAGAATAATTTCATTTCATTTTCTTTTGGGCATATCCAATTTGTTGCTATTAATCGTACGTGCAACACTTCAATTTTTACTAGCTTCTTAAATACAAACATTGTAACATTGTAATTGTGTTTAACGTTAAATGTGTCCCATTTTGCGGACGATTATCGGAGGAATTTGATGTTTAATCCGTTGCAGAATACGAAATATGTTATCAACTCGTAGAATATGTAAAATCTGGCGTGTATTGACTTATAGAAATGACAGGATTTAATTTATTTAGATTAGAATGAATAATTTTATGAATTTATTGACTGCAAAATAAGGAATCTGTAAAAGTCACTTAATCGGTTGCACTGGGTTTATTATTAATCATAATGTTCCACTTTTAACGAAGTCATTTAATGCATATTCATGATACACATTTAATTCATAGGGCAGAAGATAAAGAAAGGGATTTTTATATTATATTGTAAATAAATAAAAGGATAATACCAAATTAGGAAATAGAATTGCAAAATTGCAGATAACAGAATAATGAATTTTGTAAAGGATGTCGGTGTTAAAATAATTAATATTTATCGTACAGATCTAAATATATTTTTATATTGTCTAAAGTCACTAACTTTGATTTATTGTTGGAATTAAAATTTTTGAAATAGTATAATTGTGTTAACACTAATATAAAAATAATAATAAAGCTGTTAACATCCAGTTAAATATTTTGGAATAATTATTGTTAGAAGTTAACATGTTTCTATATTTTTCTAGTAAATTGTTATTCGATTTAATCTTAAACTATTTTAATCGTCTCGGTCATATTTCAGATGATTCTGCTATCTCAAAAATGTTGATCGGTTATTATCGCAGTATGACTTAACCAAATCCTCGTTGCGAAAGCTCCGACCCCCTCGATTCTCGAAATCCACGTAATTTAAACATTTAAAAATCACTACCAATCTGGTTATTAAATCTCGAGAGCCGTACCCTCGATCACGCGTTTTACTGCGAAAATAAATTAATTAATTGAATATTAACAGTTCGTATTTTATAATTGGAATGCAAACAGACTTTTTACTCGAATTCCATGTCGACCAATTCAATTCGCAAAAAAATGAACGCAACAATTGCCCGAGACTGCTGACACCAGAAACCATAAAAATTCCACGAAATGAAAGTAATTTTTTTAATGAACCAATGTCCGAGAAGTTAACATTTCTCCCTGTAATAATCCCTCGATTCTCTTTCTCTCTCACTTTCTTATTTTTCGGCGAACCGAAAGCAAAGGTACACTCGGTATGCATATTAACACACAAATTAATTTTTAAATCTGAACGATCGGACCTCCTCCATGTTACTACAATCGCGTGACATTCTTTACTTCACTGTAATGATAATAAAAGTTTCTTCCTCTTTCATCCGATACAAACATAAAAACAATCGCAGGAGTCGTAAAAATCGTTTTTTTCCAAATTCATCAGTTTCCTGAAAGATATAAAAAGAATCATCGAGCAGTCAACCGCAACTTCGTAAAACATCAAAATTTGTCAACAAAAGAATTACGAGATATAGCAATTCCGTAAAAACTCGAAATTTGTCAGGGAAAGAATTACGAGATATTCCTTAAAATAAGCCTTTCGAAACACTAAGTTAACTCCGTAAAAACTCGAAATTTGTCAACAAAAGAATTACGAGATATTCCTTAACCCCTCGTCCTACAATAACGAGACAGACTCCTGACGAAGCTTTCGAACAGAATCTCCTCAATATGTCAATTCTTAATTTTCTATAAATCGAAATAAAATTTTATCTAATTATTGTTCGTATTTAATCATTGAAGAATAGCTTTAACCGCGGTAGCTACAAAATTTCCTCTTCTTTTCGTCGTTCTTTGGAGGACGAAATTCTAGTCACCATTACCACAAAATAAATCGTAGGACAAAGGATTAAAATGAGCTTTTTGAAATACAAAAATCATGTTTCAACGAAAGCTCGCGGTTTCCGAGAAAGAAATTGCCAAAAATTCCTTACTCTCGTTGGCCCGATTGGGCATGAGCCCTTAAGGGGTACGCCGCGCGGTAAAAGAAGAACGGAAGCGACGGTAAGGGGGCACGAGGTACAAAGATGCTCGAAGAGGGGACGATAATCGATAAGCGAAAGATTTCTCGCGTTTTAAGCGTTCACCATAGACGGCGACGGTGTTACACGGGATGGCAACGCCGCGCTATTACTTGCACCTCGATAGCGGAATTTTATTTCCGCTCCGCGCCACCGCAGCTGCCACAAAAGTCAAAGTGCCTCGTAACAGGATTATGAAATGTTCCGGAGTAGCGTTCCGCGGATGTTTACAGCTCGCGAATACTCGTTATCTTTTATTGCCCACCGGCCTGTTTCAGCGATTCTGGCATCGGCATCGTTAACGAGCGACGTTTATACCTGCCATTGGTCCGTAACTCTCCCCCTTTTTGCGTACTACGCAAGGACCATAATGTAACCATTGTTTCTGCACAGGGATCGTGCCCGTCCACGCCGAGGCGTAAGATTCGGCGAGGACGATCTTTCGTCCTTGCGATCGCGCCAGGTCGCGCGGCGACGAAAAAGGATCCTGGATCGAAGGTAACGGATCAGGAGGGTGTCGTCGGATTCCTTGGATTCGTGTGATCGGTCTGATCGGTGTAAAAGTAGTTGCAATTAACGACGAGTCAACCCTTGGCTCGAATGGTGCCACGGAAGACTGCCGTGGTATTGTTCGAAACAATTCTTACATCACTATGCTTGCAGTTAAAATATCGATATATATATCTGAGAATTCATTTAGTACAACTGTAATGACGTCTTTAAGGGGCCAATAAAAATTGTCATATTATTATTCAAAAAAATTTTTACGTCGCTATATTTGCATTTAAGAAATGGGTAATCATAAGAATTTATTTAGTTCAATTCCAATGGCTCCTCTCAGACGACACTAAAAATTGCCATACTATTATTCGAAACAACCCTTACATCACTATGCTTGCAGTTAAAGTATTAATGTATATCTGAGAATTTATTTAGCTCAACTTCAATGGCGTCTCTAAGGGACCAATAAAAATTGCCATATTATTATTTAAAACAAATTTTACATCGCCATATATGTATTTAATTAATCGACAAAAGATCAAGAATTAACTCAGCCCAACTTCAGTATGTTCTTTCAAGCAACATTAAAAATTGCTATACTGTCATTCAAAACAACTTTTACATCGCCATATTTGTATTTAAGAAATCAACAAAAGATCAAGAATTAACCTAGCCCAACTCCAGTATGTTCTTTCAGGCAACACTAAAAATTGCTATACTGTCATTCAAAATAACTTTTACATCGCCATATTTGTATTTAAGAAATCGACAAAAGATCAAGAATTAACCTAGCCCAAGTCCAATGTATCCTCTCAGACGGCACTAAAAATTGCTATACTAGCACTCGAAACAATTTTCACATCACCATGCTTGCATTTAAGGAATCGGTAAAATTTCGAGCGTTATTCGTACAGATAATAGTAATAAATTGTCGATGCGCGAAAGAAGACATGTGCAATGAAACTTCGTTAAGTCAAAAAATGTCTCTATTTTAGAATTAAAATTGCCTGGAGTGCAAAGGGTGAAACAATACTTGTGCAAACAATTTCAATTGAACCATCACTTGAATACTATTCATCACAGTTCAACTATCTACAACGAAACTATTCTAGACTATTTAATAATTAAGAAATATCTGTCATGTATCCCTAAAACACCGTTTAGTGGATCATTAACCCTCGGACCATTTTACTTTACAATTAATGGCATCTAGGACTATTCACTAATCTATATATTAATTTTTCAGAAAATTTATTTAATGCCTCCTCTAATAACTGTTTAATCCAATCACTGAAATAAGTAAATAACAATTACGATAGTTCCAGTGAAAATAGCCCCTAGCCCCTTACTCGGAGTGTAAATCAGTAATTCGAAGTGAACGAGTCGCCGGAAACCACGTCATCGAATACTTTCGTTAGAGATCGCAATTGCGAAAGAAAATGTTTTCGCGCGAAAACCAGGCGTTCGATCGAAAGTGTAACGAACGAGCGAACCGACTGTAAACGAAGTTCGGATAAACGGGGTGCCGGTGTATCTCTCAGGAGTGATCTTGTCCGCGGGATCGCGGGGTCCACCATTGCGGAGTAGCTTACCTCCGGGTGTCCCTTTTTCAAAGTAACACGATCCACGGCACGGCGAGGAAGCTCGCGTCTCTCGGCTCTCGAGGAGGTAATGCCGGGGCCGGATAGAGGTCCGACGAGGCCCCCTCCGCGTAATGGACGGCTCAAATATTTATCATCGGCCGCGTAATTTAAGGTGCGTTTAGCAAACGGAAGACGACGCGAGGGAAAACAAACAAGTCAGGGGCGGTGTAGGATCGCCGGTAAGGTGGAGAATGGGACGTAGAAGGAGGAGGAGGGCGGAGGAGCCAAAGGGTGAGCGAGAGGTGGAGGCGGATGAAGAGGAAGAGGAGGAGGAGGAGGAGGAGGAGGAGGATGAAGACAAGGGGGGAAGGAGCAGTGGTAGGATAAGGTCGAGATGGAGAGAGGACAGGGAGCCCCGGAGAAGAGACAGAGGAGAAACAGCGGAGGCTAAAGGGAGAGAGAGAGAGACGGAGGGAGAACGACGAGAGAGGCAGAAGGAGTAGCTCAAAGGGGCCGCCGCGGGCCCCAGAGGGCTCTGTGAGAAGGCACAAACCCCAATAATAGCACCAGAATTTATATACCTGCACGAACTCGGTGGAACGGTCTGCGGGGCTGCGGGTCCACGGACCCAGGGACGGCTCGTTGCGATACCCGAACGAGCCGGGGTCATTCTTCGAGGATTCATTTTCTTCTGTTTCCACGAGGCCCGGCTGTGGAAACCGGCCAATCTCTCGCCAGCGAGAGAGAGAGAGAGAGAGAGAGAGAGAGAGATGAGAGAAAAAGAGAGAAGAGAGAGAGAGAGAGAGAGAGATCGCTACGAACCTTCGGCAACGATGATCGCTCGGTACCGAAGCGAGCGCTAACCCCTTTCGACGATCGACCGGTTTTAAAGGCTAGCCAGCGAGAGAGGTGCGAGGTAGCGAACGTTGCGCCAGATCGTTCCGAGCCCGTCGATATCCGGAACCACGGCGAGAAACGAGATATCTCTCGGGATCCTCGTACGAGGGACTTCGCGTCTATACACCTCAGGACTGACCGGCCCTGGGCCCCATCAGCGGCAGTCTAGCATCCTCTCTGCGGAGGGAAGAAAAGCCAACAAGGGGAGCGAGCGAGAGGTGCAGACACCGGACAAGATGAAGAGAGAGAGAAAGAGAGACCCGGGAGAGAGAGAGAGAGAGAGAGAGAGAGAGAGAGAGAGAGAGAGAGAGAGAGAGAGAGACAGGGTATAGTAGAAGCAGCAATTCGTGGCGGGCTGGAGAGCGAACCATCCATCACCGAGGGCTCAAAGCCGTATCTTCTGGTGACCGGTGCCCGCCGCGACCGACGCTGGATGCCAAAGCACAGCCAAATATTGTGAAAGGTCCAGAAAAGGCAGGAACGTGAAATAAATTTGCTCTGCCAGCAGCGGAGCGAGGAACGGAGAGAGGAGGGGACCAGGTGCCGAGAGGGAAAGGGACAGCCGACCCGTTCGTGAGAGCGAGGAAGACCCTCGGGAAGGATGATACTCTTCTGGGTAGCTCGAAAGGTTGCGCCTTGTACTTGTGCGTGTCGAGGTGGAGAGAGGAAGAAGGCTCTTTAACCACTGTCGGCTCTTTGAACCCTGGCTCGCCTCTCTTTCTCTTTCTCTCGGCTTCCACCTCCTTGTCCTCCTCTACCCTCCTCCTCCCCCGATCCCCCTTTTCTCTCTTTTCCTTGTTCCCATCTTCCCTGTGCACGCACACGCGAATACAAGCGGGAAACTGGCCGGCCTCAGAAACACAGAGCACCGCCATTTACATTTTACACGCGAAAATACGCTTTGCCAGCCATGGCCAATCGGCTGGCTCCGTTCGAAACTGCGTTTCGCGCGCGCGTTATTTTTGCTACTGGAACGGACCCGCTGTTGTCCGCAGAACTCTCGCTGTCCGGTCGATTCCATTGGTCCCCCCCCACCCCCTCACACATACACAACTGTTTTAACGTTATTTGTTTAAACGTTACTCGGACAAACGTGGCGGGGTCTGTAATAAACGTCGCGCTTCTATGGCAATTTATTAAAAAATAAATATAGTTTCTTTTTTAAATTGACACAGGAATTTTACTTGCGATCGCGTAGATTGTTTAGAGCGATCTGCAGAGTCGAGAATGTTTAATTCTTTCAGGCACGGAATGCTTAAAAATAAAATTGCACGTAGCGATTGCAAAATTTCGAGGTGGGTCAAAAAATATCCCACCGTGCACATTCGCGCATTAAAAAGGTGGGGCGCTTTTAACCCTTTGCACTCCAAGCAATTTTAATTTCAAAATTGCGACTCTTCTTTATCTAAAATAGTTCCATTACAAGTGGTTCCCTTCCTTTCGTGCAGGTAAAGTTCGCAATTCATACGTGCAACACTTGAATTTTTACTGATTTATTAAATGCAAACATAGTGATGTAAAAATTGTTTTGGATAATAGTTTGACAAACAAGCTCCTGAGAGGAGCCATTGTTCATCAATGTTTTTGCTGATTTATGTTTCTTAATTTTGTTTTTTACCAGTTTTCCGTTTGTTGTTTTCAGTGTAGCAATCAGAGGTTGAATTCGATTGTCGGATACCAGAATAATTACGATTTTTATAACACCGGGCCAAAACAGACCCCACCATCGCCGGGTAAACAGAAGGACGAACATTACAAGGTGATTACGCTAGACGTTTCCGTCTAGAAAAATACAGATTTCAATCTAGACCCTTCGAGAACGTCGGCGAACGGTGCTGAAACGGATTTATGATGTCGAAGAGGAATCCGAAAGTTTGCAGTCGAAACTATTTTAATTAGAAAATTAAGAAACTCCCTTCAACATCGAACATTTTTATTCTGTGCAATCCTTCTTGCATTATGCATTTGATGTTAACGCACTCTAAGCAATTTTAACTCTAAAATCGAAACATTTTCTTTCACCTCGAACAGTTACGTTGTACATGGTTCATTTCGTGCATATAAAATTTATTACTATTATTCGCACGTACAACACTTCAATTTTTATCGATTTCTTAAATGCAAACATGGCAACGTAATAGTCCTTTGAAATAATAGTAATTTTTAGCGTCGCCTTAGAGGAGTCATTGAAGTGCTAAGGATTAAATTAGTATTCTCGTTCGACAATCGAATTTGGTAATCCGAACGCAGTTTCGAAAAATGATATTGCAATTTCTGCTGGCGCCTCAGAGTCGCCATTCGAGTTCATATGGTTAAAATAAAGCAAGATATCGTAAGGATAAAGCCGGTCGGGGATGATAGCCGGTCGATTTCCGTTTTGGAATCGATCTCGGAGGCGTTTAAAAGGAATCGAACTCCGAAAAAACCAGTTTTTGTTTTAAAATAGATCGGCAGTGTTACACGGTCGCAGGACACGCCATTGCGGATCCTTCGAATCGCGTCTCAGGATCCTCGGTCCCCCCGCGGGTCTATTGATGCTTGTTAACGTAGCAGCACCTTGACCGTGCTCTCGGTCCATAATCTCCGCGAACGGCACGGATTCTCTCTCTCTCTCTCTCTCTCTCTCTCACTCTTTTTCTTTCTCTCTTCCTCTCGTCGGTGGATTAATAATCCGAGGAGAACTCGAGGGGAGCGAAAAAGCGAGACGACGCAGCGCCGGATCGGGCTAAGGAGAGACATAGGGGACAGAAAAGGACAAACAAAAATTTACAAAAGAGAAAAGAAAAAGAAAGGAAAGAACGAGCGAGCCGAGGAGTGCGAGCGAACGATCGGCCGCGAGGAAGAACGCGAAAGAAAGAAAGAAAAAGAGAGGAAGAGAGTGAAAGGAGAACGAAGAGAGACGGAAGGCTTGGGAGACAGAGAGGAAGATAGATGGGTGGAGAGGGTGAGGGGAGAGAGACAGAGAAAAAGAGAGAGAAAGAGAGAGAAAGAGGGAAGAAGAAAGAGAAAGAGAGAAGAAGAGAGAGAAAGAGAGGAGAAGAGAGAGAAAGAGAGAGGGAGAGAGAGAAAAAGAGGGAGAGAGAGAGAGAAGAAGGCGGGCAGAGAGGACGACCGCGTAGAAAGATGAAGAAAGAAAGGAAAGTGGAAGGGTACAGAGATCGTAGCTCGTAAGTTAGCACGTGGTCGAGGCAAGCCGTGCGAAGGAAACCGAGAAGCGGGAAAGGAGAGGTGAAACGGGTCGAGTGGGCTTACCACCTCATCTTCTTTCCGTTGGCCACTGACGTAGATAAAATTCTACGTGGCCCTTGCGAGCGCGACACCCGCTCGGGACTGTTTTCGTGACGAATAATAATATATAATGGTAAAGGTCGACGGCGCGCTCCTCGAAGCCGGCCGTGTCCCGCTCGCTCATTTTCGTGACTAATCGAAAACGGGAGAAAAAAGAGAAAACGAGAAGCTCCGGGTTTCTCGCGGGACGCACAAAAGGGAGCGAGCGTCGTCTACTTCGAGAAGCATCGACCGGAGAGCCGTACACGGCGAGCTGGGCTACACACGGTGTACAATAGCGAACCGTGTAATCTGGGAACGGGGTGTATAAATTAGTCGCGTTTCGGGCGACACGCACACAGATAGACACGCGTAAACCGTTCGACGGGGGCCCCTCTCGGTTTCCCCCGCCAGTAACGAGGAACCTCCCTAATTAGAATTCCATTTCGCGGTCCTGTCGGCGGGAATATCGGCCGATCTACACGATCCTTCGTTACTTACGCCACTGTCAGCACCTCCACCTTTCTGCTGTTCGTCTTTGGGCCACCTCATCTTCGCGGCCCGGACGGAGGCAGAGAAGAGAAAGAGAGAAATAGAGAGAGAGAGAGAGATAGAAAGAGAGAGGATCGTGCAACCGAAGACGGTCGAGGACAGGGGAAAGAACGGAATAACAGATAAAGCGGACACAGTGGCCGAAAAACCAGGAAGAAATCGGAATTCGACGGACGCCACCGAAAAACCTAGCTGAAGAACTAGACAAGACACGCCGGGCGGAGTCCGACGAATGCAACGAAAAGGGGCAGGCGGGAGGGGGGGAAAAACAATAACGCGGAGAAAAAGTAGCATGGTTCGGGGGAGGAAGGAGGGGAGAGGGAGTGGGTTAGAAAAAAGAAAAAAAAAGAAAAAGGATGAAATAGTGAAGTGACGAGGGATGGAGTAGGACGGAACGAGAGAAGAAAGGGAACGGAAGAGCATCGGAGGTAGAATAGGAAGAGCGAAGAAGCGAGCGTAAGACCACACAGGACGCGGCACGCGCGCGCTCTACCGGGTGGGCCAGCGCACGACGGCTTCGGGCCCGCTCGTGCATCGTCGGCGAAGCTCGTGCGTCCTCGGCTGGGCCCGGTGGTCGAGCCCAGCCGAGGCCACACAGATCGCGCACGCGCGAACGCTTCCTGGGTGGCATTCGCCTGCCGGCCGGCAGGCTAAGCGTAAGGTATTTCTTCTCTCGGTTCCACCGTGGGCCGTACAACCTGTTAGTGTCGTACCATCCACGCATTATGCCCCTCGTTCTCTCCTCGTCTTTCACGGCTACTCACGCTACCTGTCTCTCACCCGAGGCCCCTCGTACTTCTTCTCTCTCTGTCTCTCTTTCTCTTTCTTTCGCGCGTTCTCTCTCTCTCTCTCTCTCTCTCTCTCACTCTATCGTTTCTTCTCTCTTTCTCCGACCGTCTGTCCGTCTCTCTTTCTCTTTCCCTTCCTCGCGCGAACGCGAGATGAGGCCCCTCGAGGCTCCTCCTGCCCTCCGGTACCTCCGGCATCACGAGCTTCTAATAAGATTCCAATTTGTCAATTAGGGGGAGGACGGGATCCGGGCGCATCTTCTCTTCTCTCCTTCACCGGCACCTTCTCCACCTCGTCTTCTCTTTCTCTCCGCGTTAGCACCTGCCTCACATTAACGACGTGCAACTGCGACACTTGAGCGGCTGCCGTACGCGACGTAATCTCCGTGCGATCTTTCTGCGCGATTTAAACACAACCCGACCCGACCGACTCGCGCGCTTCGGTCCTACCAGTGCTATACGGCTCAATGAGACCCCGTTGCGTGCTCGACTATGATCTGTTTTTTTAAAGGACATCCGAGATACGCTTCTGACCATCGTAGACGAACCGTCTTGCGAATCTGCGTCAACGGAGACATGTTTTCTGGTCGAATTCTTTGCTTCCTCTGGAGACCTTGTTTCTTCGAGCAGTCTTCCTTTTGCTACTCGGTACGATTATTCGTTTACCGAAGCAGAATAATTGTAGCCTCCATGGCTAATTCAAATAGCTTCTGGCGTACCTAATCAGACGTTGTTTCGGTAACAAAATTTGCGAACAAATATTATACTCAAGCTCTACCTCAATACTATAATTTTTAAATAGACGCACTTGTAGTACGACTACACGGAGATAACACAGCTCTTCAATCTGTGCCTAATTTGTAGCAAAACCCGATTTTTGGACACGTTTCTGTTACAACATCGCGGGAATCCGAAGTTGCAATATAAACTTCCCCAAACCTTCCTCTGTAAGCATGCGTCACCAGTCCAGCAATTCGATTC
>CM052098.1:4451523-4463365 GCA_028453745.1 Agapostemon virescens
CTGTCGTAATAGGTACTCGCTCTTGTGCTGCTAGGCCATCCAGCGGGATGCTCTTCGGGTTGGATAGCATTTGTTGCGCGGGTCCTATCGAAAAGGGGTGAGTAAACTCGAATGCATCAAAGAGACACCGTAGGACAGATTCGGGAGAGTGGAAACGTCGGGGCTGAGATTACTGAGAAATCTGGCGATTATTTTCTTCGAAGTCGTTCTCGGTTTCCAGCACACTCCCGAGTGAAGACCCAGCGGGTGGCTCGCGTCACGAGAATGCAGCCCGTTGCGGCCGGGCTCATTATGTCGGTGTGTGCGTAAGAATTTCGTACACGCGATGTAATCGCGCCGGTGAAACTGACGCGGTAAACTATACGCGACACGTATCGCGAGTCATCGGCTCGGCCAGGAATCTTTGTCATCGTCCCGCCGAAATTCGCGGTGGGATGCACCCAGGCGCATTCTACGATCCGTCTGCCAATAAAACTGCACGGTCGCACCTTTGTCTGATCGGGTCTCGTCTTGTACGACAAACGCTTTCACCTAACCACTTTGCGGCTGATTCGCATAACTTCGTCCACCAATATGGATAATGCAACTTAACCCTTTGCACTCGAAGCAATTTTATTTCCAATATCGAGATGCTTTTTAACGTAGAATAGTTTCATCGTTGATTGTTCTTTTTCTCTCGCGCATGTGAAATGTATTGCTATTACTCGTATGTACAACGTTTCAATTTTTAATCCAATTATAGTGATGTAAATTTTCAATGTCGCCTGAGAGAAGCCATTGAAGTTGGGCTAAGTTAGCTTTTGGTATTTTGTCGATTTCTTAAGTACAAATATGGTTATATAAAAGTTGTTTTGAATAATACTATAGCAATTCTTAGTGTCACCTGAGAGCAGCCATTGGAGTACCGCCAAGATAACGTTTGGATATTTGTCGATTTCTTAAATGCACATAACTACGATTATATATCTACGTAGCGATAAGTACGCGAACGTAGAAATCGCAACACGCGATCAGAGGGAACCCGGTCGATTTCGATTGCCTGGAGAACCCGTGCAACGAGCAAAATCATCCATCGAGAAGCTCGCTAGGCAATCCTTAGAGGAGAAGTGACGGATCTCGGTCGGCGAGGCTCGAAAACCGAAAGGATTTGAAAGTGATCCATCGGAGGCATTAGTCCTGGTCAGGGGCGTATCCCGGGGCCTGGGCGCCTGTTGTATCAGCTCCTACGTATGTTCGGTGACGCGGTCCCGGGTCCGGGGCCCTCTCTGCCCCCGCAGGGAACCTATAAAGTTTCATTTCTGCCGGGCGAATGTCTTCGAATTAGCAATAAAGCAGCGATTCTCTTCCCCTCGCAACGAACAACGAGGCCGCGCCGCGCGGCGTTGGCTCCTTCTCGTTTTTTGTTTACTCACCAGCGAACTGGTTTTGCGGTATACATGCTCCATTCCCCTCCCTCCCCTCCTCCTTTCGCTGCTGCCTCCTCCTCCCCCTCCTCCCATCGGGTCCGCGTGGGACCCCGGACCCCCTGGACCCTTCGTCTTCGTCTTCGGTCCCGTCCTCTCGTCCTCCCGTCCTCACTCGCCGAGAGCGAAGCAGGACGGTCCCCGAGGGACAGAGAAGACGAGTACAGCTATTTTCGGGTACGCAAATACGCGGAGTGCGTGTGCGAAAGGGGTGCTGCTGATGCTGCTCCGAGGAGCACCCGCGGTGAGAACCTCGCCGGACTGTCATCGGCCAAAAATCATCGACCGTCCCGGAGTCCCCGCCGATGATCGCGTCGAGCAACGTTCCGTGAGCGGACCGGTACCATTTTTGTATGATGCGCCGTCGAGGTGCCATGCGTCCTGTGGCGAGAGGATCGATCCGTCGGGACACGTACAAATCGATGGGAATATTAGCGATGGGATCTGGAACACTTGGAGTCGTCGCGATGCGATATTTTTGCGATAACGAATTCCCCGTCGCTTCCACGTAAGTCGAAGCCTCGAACATTCGGAAGTTGTTCGGAGTCATCGGTGTTGGGGATTTTAAGGATCTTGAAAGTTCGGAAAATGTTGAGTGGCTCGAAACGTCGTGTCTGTCGCGACACGAGTAGCTAGAATGAATGGTATTCGATGGACGAATGTGAAAACGAAGAAGCAAAATGGAAACCACACTTTTCTATTACTCCGGAAAATCTCGATTGTGTTGCAATCTTTCTGTCACTTCTTTTTGTATCAGTGTAACACGTCGCAAACGTAATTTAGAAGCAACAGATTTCAGAATGGCACTTTTGTTTCCTCACAAGTAACAAAATACAGCACCACGTAGCGCATAATTCAGAAGCGATGCAATTTTTTTAATTCACTTCCTCCCCGCAGAATTTTTCTTTTTTTATGCACTAGTATGTGAAGGCCGCACCCTTTACATTGAATAAAAGCGAAAATGGCATATTAATATAAAGATAAAGAATAATGACGTAACCACCAACGAGTCTCGCATATTTATCAATATCTAATCATAAAAATACAATGCCATGTAGCACATAACTCAGAAGTGGTAAATGCAATTTTTCAAATTCTCTTCCTCCCCCGCAGAATTTTTCTTTTCTCATGCACTAGGATTGCATCCTTCATGTTCAACGAAAGCAAAAATGCTAAATAAACATAAACATAAAGAATAATATCAAAACCACCGACGAATCTCGCATATTTATGAATATCTAATAATAAAAATACAATACCATGTAGCACATAACTCAGAAGTGGTAAATGCAATTTTTTAAATTCTCTTCCTCCCCGCAGGATCTATGATCTCTGAAAACAAAAACCTGTATTATCGTGTTAGGGAACTTTTCTTCCCCGTTGCACGGGGATGCACAAATTGCAGCGTTTGCGTTAGACAGCAAAAATGCTAAATAAATACAAACATAAAGAAAAATATCAAAACCACCAACGAGTCTGGCATATTTACATGTGTAATAGTAAAAATACAATGCCACTCAGAATTGATAAATGACTAAACGAAAACAATTCAGAATTGATACAATTTTCCAAATTCTTTTCCACCTAGCAGGATCTACGATCTCTCAAAACAGAAACCTATATTCGCGTTAGGGAACTTTTCTTCCCCATTGTACGGGGATGCAAAGATCGCCACCCTCCGTCGCGGAGTATCTCGTAAACCCGCCGTCGAACGTCCCACGACACAGGAAACCATCGGTTGCAATATTCTCTCGGCATACTGATATGAAACGATGTTGGCCGCGACTTCTACGACTTCCTACTCCGCCGGTAAACCACAAAATCCGAGTGCCGGTGGTTGGAAGGGCTCTCGGTGATTTCTCGGTTCCCGGGGCTTAATGCTCGGAGACACGCGTAATGCACCGACGCCGGTTCCTATATAGTCGCGCATCCTTATGCACATTATACACATTATATACTATGTGATCTAGGTCCGTGCGCGCAGAGACAAAGGAATGCTCCCACCCTCCCGACCTCTCTCGTCCTTCCACCAACCGATCCAGCTCGGTACCCCGTCCGAAGGGGGTACAGAAGTAGCCTAAGCGAAGGACGGCGTGAGCCGAAGCCAAAGGGGAGACATGGTCGAAGTAGAAGAAGAAGAAGAAGAAGAAGAAGAAGAAGAAGATGAAGAAGCAGAGGAAGAATCAGAAGAAGAAGAGGAAGAATCAGAAGAAGAAGAAGAAGAGGAGGAAGGGCAGCAGGGAGGAGAAGGGGCACGCGGGAAGAAAGAAGAATAAGAAGAGCGAACCGGAGGAGGAATAGGCCATTCCACTTATACGCTGCTCGGATTCAATTAACTCTCCACCTTCTTCCCTCCTTCTTCTTCTCATCTCGCGGGCCGGCGTGCCTTCTGCCCCCCTCGCCTTATACAGGGTGTTCCACGTGTTATGGACAAGAGCATGCACTCCGGATGCCGCCGAAAAACTTTCGCTGACCACGAGCTGCTGCTCCGACACGGGCACACCTTTGTCTCCGGCGTGTCCCGTTAACCGATCGGTGTTACATGCCCACCGGGGCCCGATGGCGACATATTTCGTCGGGATGAAAGCGGCACGGGCCCCCTCCCCTCGTCACCCATCACCCTCCCTCCCCCCCTAAGGATGCTCGATCGTTTTGCCTTGACAGACAGTCCTATTCGATCCGATGATAGCGGAAATTTGGCTAATGCAAAATGGAACCTGGAACGTCGTAAACTCTCCCTGGGCCAGGGACTGCGGTGGGAGACTGCAGGGTGACCGGACGGAGTCTAAAGGGTGACTAGAACGATGGGATTGAATGTTATTCGAACGAATGTACAGTGGCTCGCGAAAGTATTCGGACACTGTTTAAATTGAAATAACTTTTGCAGAATTGAAGCAGACGACTTGACTTTTGTGGAACAATTAGAAGCATTGAGTTAGTAAGCGATGTGCAAAAGTAATTTTGAAATAATTGTAATTCATTGAAATTATGTTGGGAAGTAGAAAAGACATTTTGCTGAAATATTTTTATTTCAACTCGTAATGAACATTTAAAATATTCTGGTTTTTAGAATTGTGTTAGTTGTACGAATGCTAAAAATTTCAGCGAAATCGATTGACACGGGGAAAAATGACACGTATAGAAAAATTACTTGACTTTTCTGGAGCAACTAGAAGCATTGATTTACTAAATGATGTGCAAAAGTAATTTTGGAATAATTCTAATTGGTAAAAATTATGTTGGGAAGTAGAAAAGACATTTTTTAAAACATTTGTACCTCGACTCGTAGTGAACATTTCAAATATGCATTTTTCAAAACTGTGTTTATTACACATATGCTGAAAATTTTACCGAAATGGATTGACGCATGTAGCTCGTGTGTATGTCGATCGATTGCAATGAAATTTTGTGCATGTAGATCTACCAGATGCGTCTTTAAAATTTTCAGTGGCTCAAATAAAAAATGTTTAAAACGCTCGTTTTTTATTGGTCATATAATTCATACTAATTACAATATTCACAAAATTCATTTCGCATATCATTTATTAAATTAATGTAACTAATTGGTCAAGGAAAGTCAAGACGTTTGGTCCAATTTTAAAATAGTTATTTAGATTTAAAGAGTGTCCGAATACTTTTGCGAGCCACTGTATTCTTTCGCGGATAATTTTGATAGAGGGGTGGCGATAGCGATTAAAAAATAATTTTGTAGGAGTTAGATCGTGATCAGGTGAAGTTTAAATGGCGACCAAGATGGTGGAATTAAATATCGCTCTAATAAATGTAGTAGTCTCCTAATAATATTGTTGGAGGAGTGACGAAGTCGATAATGATTAAAAAGTAATTTAATAGAGATCGTAATATGGTTAAGTGAAGACTAAAGGGTGCCTCGAGGTTTCGAGTATGACTAAAAATCATCGTTGACTTCATTCATCTTGCATGAATAATTTACATTGCAAAATATATGATCAAATATACGATACATGATTATACCTATTTAATAAATCACTGCCAGTCAGTCGACTGGTTTCATATTGACCAATTATTGAAATTATAAAATTGTTTCTAGAGAAAATAAAAACTAAACGTAACTAAAAATTGCACAAAATTTAAACAAATACTTCTTCACGTATTTCAACAGAAGAAACACTTTAGTCGCTTGGTGTTCCATTACTATGGTGTTAAGATTAAAAATTAAAAAATCCAATGTAATAATAATAAAAGATCGCACAAAATTTAAAGAAATACAGTTTGGCATATTTGAAAAGGAGGGACATTTTAGTTGCTTGATCTTAAGATTAAAAATTAAAAAATCCAGAATAGTAATAATAAAAAATCGCACAATATTTGAACAAATATTTAGCATATTTGAAAGAAGGAACACTTTAGTCGCTCGGTGTTCCATTAGTTTGTCGTTAACATTAAAAATAAAAAAGTCCAGAGTAGTAATAATAAAAAATCCTAATATTTAAAACATACATAATTAAAGGTGGAAGATATAGGTACCGTAATAAAATGTTACGTTCCCGTATCAGATTTGATTTAAACAAATAAATATATCTTTTGAATTTTCCAGTAATGCGCTTCGCGTATATGCGAAGAGTATGCCAATAAAAGTAACGCGTCGTCAGTGGTCAGAGAAATGGACATGCTCGTACGGTAAATCGGTGTTGGATTTCTCGGTGTCGTTTAATTGGACATTATCCTTCTGCGTAATGAAGTGCGCGCATGTCGTTGCCGATACCGATGCACGTTGAGCGATTATCGTGTCATTGCCGCACACGTTCGTTCCGTCGCTTTGACTTACGATGGCAATAATCATAATGAGACACTTTATTGCCATCGTATACCAATTGACAACCATGACAAGTCATTGTCGCTGGTACCTGGACGAGCCAGATAAGGAGGCTCTTATAAAACGTCCGGCACAGCAATTAATGCTAACTCGTTCCTCGCATTTTCTACAAAATTATACTCTCGCGTTCTTCGTTCGTGGAACGTTCTTTTCTCACAGATTTTGTAAAAAAACCGAAAAAATATACTCGATACCGAAACTATTTTTAATATTTATTATTTGAAATGTTTCCTGCTGCTTTTTGCGTATTCGTGCAAACTATAAACTTTTCTCCTTCGTTTTTAATATATTCTTTTAGCCGATTCCATAAAAATGGTACTGAAACCAAGAAAATTAAAAGGTATATATTTTATAGTATTTAGGCTATCAAACATCCGGTGGCTAATTATAAAAAATCACTTGTTGAATTTTGTAGAAAATTGTGAGCTTCTTTTTCCGTTTAATCAATTTTGTGTAAACGGTATTTTACACCCTGGCTTGGAAAAGTGAAAATGACCAGTTTCATGTTTGTCTATTTAATATTAGTTTGCCCCTTGCATCGTCTTCAAAATTATTCTTCCATTTCCACCATTTGCAAAATCCTGTTTCAACCCTTGCCGCTCGAGTGACGACTCCGAGGCGCCACGAAAAATTGGCACACTATTAATTAAAACAATTTCAACGTCGCCATTTCTGTATCTAAGGAATTGCTAAAAATGTGACATTTTTAAGGACGAGTAACTGTAAAAAAATTCCCGCATACACCAAACGAAATAATGCTTCTAAAATAAAAATATCCTAAAAATGCTTTTCTAGATAAAACAGCTTCGAGTGCAAAGAGTTAACTGCTTCCACAGAAACATCGAACACGGAAACTCTAAAACCAGTCGAAACGCATGCGTTCCAAATTTTGCAATTCCAAATACAAAAGCTCAAAAGGCGCCGTCCAAAGAATAACCAAATGCATGGATCAACCCTTAGCGTTCCAATGGCGTCTTTGAGGCGACATTAAAAATCCCCTTGCTATTATTTAAAACAGCTTTTACATTGCTCCGTTTGCATTTAACGGAAGATTGAAACGCAACGCATTTAAGCTTTGGTACACGTTTATTAAAAATAAAACTAAACCGGAACTTTACAGTGGAATTATTTCACGTCAAAAAAGTGTTTCGATTTTAACACTTTACCGACCGGAAGCCTACTAATAGGACTTTCAATAATTATGCTGTAATAAAAGTAAAGCTTAAAAATTGCTTTTACATTCTAATTTTTAATAAAATTACTAGGTAACGTTACTGAGGATACCCAGTTGATTCGCCATAAAAATTACTGTGAACGTTGAGAGATCCATTAAAAAGTTTTCAGTCATGAACCACGGACCTCGAAGAATTCTAAAATAATTCTAAAATAATTTCCGAAAAATGCCTACAATCGAAAGTAAGCTGCATCGATTCGACAAACACTAAGAAAAGCATAGTATATGCTCTTAGGATAAGAAAAATGATTTTTCAAGTTTCCACCAGCGTGATCTGGAAGGAAATAATAAATCGAGGAATAATGGTGTGATCAAGAATTCTAAAATAATGTCCGGTCGGTAAAGTGTTAATATTAAAATTGCTTAGAATGCGTTAATCCACACTCTCGCTGCATTACAGTGCACCTCTCGATCCTACCATAGACAAACTCATCGTACAACACACAAAATCCCACAAACATCCACCATCGCGGTCCCAGGACCCTCCGATCGCAAACTTCGCGCGGTTCCTTAACGCGGCAGGCTGGAGCGGGTCCTGCAGGACCCTCGGACCGATCCGCACACGAGAGAAAGCGTGCACACCGCTTAAAAGCGGTAGCAGCCTGTATCCCAAAGTCGTCCTTCGCTCCTGAACGTCGTCGAGGCTGCTTCAAGCGTTGCTCCTTCTGCTCTAGCAAAATCAGTTTCACGATAATCGCCTATCGATACCGTAGCCATGGTCTCTGGTTACGTATTCGCGATACGCAACTTTATCGTCGTCGAGCAGCGCAGCAGCCAGCCGACACCGTCGTACGGGAAAAAAATTGCAACGTGCACTGGAAAAGTGCAGCGACGCTAATAACGCTGGTCTGAACGGTTAGGCGTTTGAAACCGGCGCAAAACACCGGATAGAGGTGTATCGAATTTCCTCTACACCGCGTTTGCACAGCGTAAATCGATACAATAGTCGCAGCAACACCGGTCTCCGGGTCGAAGAGTCCGTCGACGCCGCGAACAAGGTAGAGAAGCTGGGGATCCTCGGGCAGGATGCGGATCCTGTCGGCCGAATCCTGCGGACCAGAGCGGAGCAGAGCGGAGCAGAGCGAGCTTTCGGAGTCCTGAGTCCCCGGGCGTTTATGAGTTACCGGCGAGGATCCTATCCTCTCTCACGAATTCATAAATTCGAGGACTGTCGGCAGCACCTGAGCCAGAAGTCTGCGGTCTTGTCGCGCGTTGGGAGATGAGAACGGTGCCTTAAGGCCCGCAACCTCTCTCCTTGAGACGAGATATCTCTCTCTCTCTCTCTCTCTCTCTTTCGCTCTTTTCTTCGGTCTCTCCCCGGGTGTCTATCTCTCTCGCTCTCCTTCTCTCTCTCTCTCTTCGGTTTCCCACGAGAACCACCGCCGCCGCCGCCTTCTGGAATGTCGCTCTCCCCTTCTCCTTCTGTTCTCTCTGCTCCTTCACCATCTCCTCCTCCTCCTCCTCCTCCACCTTCTCCACCTTCTCCACCTTCTCCCGATACGACCTGCCACCTCCTCTCACGTTGCTCCGACCTGTGTTCGAGGCTCCACGAGACCTCGATGTCCTCTCTCGTTCTATCGCGTCGCGAGCAACCCTGGACCATCCTCCTTCCTTAGCTTCCCTCTTTTCGCCGTACACCTCCGACACCGGCCCTCTCTCCCTCGATTCCCTCCCGAGATTTAACGGGGTGCATCCTGCTACACGCTATATCCGACGATGCGACTCGTGATTAGGAGTGCATATGGGAAAAGGAGGACCAGAGAGACCACGGGTCCCCAGGCTACCCGGTTGCGAACTTCCAAAATTGATTGTTCTTTCGCGTTCCAGAGGCTCCAGCCAACTAAGTTGGTTTTACGATGATTTCTTAGTTTTTGATTTTCGTGGATAGTCGAATAGGGAAGGGATGCTTAGGGGGTGGTTGTTAGGTCCTGGCCGTTGGGGTAAGTCGGTTTTAATTACGATCCGATTGTATTCGTTCCGAGGATCCTCTTCATCTTGTCAGATTTATTGATCCATAAACGAGAAACTACGCGCGAATCACGGGAGAGTTAAACGTTGAGTGAGACACGCACAATGGTTTACGACCGTGAATTCTTTATAGCCCGCCGATTACAACATTTCACGTGACAAGAACTTTTTCGAAGGATGTGACATAATTTCCTCGCTATCGGCCGCCATCGCATTAATCCGTGTTCCCGAAACGATTAGCGTAAACGTATATTTTACTTGCGAAGAAATCATTTGCATTCGACTAGTGCTTTTTGTGAAAATGTTTTATCGCGTCCGATGAAGTTTGTCGTATACAGCGATTTTTATTTATTCGATATTGATGGATCCAGAAATAGTTCCATTAAGGTCCGAGAGGATGTTGAACGAGTCACGAAGAGGACGTTATTGATTGTTATCGATTCATAGTAATGGAGCTTTTCGGGATACAACAGTTTCCAAAGTTTATTTTTGAATTTGTACACGACGAGCATAAAATTTTTAACTTTCTCTGTTACAGTTTTAGCATTGGTAAAGTGTTTCATGCTTTTATTCACTTTTACTTATTTTTTACTTACTTTTAGTTAGTGGTTTTTTGTGAAGTGATACTGCTGGAGCTTTTGTGGATAAAAGAGCTTCCAGAATTTATTATTAGATTTATGTGTCACCAATATAAAATTTTCAATTTCCTATGTTGCAAAATTATTATTGGTAAAAAGTTACCTGTTTTTGTTAATTGAAAATAGATATTCTAGTAAGATGGAGATTAAACGTCACTGGTATTTTGTGAGGTGATACTGCTAAAGCTTTTGTGGACAGAAGAGCTTCCAATATTTATTGATAAATTTATATTCGATTAGTATGAAATTTTTAATTTCTTCTGCTGCAATTTTATCATCAGTAAAGAATGCGTGTTTTGAGTGATTGAAAATTAGCATATAAATAAAAAGAGGATTAAAATCATTCATGTTTTGGAATGGTATTGCTGATGCTTCTGTGAATAAAGAAACTTCAGATGTATTTTAAAAAATAAATAATTGCTGAGCATAAAATAAATAATTTCTTCCGCTGCACATTTGTAATTGATAACAAAATCTGTCATGTTTCAGTTAACTTAAAATCGATACAACCATGAAAAAAGGATCAAAATCACTCGTGTTTTCAAATGATGTTAGTTTCAGGAACGAAGTAGCTCCAGATGCAATTTTAACGAATTTACGAGTGACCAGCATAAAATGTTGAATTTTTTCGGCAACAGTTTCATCGGGATGTAAGTAAGCAGTCCTTTGCAAAAAGTGGTATCTATGTCATCCTCTTTCACTTTGTCGAATTTTTTCGTTGAATCGGCAGTCTTTTTTTAAGTACGCCATGCGGAACGATCGATTTCTCATGGCGTCGGAAGTGAATCCGTGTTTAATTAACACCGCCGCAAATCGGCGGCCATGAACAATGTTGTATTTTCTGCTCGGTGGAGCGGCCGTTCGATCGGGATGTTTTGCTTCTCGTTCTTGTTTCGCTTTGTGATTTCATTGAGATCGAAAAGCCGATGCGAAACAATCGGACTGCTCGTCGTTGTAACTGCAACACAGCCCTCTGGATCTAATTGCTGTTTAGCCGGCCGTGGAAAAATATCGTTCGAGGCCCATTGTGTGCGCCGCCGATTTATTTCTCGAACCGGAGCCCGGCCTCCCATTACACGTCTTGTTAATAATGACGGTGGTTTACATTTTGCTACCCATGTTTGCGGCCGCGGACGCAATAAGATGGCCGTGATCAAGCCTAACTGTGCGTCCAATAATGTGCACAACGGGTGACGCTTTTAAAATTAACACCCGCCACGCAACGTTGCGATTACGTTTGCGAATTGTCAACCCTTTGCCGAGAAGGATTTCCAAAAGACCACGAATACGTGACGAACGAGCTATACCAACCGATCAGAGAGATAAAAATTATTGCAAAATTGCGGATTCGCGATTATACATCAACGAAAAGTACGTGAAGATTCATATTTTAAATTGTCAAGATAAATTAATCTTAGTATAACTTAAATGAAGAAAAAGGTTTGTATGTACTGTGCAACTACGTAAGTTTATTCAGAATTCTCTGTTGTTTCCTGAAAATATTTGATAAAATTGTATCTCGTCTAATAATAGTTATAGTATACTTTATATAATATTAACTAATATAGTATTATATCAGTATGATATTATTACCTAATATCAGTACAATATTATTACCTGATATAATATTATACTAATATAATAGTATATCAGTATATTATTAACTAATATAATATTATATTAA
>CM052098.1:4473365-4495045 GCA_028453745.1 Agapostemon virescens
AAATTGAATTTCAAAATGGGAATTGGAGATGAAACACCGAAGATCATAATTGTACTTCAACCCTTCTCGAATGAAAGAATGCGTATTAATCGCATTGATGAACATCGACGAATAGTGCGTTCATTTGCAACCACATATTCACCTACAATTGCATAAAACAATCGTCAACATCTTTACTTTTCCGCTCGCATGAAAAAGACGTCCAAAAATCGCACAGACGAACATTGACACGAATATCCAAAGTTGAAATTGAATATCAAAATGAAAATTGGAGATGAAACACCGAAGATCATCATTCTACTTCAACCCTTTCCACTCGAACAGCTACTCCGCCACTAAAAATGGCTACAATTCAAAACGACTTTCACGCTATTAGACATACTTGAATTCGGTCGATTGCCAGAATGCATTGACGTAATATAAAAAGCACGCGCAGTGTGACATGCATTGCACCGAACAAATCGGTATAGATCGAGCGGAATGCGTACATACCGAACCTAAATTAGAGTCCCTACTAACTACTATAACAAAATTTATCTAAGATCGAAGCTAAGTTACATTCTAAATTCGGTCATTTCGATGAACGAGCCTAACAATCTCCTTTATCCTGAATTAGATCGTGAACTGCTCGGCATCCTCTCTCGGTCCACGTCATTCAAAGCAGACTTCGAAACGTTTCCGGGGGGATTAGGGGAGAGAGAAGACTCTAGAGCGATTAGTATAGCGCGATGCGGCATGTTAAGTGACAACAAAGCGGCCAGTGTTCGATGTCAAGTTCGGCTTCCGGTGTTCTTGTTGCAACAGGTGTACCTAGAGATCATGCGTACAGTCTGCTGAACGATCGCCGCCAATGCCAACTCCGAATAGCAGGCAACTCGCGCGTCCTTGCTCGAAACAGCATCGACTGAAGGGGTCCATTGTGACCGGGATTCGTATCTAGTGATCTCGAGTGTTGCAGCACGTGCAATCCTTAACCCGCGGAAAACGGAGTTACGGTCGCGAGCGAGGGCTCTCTCAATTCCCGCGAAATTCCACGGCGATGACTCCTTCTGGAGGGAACGCGTCGAGTGCTTGTTACGCAACTCGCGAACCAGCCGCGAATCCGAATGACTATTTTCAATTATTTCGTGATTCGAATGATTTCCGGAGCGTGTCAGGCGAGCCGCCAGATGTGTCGTTCGCTCTAGACACCGGGGGAGATCTAGATTCAAGGTCGCGGAAGCGCATCGCCTCTGACAACGCAACACGCCCGCCGTCCACGCAGTTTCGCCGGTGTTCGATATTTTGGCATACTTTCCGCCGATGCAAATAGACCGCCGTTTATCGATCGGTTACCGATCTTATAAATAGCATCGCGCTAAACAGAATCGGGTAAACCGTGCTCGATACCTCGGGGGAGCTTAGGCCTGCCGCGAATCTTGAAACTTTCGCTTCTGCGGTTTCTACTTTTTCGATGGTAAAAGTTGGGTGGTTTAGTTGGGAAAGGTTGGAAGAGGTTTTGAATAGATTTTGGTTTTTAGACGCCTGTTACTTCGTGTAAAAGTGTGGGAAGATTTCCTAGCTACTTTCATCTGAAAGGGTGAATTCTGAATTTTTATTCGCTTGAATTCAATTTTTCATCGATGGAATTGTATAATATCGAGCAGGATCTTTACCAGTGAGGATCATAGCTGAGATAGATAAACGATACAAAGTTTTGAGTATACTTTAATTTTTAAGCTGCTGCAACTTAGTGTAAAAATACGGTGAGATCTCCTAGCTATTCTTATTTTAAAGGGTGAATTCTGAACTTTTATTTGCTCGAATTCAATTTCTCAACGATGCAATGATACTGTCCCAAATGGGACCTTTACTAGTGAGAATCGTAGCTGCGAGAGATGTGCGGTGCAAGGTTTTGAGTAGACATTGTTTTTTAAACGCTTGCAACTTTGCGTAAAAGTGTGAGAAGACCTCGAAGTTTCTCTCATTTGACAGGGTGAATTTTGCATTTTTATTTACTCGAATTCAATTTTTCAGTGTACCAAGGTTTTGGGTAAACTTTGTTTTTTAAGTTTCTGCAAGTTCATGTAAAAGTATGGTAAGATCTCCTAGCTAGTCTTATTTGAAAGGGTGAATTCTGAATTTTTATTCGCTTGAATTCAATTTTTCATCGATGCAATTGTATAATATCGAGCAGGATCTTTACCAGTGAGGATCATAGCTGAGATAGATGAACGATACAAAGTTTTGAGTATACTTTAATTTTTAAGCTGCTGCAACTTCATGTAAAAGTATGGTAAGATCTCCTAGCTAGTCTTATTTGAAAGGATGAATTCTAAATTTTTATTCGCTCAAATTCAATTTTTTATCAATGCAATTGTATAATATCGAACAGGATCTTTACCAGTGAGGATCGTAGCTAAGATAGACGAGATATACAAAGTTTTGAGTAGACTTTGTTTTTTAAGTTTCTGCAAGTTCATGTAAAAGTATGGGAAGATCTGGTAGCTACTCTCATTTGAAAGGGTGAATTTTGAATTTTCACTAACTCGAATTCAATTTTCTGAAATAGCATTATTTCCGACCTGATTTTTACCACTTTAAGCTAAATCTGTATTAGATACACGATGCACGATTTTGTTTATAAATGTTTGTTATAAATATAAATAATTATGTTAAATAGTATAAAAAGTCTATCAAGATTATCTATGTTGTTACTAAAAAAAAAAAAAAAAAATGAAATCACTAAAACTATATTGCACACTGTTAGCTTATGAAAATCGTTCGAATTGAACCGTAATTGGCTAATCCAAATGCCACTTTACAATAGGCTCATAAAGCAATTATTACTGCTCTGATTGGTCCACTGATTGGACTAGCAGGAGTTCTATAATTAGCAATTTATACAGATTAATACTAAATTCTCAACTTGCAGAGACATACTACACTGTTAACTAACAAATCTGCCTAACAAATATGCATATAGCTCATAATCAATCGAATAATTCTTGCAATTAAAAATTGATACTCTCTATCCAAACAAAATGTTATCAACATTTATGATAACAATATACTGAATAAAATAAATTTTATTAAATCTCTTCTAATGTAGAATAATGAAAGTAATAATCCTCATTCCAGTTTCGACCTCGTTAACAACATTCTCTTAATCCCCTCAGACTGCGTAGAATATTAATTACAATTATCCTCTTAAACAAAACGGAAAATCTTGGATTATTCAGGTCGGTCGATTGTTCGGAAAGTAATATCCGAATAATGACAAAATTGCATCTATGCGGATCTCTTACAATTTGTATCATAATCCCAATTTCTAATCATGTATTTTAAAGAATATCCAGCAAAACAAATTTGTCGAAGAATTTCTCACAGACGCGTTATTGGTATCACAATTATGGAACCCGCCATTTTGATATTGTATAAAGAAAAGCGAAAGATTATTTCGAAGTTACAATACATTGAAAAATTCTCAAAATTTCTGAATGCTTCGTTCTATTATTTAACACTGAAATTATACAATTAATTTATAATTTTTAGTTAGATAAGATTAAGATATTTCTAATAGTTGATATAAGATAAAATTCGATAGTTCTAGATACGAAGTTGGCTGTGAAAAAATGCAATCAAGTCCTCCGTTTGGGAAACAAACGAAATCACTTTCCGAACAAGCTAGACAACCAAAAAGCATAGTAAGCAACGCGATACCGTAACTATTGTTGCCGTTATCATTATGATCGCGGCACGAACAAGTTCGTGCGCATTCCACGTTCAAAGCAGAGCCTCGAAGAAGATTTCTCTGTCAGTTATTTGACATCTGACCACATACCATGTACCAGAACCTTCGCCTCTAAACTCATTACGGCTGTGTAACGCTTTCCAGCGGAGACAACAATTGGGAAATGAGAGCGATCGCTCGTCCGAGAGATTCCTATCAAACGGAGGATACGCACAGTATCGCAGAAACCGGAGAGTATCTTGACCAGATGCGTTTGGTCAAGGTCGTTGCATAACACCCGCGATTAGATTGGAACCGACGACATTAGTAATTATTTCATTACAACGCCGGATACATCGCGGCCCTCGTTGCTCGTTACTTTCAATTGATATTCAACGTCGTTCACGCAGAATTCGTATTTGGCATTCCCGCTTCGCAAACAATATTGCACAACTTCGCTGTCGGCGCGTTGCATGCGTTCGGCCCGGTTAGGCGAGCCGTTCCGTACGGAATTTATGAATAGATTATCGAGTTATGGAGTCGAGGGTTGCATCAACTGCTTTGTGAATGAAGCAGATACGGAACGCTGCCGATCGCCATTAAAGGCAGGAAAATACAAAATGGCTGGCCAAGACGCAGTTCCCGATCGAGCGGAGTCGCACCTGTTGAAGTCACCTGGTTACATAATCCTCGAATTTGCACCGTTTAAAACAGGAAACGTAGAATCGATTATACCGATCCGACTGTATTCCAACTTCTGCTACCTACGTTGAAATTATTTTCTTGTGTTGCGAGTCTAGAAATGCGATCAGGACTCGGTGCTATTATTGCCATCGTCAACGGAAAGCTAGTCTTCTGTTGGTAGATTTTTGTTTAAATATAATGGGGAATTGTGAAGGATTTTTATGTTAACAATTTAGCGATCGGAGACTTGTGAATAGGATTTTTAAACTTTCACTCTTAGACAGAGTAAACGTTTTAAATCTCAGAGAAAATTATTAGGTCACTTTTTGGTTCGCGATAAAAATTGCTGCTGGTGTTGAAACAAACTGTTAACACATTGCTGACCGGCAACTTTTCTGAAAATTTACCTCATGTGCCCGGCTATTGTTTTGAAAGTGGATGTGGAAGTGAAACAGTATAAATAAACTTTAATAAATTTCATTTATTATTCAACTCTTAATATTTCTTTTTCGTATGATAAAAAGTATAACAATCACCTACGTGTAATGGTACACCACAAAGTTTTCCAAATATATCGGGTTTCGCTCCGTTTTCCTTTCGAAGAACATACTCTACACGCTCTAGTCGGATTTGTTTTTCTGGCAGTAACTATTTTTTCTAAGACGTGGTCTCTTAGTTGTCCGGAAAGCTTATCACGAGTTTATTCGTGACCGGTCACCAATGTGGTAAGGTCAGAGTATAAACGATACTGTTTGATCAAGTTGTCGAATCTCGAAACAAGCTATTTCGTTCACTATGGCTTCAAAAATATGAATGTTATCCGTTTCAAAATAAAATTCTAGCTTTTCAACGCTTAGCTAAGAGAGTACATATAACTATAGCTCCCTATACTTTTTAATCGTCATAACTGAAATATCTCGTAGAACGAAATAATTAATTCATAAGACTATCCAAGAACTTGTTCCAATTAGAGAGAGAAGATTACCTTGAACATTCCAAAACTGCATTCTGCCAGATCAAAGGAAGACTGCAGTCTAAAAGGAATGACCTAATTGCTTCCAGATATTGACTACTGCCAAGTCAAACGCAGACTGTAGCTTAAAAGATATAGACTAATTACTTTCAGATATTGACTTCTGCTAATATAGTTGCATATATTAATAAGGTAGATATAAAACGATAGAAACAATAGAATACTTCAACAACCACCCAGCAACAATATGGAACATTATATCAATTTGAGCAGAATTTTTTTCAAACATTGCTACATCCTACTCAATATTACTTTCCTAAATCTCTCAGCTTAATCTGTACCCGATTAAAATACAAATCGTCGAAGAGCCTACCCAAAAGTTATATCAAATTATAATAAAACATTTAAAGAATTACCCAGCAACAATATAGGCCATTACACCAATTGGCGCAGAATTTTTCCCAAGCATTGCTGCACTTTATTCAATGTTAAAAATAATAAAATATATAAACAACCACCCAGCAACAATATGGACCATTATACTAACTAGCGCACATTTTTCCCAAGCATTGTTGCATTCTATTTAGTGTTAAAAATAATAAAACATTTAAACAACCACCCATTAACAATATATACCACTACCCCAATTTGCACAAAATTTTTCCCACGCATTGCTGCATCCTACTCAACGTTACTTCCTCAAATCTCTCATCCTAATCTTCAACCAATAAAAATACAAATCGTCCTAGAATCCACCCAAAAGTTATATCAAATTATAATAAAACATTTAAAGAATTACCCAGCAACAATATAGGCCATTACACCAATTGGCGCAGAATTTTTCCCAAGAATTGCTGCATCCTATTCAATGTTAAAAATAATAAAATATATAAACAACCACTCATCAACAATATGTACTATTACACCAATTTACATAGAATTATACACAAGCAATGCTGCATCATATTCAATGTTAAAAATAATAAAACATTTAAACAACCACCCATCGACAATATATACCACTACCCCAATTTGCACAAAATTTTTCCCAAGCATTGCTGCATCCTACTCAACGTTACTTCCCCAAATCTCTCATCCTAATCTTCAACCAATAAAAATACAAATCGTCCTAGACCTACAAATTTTCCAAAATCGTTTTCAAAATGAAATCGAAGCCACGTTTGCTCCGTATAAAAAATCTCCAAGGACCAACGACCTAAGGACACGCCCTCCAGATAAAATTCTAAATCATTATACATACACTATCAGCACTGCAGGCTCCGCGGTATCCATTAGAACCAATCCAATGACTCTGGACCGGTCCCGTACCGAAGTGAAAACGACGAATCCAGCTGCACACCAATTACCCAGTCCAGTCCTTACGATCAATCGTTTAATGGACATCATCCTGACCGTCCCATGAATAACATTATAACAACGGTAGGCTACGACATAAATGCCCGCACAGGTTCGCGCTAGCGATTCGGCTCGACGTTGATTACTATAGACGTTGGTTACAAAATTTCTCGCTAAAATCCCTCCACAAAGCCATGGCCTGTTAGAACCATGAGAACCGCAAGGATGACCACTCCGAAAGATCGTTCGACCGTTGAGGACGAGCTCGGACAGTCTGGCAACGGTTTATCAGTGGTCGTCGGGCCCGATTGCGGGGCCATAGGGCCGCTGACGGACGATGTTCCGTGGACTGAAGCTGGTGAAGCCGATGAAACTGGTGAATTGGTCACCGGCTCGGAGACCTTCAACATCTCGTTCTCGGGCGGCATCACCGACGGCGGCGACAAGTCGGTCTTTTGCTGCAAGTTGTTCGCGTTCGACTCGATGGCACGGTTCACATCAGGTTCCTCGGAAGACGGTTGGTGATCATGCTGCTGCTGGTGATTCTGGACAGGCGCCAACGTCTGTGTCGGCTGCTGCCTGTCGCGACTGTCCTCGTTTCCATAGGATGACTGCGACGGGTATTCAGGCCTGTTGCTCGAAGGTCCCAAGGTCATCTTGTCGACGCCAGACTGTTGATTCGGCGGGTCCGTCGCGGATTCCAAGAGCACTATCGTCCTCGGTGGAACGTACGATTGAACCGTTTGTTGTTCGTCCTCGTCCTCGTAGAGGTTCGGGTCGGGGGTGGTTGGCCACTGGAGCCCTTTCAAGAGAGAGGTGATGTCCTGGGTGAGCACCACTTCCTCGGTGGTTTGCACTTTTTGAGACCAGTGCGGAGACGTTGACGGATACTCGGAGCTCGAAGTTTGTGAATATTCAGGACGCGGGGTTGATGGTTCTTCAGGACGCGGCGTTGGTGGCGTCGGGCGTAGCCTGTCTCGGTATGGAGGCAGAGTAGTGGTGTCGTAGTAGTCGTATTCGAAGACCGGCGGTGTTACCAGGTCCCTCGTGATCTGGTTCCATTCGGAATCCTTCTCGAAACTCACCCCGCGATTCTCCAGGTAGGCGCTGACGGCGTTAGGGCACTTGAACTCAGGGTTCTCGGTTAGGAATATTCTCTTGAGCTCCTTCAAGTCGGACATGCCTTGCAGATTCAAGCATTCGAGACGGTTGCCTGAGAGCCTTAGCTCGACCAGGCTGGGTAGATTCTGGAATACACTGTCGTCGATGGTTCTGATGGCATTGTAGTTCAGGTCCAAGTAGGTCAGGTAGTTGAGACCCTCGAACCAGGATCCTCTGACGGTGGTCAGTTGGTTGTTGACCAGACTCAGTTGCTGCAGGTTTTCAAGCCGTTTGAAAGCTCTAGGCTCGATGTCTCTGATCTCGCAGTGGGAACAGCCGAGGACCCAGAGGTTCGACCCGAATCTTGCGAACATGTCCTCCGTTAACACTGCAACTGGCATGTGTACGATTTGAATTTTTTCCGTCGATGCTGGAAGACTGTCCAGATCGGACAGTTGACCACCTTCGCACAAGTACTCCACCATGTCGTCGTTTTGTACATGCCTGCACGCGCCTTGCACTGTACCGATACTCGCGCACAGAACCGACAACAGTAACAGTTCGATTGTGGCACCCATTTTAAGTATTTGCTGTGTACGATGTTGTTATTTTACTTTTGTTTACTTCGTTCAATCACAAGATCGATCGTAGAGTTCCGGTGATTGTTGCGGAGCGATGGAAGACGCGTTTCATTATTTTGTACGCGCGAAGGGATGATCGTTCTCAGTGGTTTATCATTGTGGTAGGGATTTTAGCCGAAAATTTCAGTGCATCTAGCAGCGGGCTAGAACCGGCCTAATTGCTCTTTAGACTGAACTCGGCTCTTGCGTTCCCTCTTTACTTATTTACTAGTACTCCCCCTCCTCTGATCTTCGTACTACTAGTCCACCTCCTCCTACTACTACTTCCAATCATGAAGGAGTACTATCTAATGATAAAAATAGAAAAGCTTGAAAATAGCGCGCTGCTCACTTGTTCGTCAGATCTCTGATGTGATGTGTAGCAGAGACCACTGGTGGGGGGATGTCACGATCAAATTTATGAGCGCATCGCCACTTGCAATCTCGCGTGTTCGTACGAAAGAAAAACCTTAACACGTACCGTGACAATGCTCGATATCTGCAGTCGACGTTTTCATAATTTATAAATTACATTATATTCGATATATCGAAAATTAGCGACGTCGGTGAATAAAAAGTAATTTCTTAATACCAATTTGTTAGGGCAGACTGTGATTAATAATTTTAATAGCCTAAAAAATAATAGTAACACATTTTGCACTACCTCCCTGTAGTCTTTGTAGAGTCAGAAATGTGTGTTTTTAAAAATTAAAAGCTGCGTGTATTTTAAATGAGTAAAAATTAATTTAAACATATACCATAACAAAAGATAATGAAACATTGTGAAGTAGCATTTGTGAGCATCATCGATGCTATCAAAGATATAACAACGTTTTAAACCACTCATGAATCAATTCTTCATTCTTATCTCTTACCTTGCGTTTTCTGCGTAGCTTCTTTTTCTGACATTCCTCTGTGAAAGCTTTGTATTCTGGTACTTCACTCTTTTCTATTAGGCCTTGAATAATGTTATGTAGTCTAGGTTCGTCGTCACAGCTGGTGAATGGAACGGTTTCCAAAATGTAGTCCATGTCCCCTTCGCCTGTAAACAGAACCATACGATGTGTACGTATATTCCTTTTACTAAAGATTACAGATAGAATATAGTTTGGTATCCTTACTGTCCATGTAAGCGCGTTTCAGGTCCTTAATCTCAATCTCAGATCCTTTGTAATTCTTTTCATAATTGTTAATATCTTCTACTGTGATCTTTTTGAAAAGCGTCTTCCAATAGTCTGCCCAGTTTCTCATCATCATTTCTTCACTTTCCTCATCGTATTGGCCTGACTGATCGTATATCTTGCGTTTCTCACTGTCACTGAGGATAGAATGAATTCGTCCAAGAACTTTGAATTTTTCTGTAGCCTCTGCCTTGACATCTTCTTCGACGCGGTCGGGGTGTACGAGTAGTGATAACTGGTGATATGCTTTCTTTACTAGCGAAATATCGAGAAATAATTACATAGAAATAATGGTAATATGAAATTGTATATAATAACCGTTATTTTAAGTATTGCATAGGTTATGCACTCACCTTGTTTATCGTTGGCAGTTCTTGATATCTTGAGGACCTCGTAGAAATCCCGAGCACCGAAATATTGTTCGCAGAGATCCAATAAACTTGCCATAATTTTGATGCGTTAACAAATACTATGAAAGTTTGTTTCGAAGTTACCGGACTGACAGAACACAGGCCCGTGTGCGTGTGGCGCTTATTTTTGGTTAGATCGTTCAAACCGGAAGGTAGCGACACCTGCACCTTGTTTACGACAGAGGAATACCACAGTCGGTCAAAATATCCGAAACGAGGTTCCCTTCTTACATAAATAATATATTTTATGACGCACGGTTAAATTTAAAATTCAAATTGATAACCACGAAACTGATATAAATTCGAATACAATATTTTTGTAGCAACGAATTTCCTTAACACTAGATTGCCTAAGGAAGTCATTTTGACTGCTTTTCAATTTCAATTAGAAAAAAAATTATGTATATAATGATACAATTTCTTAGAATTTTGTGACTTTTTGTACAACATATAAATGCGTCTATTAATAATTGTAGTTACCTCCCCCCCTTTTTTATTTCCGGTATATATATGTGTTATACCTATATTGCCTAAAGGCAGTCATTTTGACTACTTGGGAAATTTAAAATAATCAAATGACTTTTATTATTGAATTGAGTAAATTTCTTTTTGAGCAGTTCGGCTCTGTATTGAAATAACATTTTTCATTTTTTTCGATTACCGTTACATGATAACATACAAGTACATGTGCTTCTTGGTTCCGTAGGTTAGGTGGAAGTTATTTTGATGCTAGCATCACAGGTTCGTCTCTTTCCGCGTATCTCCCTGCCCTATCCCTCATACTTTTTTCGTGACGCTAGCATCAAAAACTTCATCGTGTAAACGGGCCCGTTGCTCA
The DNA here is from genome assembly GCA_028453745.1 of Agapostemon virescens. Taxonomy (NCBI): domain Eukaryota; kingdom Metazoa; phylum Arthropoda; class Insecta; order Hymenoptera; family Halictidae; genus Agapostemon; species Agapostemon virescens. The sequence goes on from CM052098.1 coordinate 4,484,241, forward strand.
ATAAATTAAATTAATACTTGTTATTCCTATCTTTATGCAGTGATACTTGTTCTAATAAGTTGTTTATTTTATATCATTTGCGCCCTAAATTCATGAAAGAAATGTCGAATAGAAGTGAGTTATTGGAAAAGCTAACGAACATAAGTGAAGAGTGCTCCGATATAGAATCAGATTCAATAAATTCTGAACTGTCATCTGAAGATGACACGGTTCATATTCAAAGTGAAACATCTGAAACTGAAGATAGCGATGAAGAGTCGATCACCAATAATGAAACAGCTGCCGATGGTACTGTGTGGTCAAAATTTGACAGAGATGGTATTCCTGAAAGGTTACGATCTACTTGTATTTTCAAGGGTGTGAAAGGGCCAACAGGTTACGCAAAAAGGAACATTATGGCAGATAATCTTATCAGTGCATTCTCGTTGATAATGGACCCTATTATCCCACATAACCCACAAAGATTATGCAACCCATTCTAATAAACGCAAAATTTGTGAAGTACGACTTTGCACAACAACAAAACGAATAATATATGTGAAAAATGTCAAAAGTATGTTTGCGGAAGATGTACACATAAAAAGATTTCCACTTTTATTTACATAAAACGTACAAATAATAATGCATAAATTATTTTTTTTCCAAGTGAAGTAAATTTTTTTTATTGTTAATATTTAATACTAACCTATTATATAACTGTAAATAATATAAAAAAATATTAAAAATTAATTTTAAATCAATTTCTTTACACATTAGTTATTCTTTCACAATGCAGTCATTTTGACTGCTTTTGGGCAATATAGGTATATACTAAGTTTCAGTCTTTCTAGTGTTAAGATGTCACGGTAAGTTAAATTTTACAGAAATGAAATCGTTTAATTTAATTTTAATCTTTTCAAACGTGTAATCATTTAACGATTATCTTGTAAAATAACACGCGATATGATTAAATTATGGTAGAGATAAGCAACGCAGTAGGACACACTGTTTAGGAAAATGTATTTTTAGGAATTGCACATTATTTGGAGGTTTTCTTTTATTAAATCTCGTAGGATTCCATGGTCAACATTAATCACATAAATATTTAAAAAATGAAGCAGCGTTTAGACTTCGATATAATGTTTATATTAAAAAGGCATTATAATAATATAATTTTTATAACATGGATTTAGTGATCCCAACACAACAAATAAGATATTAAACCTTATGGTTTACAATTTAGTAACAATGAAGCTGATCGATCTAAGCCATAAAAACATTTCACTTCGACAACATGATTTTGTGGTTCTCATTTCCATCAACGTTTAAAAGTTATGCATCTAGATCTTGTCTACGGTGAATCGCATATATATACAATCGCATGTTTACATTGTTTACAAGTGAACAACATTCCGTTGTTATTTTTCATAATACCGGTACATTTATACAGTGCAGTACATACACAGAACGTTACTGTCAAAGGGGTACATAATTCCGTATCTAGTTAGTGGGTTATAAATAAATATTATATAAACTGTTTTTCTTTCCGTGTTAATATTTGCAACGACTGAAATTTTCGTTGCATTATGCAACGTGCAAGGCGATACATAAATAAGAAATGTAGAATCGTGCCTATGCAGGAGATCGAGAGCTTCATTTACTTTCTCTTTGTTGTACCAATTCTCACCCTAACTTATCATCTACGTTTGCTTGTAATTACATGGTTGCAATTGTATTTTTTTTTTTTATTAATAAATCTTACAACAGTGATTGCTTGTTACCTTACAGATCATTTATATACATTAATTCAAATTATAAATAAAAAGTTATTATACATTTATTCCTATATGTTCAGTTATGTAGTAAATAATATTTTGAGCACTTTTTGCATCTATCGAGATAAAAAAAGAAAACGAAATAAACTTTCTGGAAGATGGTGGTTCCATTATCGTCGAAAAACTTTCGCATTAAAATAGTATGGTTAATTTTTAATAATAGCATAAACAACTAATTCATTCGATCGTGCACGTAATGCCGATCTATCATAATTTCGATATTATCCAACACGCCGAAAATTCACTTTTCCTTGATTACAAGTGGAAGAATCAAAACCATAATGTCTTCTTTGGTAAATATTCTTCGCACGTTTTAAACAAAAACAAATTAAATTATATTGTCGTTTAGTATTGGTGCTCTTGCGATTGTTGTTTTCTTCTACCATTTGGATCGTTGCAATTTCTCTTTGCCCCACTGTTTCGAAAAAGAAGCCGAAAACCAAACGAATATTTTTTATTACATTAGTTTCTCCGTGCAATTCTTTTCTAGAATTTGGAAATTCGCTTTGCCATCGGGCATTGTGCGCAGCCGGTACATGTACATACGCGGACGGCGAAACGGAACAATCAGAAAGAGCTACCAATTCTAACACAAGTTTAATTAATCCTATACACATTATTTTATTTACAGTTACGATTGACAATGCGGTAAAAATCAGGTAATATGTGTGCTGTCGAGCCGCGACAAGCATCGCCGCCCGTGTTTTTACAATCCCTTTAATATGGTGCGTCCTCTCTTTCGCAAGATAACATCGTCTAAACGCTTGACGATTAGATCGTCTCTGCTACTCATAGAAATTCCTAAAAGAAAACAAAATTCGATCGCGCTTCGCCGACAAGAGAGCGCACGTAGAAAAGAAGGAAAAAAAAAAAGAAAAAGCGAAACGATCGAGAAGTTCGCGACCCTGATCGATCAAATCGCGCGGCACACCCCCCCTACCCCCGAGATAACACCATCCCAACAATGATCATTGTTTAAACTCTGCGTATTCTTTTATATAACACCTACGTAGAAATTTTATAAAAATAATTTCTCATATTTTCTCTCGGCTTCAAAGTGAAACCGTATCTCGAACGATCCCCCCTAACAACTATTGCAAGTTTATGGTCTAACAAATAATATTATCCTCCAACGATGATCGAAGGAGCTCTGAACGCTCGTTCGGAGTACGTCTCTGGTACACACGAGTACAGGGTGTTTCTATTGTCTCGTCTTCTTGTCTTTTCTGTTTCGTTCTTTTTTTTTTTTTTACAATTTGCTATCAACGTTGTGTCGTTATTAAAGGTACACTGTGTATCTTTTGTTCGATGACATCCCTTTCCCCGATCGACAGTGCTGGCTGGGCAATGTCAACGTTAACTGTTCACGACTACATTTACTCGTGTCTTTCTCGCACGACGATCTTAACTATACCGGAGCTGCTACTTCATACGATTCAATACTAAATCGCAGACCACCTGCAGACCTTTTTGGTATGGGCTCTCGACTAACGATTGTGCAAGCTTCACAGCTTCCACGCAGTGTTTCCGGGCGAGGAATCTCGTCTGATCGAGACCCTGCGATTTGTGCACCAGCTCGAAGGCCTTTTCGACGTCCCCGGGCTCTTGAAACCGACGCATGATCATCGCGTTCAGCTCTGGGTACTGCAACATGACAATAGAATCGTTTTCTGTATTTTATATTTTATTTATATTATATTATACTTCTGTATTCTATATTTTCATTCGCGGTCTTAACGCTAAGCTCATCAGAGTGGGTCGAACGACGGGTTTTAGATTTTATACAATAGTTTACTGTCGTTCAAGTTCTAAAATTGCCTTCACGGAAATCGACAGACTCCTTTATCGTATATTGTAATAAAAATATATATATATATGTATACGTATATGTAAATTTATACAATGTACAAAATTATGTACAAATAAATTCGAGTAATTTTGATCAGGGAATGTACAATTTTAATGCTCGCTAGGTTTAGCGTTAAGAAGTAGAAACCCTGGTCGATAAGGGTTGCTATACGTAAGGATTATGGTGGAGACCTTGGTTGACCTTGACAAGGTATTTTTTTAAGACTTTTGTGAAATTCCTAGTCAGAGTATTTTTTCACAAATTTTGTAATCTATCCGTTGCATATCGAAACTTAGGATGTATAATTGATTATCTAATTGTGGATATTTAAGGAAAATAAGAACCGTTTATGTAAACTGTTGAAGAAAAAGATTTCTCGTATGTCAAGTTTTTGAGCTACCCTCGTCTTGGTCAGATCATTTTGTACCACTTTATGTCAACATTATTCTAATTTATTCGTAAGACTTTTTGCATCGCGATTAACCTTATCAGAATCTCGTTAATTTTCAGTAGTTTGCTGGAAACGAGAGAACAGTTAGCTATTACAATTTGCATGAATAATATTTCATTTTAATTGAGATGATTAGGAAGAATATTCATACGCATGCAGTTTACGATCTTTGCAAACGATTCAGAACTCGATTTTCGATACGTGAAGATGTTTTAATAAGTTTGTCGACGGCAATGCGAATTTCATTCGCGAAACAAGTTATTCGGATATAAAAAAATGTCTATAATATATAAAAATATATTTCTACAAATATATAGAAGTAATAATATATTATCTATAAATGAAAGAAATTAAACTTGTGCGAAGCACACAAAATCCGCTCGGCCCTCAACGGTGTTAAAAGACTTCCGGTTGGTAAAGCGACAGGATCGCGGCAACACCGGAAACGGCAAATCGCTTCGGAGGTAATGTTCTCAGATGATTGAAAGCGTGCGAGGCATAGTGTCTGAAAATTCCCTTTGCCGATGACAATTGCCGAGGTAATTCCGTCTCGAGGCAAGGTCGAGCAACTTTTTGTCGTGTCTTGTTTCCGAATAAAACCAGTAGAAATCATCGAGGAGCTGCGAGGGTCTGCTCTCGACGCTTCTTCGATGCGAACATAGCAGACGGGACTTAATTGCTAGGCTCCTTACCCGTTCGCATGCAAAAAGAACCGGTGCGGTCGCAAGGCCGAGCTTAAGGTCAGCCGCCGTAGGTTTGCCCATCGCCTCTAAAGACGACACGAAATCCAAAAGATCATCGACTAGTTGGAAGGCCAGGCCAACGTTCCTACCGTACTGGAAAGCTAACTCTGTCATCTGATCGTCGGCGTCCCCTAGCATGGCTACCTGTTGCAAGAAAACCTCTGGTTTATCATAGCTCCTGATCGAGCACGATGCACGAGGATCGTCATACTCACGGCTTTCAGCGAGTTAGCGATTAGGCTGGCCGTTTTGCGATACGTTTTCGTGAGGTAATGCGCGAATCTCTCGTTCTCCGTCTCCTTGGACCCGAGTTGCATAAATTCACCCTGCACCAGGTCCGTCACGACCTGGAAAGCACCTGGACTTGTCAATACTTATCATCAGGACTATATCAGGATCCTAGAGATCGTGGTTGCTATCCTACATATGTTTTCAAACAGATCCAACAGAAATATTCGGGAAAACTTGATTTCACGTGAGGACATGTTATCGGGAGCATCTCGTCACTCGAATTTCATTTCTTCCAGTTTCGTTTCGCCGCCCTGGGCCGTTTTATTGTCGGGCATAAAACTAAAGATGGCTGACCGATTTAGAGAGCACGAATCGATCGGAAGGATAATGAAAATAATCTCCCGGCAGAGTTAATATTTATAAATCGGTTAGAAAGTGTTGATCGAACGGAGAAGTTGAGCAAGATCGCTCGACGGTTCAAACGCCGTTTCCTCCAAGAGAGAACTTTCGCATTAAAAATTTCATTCCGGACTTTCGAGTCTCTTTCACGAGTGTTCCCGGAGGTGTTCTTGCGTCGCGTGCGTGGTAAATGATTCGGAGTAACACTATACTTCTTTAAACGATCGCCGAAAGTTATGAGAATCGCCGAGGATCATTTACGTTTTCGGAAGTTTACCTGACTGAGGGTGAGGGTGACTTCGTCGCTTCGCAACTTGGATATCATGATCGACACTATCGCCAAAATGTAATCGCCTGCCATCGTCACCTGCGAACAACACGCAAGAAAAATATCATTGTCAGAGAGCTACGGTCGAGAGACGTCGCGCGACGCCGCCATTTTGAGAGCGTTACTTTGAAACATGTACCGACTCGTTTTCTTTCCAGATAGAAAGGTTTCTGTACAATTTTTATAGCTCGTGGCATAATTACAATATTTTCCTGTAAAACAATCGATCGATAAAACACAATTTCACTCAGAATATTCGATTGACCGAGTATCGAAACGTAAATTCAGATCAAGAAGTCCCAATATGATCTTCGGTGAGTAAAACTGTTTTAACCCTTTGAAGTTCGATGGCGACTCTGAGGTGTCGCGAAAAATTGGTACACTATTATTTAAAATCACTTGAACATCGCTATCTTTATATTTAATAAATTGATAAAAATTTAAGTGTTGTAAAGACGAATAACGATTAATAAAAATCCTTTGTACATCAGGTGAAATAATTCATGTGGAATGCAAATATCCTAAGTCAGAAGAAATGCTCTGGTTTTCTAGTTAATACAGCTTCGAGGGCAAAAGGTTAACCCTTTGCACTCCTATGGCTCCTTTGACACTAAAATTTCTCACACTATTATTCAAAGCAACATTTACATTACTATTATTATATATATAAATTGTTAAAATTGTTAAAAAATATTATTATATATATAAATTGATGAGTTGCAGGCACGAATCGTAGTTGTAAATTTTATTAACATGAAAGGAAGTGAATTATGTCCAATAAAATTATTCTTGGTAAAAAAATATCTTGATTTTGGAATTAAAATTGCTTGGAGTGCAAAGGGTTGATACGTTAACACATCAATTGTCCAACTGACGACCTCAAAAATGCCCATAAAATTAAATTAATTTATTTAATGAAGCAGCGATTGAAAACTTTAAATGTATGGCATATATTTTTATCTATCAACCTTCTTGTCTTCTTCAGATATCAATTAAATTGAATGCGACCAATATATTCACGTACAAACAACGTTATTAAACTTTAAATGAAAAGTTGCAACGAGCGAAAGGCTTGCTTACTCCGTTCCTGTTCTTCTGTTTCAATTAAACCTGTTGAAGTAGTGTGAATATTATTTAATGTTACATGAATTTTATATAATATATTGTTGTGCAAGCTCGATACCACCGTCTCTAGGTACTGAAGAAGCGTTTAACGCGTTAAAACAGAGAAAAGAAACGCGAGGATAAATTTAAAAGCACTATACATTATTTCTGTGGAGAATTCATATTTATATCACCTAATTTAACACTTTTACTGCCATGTTACCCATATACAGTTACTTGTCCATGTTTAAAAATAATTTTGTACATTAACATATTCGTTGCACTATATTTACAACGACAACTTCGTACACTTGAAGTTTTCAATTGTTAATTCAATAAATAATTACTTTGATTTTGTGGAATTTTTTAAGTTAGTGCCCGGGCAGTTAAAGTGTTAAATGAACGTTCTCCGACGCATCCTCCAATTTCGAAGAGAGCTCTAAACCATAAGTGATCGACTAGACCAAGATTTTCTATTTTACAGTAGCTGTAATAAAATAATAAAAGCTAGTTATAAAATTGTCATCACAGACATCGATTCAATTACTTGTTCGAGCACACGTCGCAATAAAAATTGCGCAAACTCTAAATAAATTAAATCCTGCCACTTTCACGAGACAATGTCCACTAGCCGATTTTACTGCTCGATAGACTTAGGCGTTGAGACCACGAAACATAACTTCGCCGACCTCTGTATCTCGGTAAGCGATCGACACGTTTAAAAAATTGAAGCAGCATTCGATGCAGCGGAGTGCGAAAAATTTATCGCAACCGTACCATAATCGCCAAGGTCGTGCATGCTCTGAAAATTGAATTGTCGCCGGCATCTTGTGAAACGACCGCTGCGACCGTTTCGGGCTAGCGAAACGAGATGAAACGACTATCGGAACATTTTCAGTGACACCTTTCACCGAGCATCTTTCGAAAGGAAGAGCTCGTTGCAAGAACGTTTATAAATGTTCGGTTTTTACTTTTTTCTTTCCGTTCACCGAGACACAACGCGTTAGGGATTCCTGCGTTCTCAGCGGCGGTTACGCGTAATTAATGCAGGATAACGATCTCCCAGACGTTTGATTTTGTTCCGAGAAGCTGGGCAGCCGCTGAGACTCGTTAGCGGAGGCGGCTACTTTCTTTCGTTGATCTTGCACAGGTTTCACGGGCGTACGGTAGCATAATTCGGCCCACGATTACGGTAAAAGCGCACACAGAAAGCGTAACATGGAGCAGCAACGTGAAAAAACCTCGCGAACGCGCCGGAAGCCGCGAGGATCGCCCGATAATTAATTATTGTCTTGATTACTCCTAATAAGCGGTGTTCCTAAAGTCCATCGGAATCGTACGTTCGGCTGTGGATTTCGATGGAAAACTTTCACCGCGAGTCGGCCATTTTGGAAAGACGCGTACACGTGTTTACGCAGACTCATTAAGAGAGATGTCCTGATATTCGACGAGTTATGTTTGTATTTTAAAAACACCGGTACAGCGTTCTTTAATAGTCTTTCCGCGTTCGTCAATGGGCATGGTTAAGTTAACAATTATATTCGACGTCTGGCGTTGCGATTTCCTTTTTTTTTTTGCGTTTTTGCAAAATGTTGTTTTGCCCAGCGCGTGTCTCGACGTCCGACGATTATCATTTGCTACTCTCAGTAAGCAGGTTTACAAAAAGAGTAACCATATTTCGAATCTCTATTGCAATACGTAATTGCATGTTTTTCCTGATTTCTAGCGATTACTGCCGCGATGTGTATCTAATAACGTAGACTTTATTTATTGTCTTTTCTGTACAATAAAAAAGGTCTGGATTGGTTCCATGACGCAAAAGCTACCGGGAAGATTTTTCTTCTTTCTCACCAACCTGAATGAATAATTTCTAATATTCCTGTGATACTTGCATAAAATACGCTGGCTATAATTTACTTCAGATTTGCATGCAACGTACGGGTAATCGCGAGACAAGTATATTTAATTTTAACAATATTTAATGAGCCAGATAATTTAAGCGCCTCTAATCGGACACAAAAAGTTCCCTTACTATTATTTAAAACAGTAAATATTGAAATGTTGCACGCACGAGTAATATTAATGAACTTTATATTCGCGAAAGGAAATGGACCACGTACAATGGAACTGTTTTAGATTGGAAAAATTTTTCGATTTCGGAATTAGGATTGCTCGGAGAGTAAGGGGTTAAAAATGAATTTTATCTGGTTCCTAGATATGTTAACCGTTTGCACTCCAAGCAATTTTAATTCTTAACTCGAGACACATTTTTATCTTAGAATAATTCCATTGAAGGATGGATGTACGTCCATCCTTCCGTGTGTATCAAATTTGATTATAGTAATCGTACGTCAACGTTTCAATTTTTATTATCTCTTTAAATAGAAATATTGTAAGGTACAAATTGTTTTAACACTGAACCTACCGAGCAGTAAACTCGGCTAATGTACCTTCTCTTATAAAAGTTACAAGAATTAATTTATTTAGATTTTGTGCAATTTTTATTACAATGTATGTTGGAATAGAAGAATCCATGGAATCGATTTCTGCGAAGACTATTTTATAACGTCAGTAATTATCAAATAGAAAATCTGGAAAGGGTCATTTGACCGCTTATGGTAGGTTTAGTGTTAAATAATAGTCTGACAATTTTTAGTGTCGCTTCAGAGGAGCCTAAGGAGTGCTAAGGGTTAAACAGCAAACGAATCAGTGCAGCCTTTAGGGGCTGATACCAAGATGGCGTGTCTCTGCGAACCAGTAAAATTTCTCAATTAGAGAGTATTAAGATCACCGACATGATTTATGCAAATCGTCTAATTGGGGTAACCACCAATTCAATAGAACCGCAGTTTTTCTCGTTCATTACAAAGTGAAATCAGGCTTGTGCCACCGATAATGCTCGGCAGTTATCATACGTATTTTCATAGCGGCGAGTGCAGTCGCGAGCGCGAAGCGTTCATAGAAAGTCGATGGAATGCAAATAAGGGTTGGACCGAGGTTCGTGGACGCAAATAATAGTGATAGCAAACGGTGAAAAAGGTGAAACAAAGTCGTCACATTTGACAACGCGCGTGTCTACGTTTGTGGTATCCTTTTCCGTTCCGAGACTGCGGATGAAAGTGTTGATGAGCGACGTCTTGTACGCGACACGGCTGAAACCACACTTTCTTAATGGCTTTTAGCACCAGGCCAGCCAGCTACCGGCTATTTCGAAGTCTGACTGAATCGCATATTCCTAATGCGTTGCTACGCCTCTTTGTGCGAACCATTCCTCTAATACCTAATCAGCGGCAGCCGCCTCGGACTATAACGTTACCGCTTTTTCTTCCATGCGTAATGAGCAATCCGTTTTCCATTCTTCATCGGCGCGCGTTCCATTTCCGATTTTTCCAATATCTTTGTTTCGAGCCGGACAATTCTGTTCGGGACACAGAGATACTCGAAGGATGCTTGTTTGTTTCACTGAACCTCCTTGGAGAGAGCCACTTGTTCCCTACTTAGCATCGTTCGTTTTATTTTGACAATTCTGCCGATTTAAGTAATTATAGAACACAAATTTATTCGCAGGATGCTACATTGTTTCACTGAACCACCTTGGAAAGAACAACTTGTTCCATACTCACCATCTTTCGTTTTATTTTAACAATTTTGCCTATTCAAGCAATAATAGAGCCCGAAGTTATTCGCAGAATGCTACTTTGTTTCACTGAACCTCCTTGAAAGAGAACGACTTGTGCTCCACTCAGTATCTTTCGGTTTATTCGGCAATTCGGCCCATTCAAGCAATAATTGAACACAGATTTATGCGCAGGATGCTACTTTGTTTCACTGAACCATCTTGAAAAGAGCAATTCTTTTTCCAATTGATCGACACGTGTTCCTTTTG
>CM052098.1:4495545-4518166 GCA_028453745.1 Agapostemon virescens
TGCTTATAGAATGTAGAAACGCACCAGTGCAGTTAAATATTACCACGATCCGCAGGGGTAGTAAAAATTATATAATTTTAAAAAAGATATCAAAGTATTTAGAATTTCAGTTCATGGTAAAATATAAAATAGCACCCTGGGAGCTTACAGAATATATAAATGCACCAGTGTACTTAAACATTACCACTATTCGCAGGGGTGACAAAAAATTATTTAATTATAACGGAGACACCAAAGCTTCTAGACGTTCATACAGATAGCTAAATATAATGACTACTTTACGCACGGTTTCATAAATTGAAACAGAAAGCAACAAATAAATTAGAAATCCACACGAACGATACCCAAGTGCGGGCAAAAGATCTCGCATGATAAAACAACAAAAGAAAATTGCAGATAAATAAAGTTAACAAATAAAAGACCGTGGATAAAGTCATTGAGACCCGATATCCGAGTTGCTGTACATCAATGAAGCGGAGACTCCCGCGAGATTTTGTGCGAATTTACTTCGCTCCAGCTTGCTTTTACGCCGGAAATTTGTATGGAAATTGTTGCTCTTTGAGGGAAAGCTGCTTTCCATCAGCGACGAGTTTCGCGAATCGTTCGAGTCTCGGGAAATCCACTCGCAGACCTGCAAAGAATTAGAATTATTATCGTTAAGAAAAGAAAAATCAGATTCGTTCGAAATGAAGGGCGCAAGCTTCCAGAGGAAATTCCTCGTGGATTGTCCCGGAAATGGCTGATGTTTACGAGGAAGAACAGCATTTCGATCGAGAACGCATAAACCGCGATGATACGGACGCATCTGTGAAGGTAAACCCAAAAGGAAATAATCATTATTGTCCCGAAACGTGTGCGTCGACCGCGAACGCTCGAAACGCGATATTAAAACATTTAGAAACGTCGATGAAAGAGTCCGGTTTCATTTGCAGTATGTCGAAGTTAGCAAACCACATTGATTTGTGTGCTTTGATCATTTTGCATGGCCGCGAACCGCGAGCGAACGCATCGAAGCGGGAAATGAAAACGGAATTTCATTAGAGAAGTAAAAAGCGGAGCGATATAAATTATAAATAGCATGCTGTTGCATACATTTTATTTTCTTCTTTTTTTTTTTTGCATACGATAAAACCGAAACGTTTATCGAGACCAATGAATGGAAAGCAATTGAACGCTTGTTTTATCGAACCCGTTTGTTTGCGTTTCTTTGTAAACGAAACATTTTTTTCTCTGATTTCTTTTTCCATCGGAGAAACGTTCTCTGATATTTCTGCGGTCAGGTGTAGCGTTGAGATATATTGGCTTCCATCGGGTGTACAGCTTCCACATTTGTGGCACTGCAATTATTTATTAATTATTCCGATGAATGAGAGCTCCAGTTTCACGATTCCGAGTCACTTCTCCTTGAAACAAATATGGAATCGTGCTCCTTCTGCTACGTGTTCCGCCCTGTGGAAACGGCGACATTATTAACCCTTGGCACTCCAATGGCGACACTGATAATTGTCGGACTATTATACAAAACAATTTTGACATCGCTACGTTTGTAATTAACATTTCACCGATTGTTTCAGAATTTTTTAAGGTCTACAGTCTATCATTGAAAACTTTTTAACCGACCTTTCAACGCCGACGGGAATTTTTGTTGAGAATCCTCAAGGAAACTTCGTTAAAAACTACAATTTAAAACTACTTTTTTAAGTTCCATTCTGTTAAGTGCGATTATTGAAAATCATATTAATAGACTTCCGGTCGGTAAAGTATTAATAAATTTGGCTAATGTATATTGTCCTACAAAAGTGATAAGAATTAATTTATTTGGAATTTTTATTACAATATATGTTGGGTAAAAGTTTTTTAGTCTAATCTCAGAAATCGTCTTTTTCAAAGGACTCAAACGTTTTTGGGACACCTTTGAAACAATTTCTATCGCAGCGAAATAAAAAACGATATTTAGGAAAAAGTTGACGGGGAGAATGTTATCTATTCGCTTAGTTAAGTGACGAAGAAAAATTCTCGCGTCGCTGCCCTTTTTTCACATGACAACCCTTTTATCAGAAATACAATAAAGCGCGAGCATCTTTTTACGACTCATCGTACTCGTATCAACGTCTGCCAATAGGATGAACTTAATGTTCCATGAAACGTATGATGTAGCATAAAAATTCTTTTTACGATCTGTTTCATAGCAGGAAAATAGTTGTTATGCGTAAAGTATATTAACAATTCTTGAGCAAATTTAAATGTTAAGTAATTATTTATACCACCGGAAATTATAGAAAATATATAGAATATAAATATATAAAATATATTTAATAATAATATTATATTATATAATAATTAATAATAGTTATTTAATTATAATATATAGAATATATTTATAGAAAACTATAAAGAGCAATCGTAACGGTATTTATCAGTGATTTGAATTCTTAATTCATAATTATGGATGCAGTTATGGCAGAATGAAGTGAATGAATTTATTTCAACTATTTTTTAAATGTAATACCTGTTATGTGCAGGTACAGATGATTCGTTTCACTTTGGACGTAAAATACAATGCAGACATTGACAGAAATGATTTGCTTAAAAAAATCTGTATTTTGAACTGGTGGTGCCATCCGTGTCGAAACATTCTAACTGATAGACGAACGTTATCGACAGGTGAGTATGTTTGAATAATAGTTTAAATATTAAGACAATTCGAATATTAAAACATTTTAGTGTTACATTCTATTTTAAAATATTTTAAACAATGTTTTTCAATATACGCTTCTAGTTAAATTAGAAAATTGGAAAAAAACTTTCACAGAAGTTGCATACTTTTTACACGGGACTCGGAACTTTCTCGAGAAGCTTTTTATTCCAGCATCGCTGCAATATCTTTCCTTAATCTCAAAATCAATAGACGATAACGATGTTTTTGATCGAAAGTAGTAAAGTACACGCTCGATGCTGGCTACTCATGGAATTCCTTCGTGGTTTTTCTTGCGCATACGTGACTATCGCAGATTAAATCGGATATAAACGAAATTGTTTCATAATACAATCTCGTGTTACATAAAACAAAATTTTATTTGAATTTTGGAGTATACAAAAATATGTACAATGTAACAAGTATTCGGTTTGCTTCTTTTCGACTCAATATTTTTAAAGTATCAAACTTTACATTAATTTATATTATTTTTATATTACTCAATCTTACTGATTAATTCAAGTGAACACCCTCGCGATCATATACCCCTGTCGTTAATTTCTAATTTTGATTTAAATTTATAAAGTTGCATCAGTCCACGCTTTTAAAATATAAAATATTTAATACTACCCTATATTAAACTTTTATGCAAAAGGCTTTGGCTGTATTACTTGTGAAAGTATATATATATAACATAGTAAAGTAAAACCAAGGAAACACAATTCCTTGAGTAACTATTCTTCAACCAGACAATAGACAGTAGAGGATAATTTTTCAAAGCTAAGGGAACTGCATACTAAATACAACAATTGTGATAAATGGTGCTGGAGTACAATGCTTCTATTCAACGCACGTTCTTTCCACAGAACTGCAATAATGTATTCCAGCACAATAGAAAGCCTTTCTATACTGCAAATTCTGTACAATATAAAAAGATTTCTTTCTATAAAAATAAAGTGACACAATAAACATTGTTATACAATTCGTAGAATCGATAAACTTAATAAAATAAGATAAAAATCCTTTCCCGTAATATTTTATGTAATCAAATTTCTCACCGGCTTAAATTAATAAACACTATTATTAATCTATTTATATGTCCCATGATGTACATATATTATCTTTTTCAGACGATTCGATCATGGGTGACGAGATATCAATATTTTTGGTAGTCGTTCTCGCGATTGGAGGTTTAATGATGATGAGTGCACTGCTGGCTTGTTATGCCTGTATCTTTCGAGATCTATGCTGCAGACAGGAAGACAGATCAAAGAGACGACGCGTACAGAGCCCTCATCAAGAACCCGATGACCTTAACAGACCCAAAATGGATACTATACTTTTAAACGACATCACTCAAGGAGAAAGTATGCCTACAGAGTCTGAGAAAATTTAACTGTTAATAACTGATACAGAGATGTGGCTAAATTTTTTGCAAGAGTTGACAATAATGGTGGAGAAACTAATTAAAAATAGAACCAACAATAACATTGAAAAATTTTGACTCTCATTATCGATGACTGTAAGATACGTAATGTAAACCAAAAGGGTCTGATGTTTATTTCAAGCTACTACATTGCAGATTACTTTGTATTATGTACATAGTCAGATACATTCATACACATATATACATATGTGACAAAATTGATGTAATAAAAAATCTCTGGTAAAAATATTTAACATCGTCCGATCGCCAACAACGGCATGAGGAAATTCCTTGCCACATTCCATGACTATATCTACAACTATATTAATATATAAAATAAATTTCTATTTATATTTCTTGTGCACTTATTATGCTACCCGTATTGCATAAAACACACATGTTCCCATCGTTTCTGGTAACTCTACCAATTACTGAACTAAGTACCAGCAAAACATTTTTATAGATATTATATTGTGCAACCACGAACTCTATTAATATATTCGACTAGCTGATTTGACTGTTAAGCTGTTGGAGTACCGACAGTACCACTTCTCTTAAAGTCTGAAACATTTATTACACACTTGTTATACTCATAAATAAAATGTATGTAGCAGTTTAAAGTATAGCTTACTTACCTGAGGTTTGCAATGTTCCTCCAACCAACTGAATACACACGCTGATAACTCTGCAAAATTTGCTACAGAAATATTATTAAAAGTTTGGAACAAACGATCCATAATTGCCTGGAACTGAAATAATATTTAAATTACAACTTTCAAGTCGAAAAGCTCATATATCTAATACTTTAAACTTACCACTTGAAATTTGGTTTCATCGGATATACGCATTTCTGCGTGTCCTGGTTGAGTCTGATGGGATTTAACAATCTGTTCGTAATTGGCTTGCATAATACGCAAAGCGACAACCTCTTTTCTCAAAGCATTACGTTCTTCCTCTTGTTTCTTCTTTTGTTGCAACAAAAATTGTATATAATCTATCGACTTCTGAAGCACAGCAGCTTTAGATAGTTTATAGCCCGACGAATCGGTATGCTGACAACTGGGAACCAAATCTTGCAGGGAATCGTATCCTTTCTTAATTGCATCCCTCCGTTTTTGTTCAGCTTGGGTGTGTGCTTCCCTTCTACGTTCCTTATAACTTATAGTAGAATTCTTATTATCGCTATCTTCGTCTTCTACAAATAAGTAGTAATGTCAACATTTTCATAGACATCTCGATACACTAAAAATATACTAAATATCAATTACCTGTGTTATGAGCTGACGACGACGGTGTGTTTACTGATCCAGTACTACTGCAGCGTGAAAATGTATATTTTTCTGTAGGACTAGACGGCTCCAGCTTCATATCGCTATCGGTTCCCATGTTCCCACCTCCCCCACGCATTGCTATACTCGCTGGTTACAGAAAACAAGAAATGTTGAATAGCAGTATAATTGTTGCACTCCGATGTTCCGTAAATGATACAGAACGATCAGAACCGAATGTAAAATGTCTCTCGCCTTACACTATCAAGCAACGGTTACTGATAACAATTTGGTACAAAGTGCGTCGCTTTGTGTGACACAGAACATGTTCGATAACAACGAGAAATTAAGCTCATAAAACTCGTATCCACTTACACATTTCGTATCCATCTTTGTGCAACGTATCTGCCATTACGTCAACAACTCGCTTGCCGAGGATCAATGTGAGAAAGAAACGATATCAACCTAAAATGCGCACGTGGAGAGGTTACAACCAAGTTGCAACAAGTAATATGCACTGGTAGCGTAACGTAATAGAACACAGTTATCCATAAAGATTCGTTTCGGCAAACCGTTGCGTCGGGGAGGGAACACGTTAGATCTGGAAGACTCGGACCAACGTGGAACACGACTGCGACACCATAATTTTGATAAACAAACAACCCCGAAATTAATCCGCAATTACCATACCGTGTTATGTGGACACAGCCATCTTCGACAGAAATGTAACTGTTGAGCATGGTCGACAACTCGTCGAAGCAGGGTCGCCACCTATCCAGACAAAGGAACAGAACTGTCAAACGAAGCCACGTGCTCGGCTAGCAGACGAAAGCGAAAGTCAAGGTCGCGTTAGAGACCAACACAAACGATCTCATACTAACGGTTATTCCATCTCGCGTGAAAAACGCAATACAACACACGTGAGACGAGCAACGCGTTGAAATGCATGAGCGAATAATGAACTGGATTCCGCAGCTTTTTCTGCGCATTTCAACGGCTAACGAGATAATTCATTTTAACAGTGCTCTGTATACATTGGTTACGATGAATTTGCTCGTTTAAAACGCCCACGCATTTCAAAAAACGTAGAGTGAGAGGACGACGACCGCACGCCAGAATAGTCATCCTGTGACCACTGACGCGAAGAAAAGACTGAGAGGAGCAATTATGAATATTCGTATTTTTACGAAATTTTACTCTGTAGAAATTTCAAACGTCTTCGAATTTTTGTTTTTCTTTTTAAACGTAATGCAAACATAGAAGGCATCTAGGAGTACATTGTATGTTAAATTACGTTTATTATAAGGTGTATCTAATATATTATAAGATAATATATATAATATATATATATATATATTTATATATATTATATATATGATATATATTATAATATATATTTACAATCGCTTTAATACATGTAAAACCATTTAAGATAACTCATGTTCTTCGGCGGTACGACGTTTCGGGCCGTAACGCTGGCATTTTGTGTTCCTATGTTCCACGTGTGTGTGATGTTTTTTTTCTCCGTGTGTGAGTGTATAATTTCCAAAGTACACGCGCATCGGTATTTCTCCTTTTACTCTTAGCTACTATTATATCTCCGTGTAGGTGATCCGTAGACCATTTACTTTGCTAGTATGTACATACTGCGAACGAACGATGGTCCTCGGATTTAATTCGTGGCGAATCGAAAAATTGAAAATTATCGTTTCGTTATCTTTTTTTTTCTTTCTTCTTCTTTTTTATTATTATTATTCTTTTTTTTGTGCTCGAAGTCCTTACCGCACGGCACTACTAATTAGGAAATTATTCTACTTCTAATTGTGTATTCATTGTTATATTCGATTAATCCTTAGTAGATTCATATACGTAGTACACAACGCTACATTTGTATCGTTCGGGGACGGATAATGTCGGAAAGCCGAGGACTGTAAACTATTTTAAGACAATAAATTGGCAACGTGTATCGTCGGAAGAATAAATATTTTAGTTAGGAGTACGTGAGGTACATTAAAGTTACTGATCCACAGATACAATCATTAAAATTGTTTTGTATACAGGATGATGCTGTTACATCAGGGGCCTAGATACACTCGTGTAAGAAGAATCCCGTTTTACAAGTATATTGTATTCTTTTTGACATATTATTTTTTTTTTTTTTGTTCGAATTGTTCGTTCGTGTCCTATTCTTTTGTTTGTTTTGTCTGCTTTCTTCTTCTTGCTCAATCTGTCAGAACGCATACGCTATAAGCATACAATGCAAAAGCATTTCGAAATTTCCGACACGGCGATACAAATACGCCCGCCCCCGCAATCCTATTCAACATAACAATAAGTAAAATTCACACATCGTTTTTCGTAGCCAGAAACGCCCCACATGTAGTTTATTTGAATAAAGGTCACTTTCCCGCAGTTAAATCGATAAAGCATCACATCGTAAATTCTTATTAAGTTTGAATTTAGTGTTATCTTTTTTTCTTTTTCTTTTTTCTTCATTATTTTCATTTAAATATCACACGCTCATTAAGACTCGCTCGTTAACTCTCATACACCATGCGTGTTCTGACGTACACGTTTTTCTTCATTTTACACCGTCTCTTTGCTCACTAGTTTTTACTTCATCACCTAATTAATTTTCGACATCGATAAAAAATTATATATATGCATATATATATATAATTATTTCATCATTAATTATCATATCTTATTGTTCCATTAAAGTTTAAACTAAAGTGCTTTGTGTGGTATGCATGTCCTGGCAAGTTACCGCACTCATGTATATATATATACATATACATATATAATATTATATATATAATATTATATATATATATACATATATATACATATATATACATTTAATGTGTATATATATATATATTTGTATATTTATAATAAAGTATCATTTACTTATTATCAGTATCCTTTATATTTATTACTAGAATCATGAATAATAACTCACAATATTTCGAACTATGCATCTCCGAGATTAATTAGGATTGGTGCAAATCAAATAATTGAATCTACACAGACCGATCATCGAGCATCGCGCAGTGTAATCCGTCCGATTTTTCAAAAAGATAGTAGATGAACAATAATCAATTATTCAAATCCATTTAATTAAATAATACGTTCAATTGTTTCCTACATCTCTTATCCTTCACGTACGTGGTAGCGGAATTAGTAAATTTTTAATCAACGTGATTGATAAATTACAAAATTGATGTGTTGAAATTTATTTTCATTAAAATAATCTGACAATCATTTTCCTATAAATAAATTGATCCTATAAATAATTTCCTAGCGCTATTAATATTGCAATATACGCCATCCTATGAGACAATCGCTCATTCAAACGGATGTCGCGTTAGAAATAAAATAACACCCTTCAAAGGTATTTAACATATGTTTTGCTCACGTTTACAATCCACTTTCTCCCCAACATCGCATTTTTAAGGCTCACAGAACTTTATATTATTAGAAGTGCTTTTTTGATTTCATCATGGTGAGCTGCTTCACTAAATATTAGTTTATTTCCCTTGTTCTCATTATTTTTTTTTTTAAATTCATTATAAATTCATTTAACGATATATCAGAAAAATAAACTGATGTTATGCACTATTATGCGACAAACCAATACAATTCATTAAACAATTTCACTATCCATTTTTCTGTAATGAAACTCATGGTAGCGTAAGTGGTATACACAAAACCATTTCAAAGGGAAATTCATGCTTTCCTTCCTTTGAATTGAGCAGATTTAGATAAAATAGAAAATTGATATGGATATTGATGAACGTTGGAGTACCTGCGCGAACCAGTCCCAGTCAGTCCCCTCAGGTACTTATTCATTGATACTGTAAAATAAAATTTGCTAGAATCATGTCGAATTGTCCACTCGAAATTTTAAAGAAAAATTTCTACAAAGACAAGACCATCGTTCCCTATCTATGTAGGGAACAACAATAATCACGTACAGTGATTTATTTATTAATTGAACGATTTACTAAATAGTAACATATATGCAATTGGAATTTCTTCAGAAATTTCCAGCATCAAACTTCAATTGTATCGTGTTTAATACGAAGACCTTAGTCTCGCTTGATCACCAAAAATTAAGTACCCTAAATATTTTTTGCCGTTTTCTCTGTGAAAAATTAAGAGAAAGAAAAAACATATTTAAATTATGTTTTTTTTGTATATTTTCAAATATATTTATATTAATTTTTATACAAATTCGAAGAATTACGACTAACAAAAATCGGCAAAAAGTATTCAGCGTACATGATACTGCAAGTATGCATTTGGTTCTGTATTGTCTAACCGGCATTTAATTCAACAGTTACGAAACAGACGTATCGAACAGAAAGATAGTTATAGTAAAAAAAGAAAAGAAAAGAAAAGAAAAGAAAAGAAAAAAAAGGAGACACATCAGAAACGTTTACGATAAATGGTAAATCAGTGCACTGTTTGCATTCAAAAGATACAGAACATGAACCTTCTGTATATCACCACCGTCACGATGTTTGATCTGCCCTATAGCTTGATATAAATTGAAAGTATCACAATAAATTTCAACGCTTGCATTATCCTTGTGTATACCATCGTGAAAACAATAATCGAAAGGACTCTCGTGAAAGTAAAAGATCTCGCCTGGGCATGTCGTATCGCGAGCGAGCCAAACGATCAGCTATCATTTAGAATATTTGTAGATGTCACCATGCGTAACGAATCCGTCCGTAATAAAAATAGGAAAATTAATCGCGTCAATCCCCATCGAGCGGCAACCGACGTGGCTATAATTTTCAAAAACGAGGTTCGTTGCGCGAAATGCAGGACGTTCAGGAAAGAATTTTGTACTTTTCTAAGATCGTTCGCTCGCTAGGCGCGCGAGGTGACATGCAACAGCTTTGAAACGAGAGACTCCTTACATCTCGAAAACTCAGCAAAGATGTTAGTTTAATATTTTTGTACCATGATCAGAATCGATTTATATTTTCGAACGTTTGACCTGACGTGACTTGGCAGTACGACGAGGTTTTTTCCCGGCGTCGCTAGGTATTTCCTCTGATGTGGATTTCCGTTTTGTGGATAACGAAGGCACGGGAGCCTTCGGTGGTGCCATTTCTTCTGTCGACGGTGGCGGTGAAGGCTGTTGTGTAATTGGCGGCTGAGGAGCCACTTCGGTAGGACTTTGCGAGTCTGCTATAGGAATGAAGTCTAACTCTTCATTCGCTGTTTCCGGTGCTATCCCTTGATTACTTTGAACCGGCACGTCCTCTGATGGTACCAACATAGATTGGCCGCATACCACGCACACGGGTATCGCTGGGGATTTGGATCGCCAGTACTGAAGCTCTGTCTTACATTTGTTCAATTCCTGCGCAATAAATGTACATACACGGATATTAAAAATCATAGAATCAGCGCAACATAAAGATTTTTAATAATTTTACCTTGAGGTCTACGCAAATCCAACTACCACAATGTATCTAAATGACATGAAGCTTGTATGCACGTACACATACATCTCTTCCGTCACACATTACGCTTATGAGTACTAAGTGTACCTTCGTAAATACCTGTAGGAGTGTGCTAAATTTGCGTGAAGTCTCCTCGTTTTTCTTGTCGTTCTCGTCGAGACGCGTAGCATATTCGACGATCTGTTTCTGTTGCTCCGCAATTTTTGTTTTGCAATTCCTCAGATCTCTACGCATTAATGTTAACTGACTATTGTACCGCTTCATGCCTTGCTTGATCTTACGAATTCGTTTTCGTAACACCATATTCGATTGTGGAGGTGATACATTGGACTCTAAAAGGACAGGATCGTCTGAAGAATGTGGAGGAGAGCCTTCTTCTCCACTATTACTTCCTGCCTTCCTACTTCCAACAGTTAAAGGTGTAGAGTCCAGGCATATGAATGGTTTGTTCACATTACTAGAAGCTGTAACAATTTCCGTAAAACGTATCGTAAAATTAACAATTCTCATTCATTTAAATAGTATTGGAAGTTTGAATTTTCTGCTTACATGTAAATGTTCCAGCAAGATCTAAGAAATCTGCTCCAAAGTACGGAATTTCTGGCAATGTTGGCTCTATGCGTTCCTTAAAGTACTCCATAGCCATAGTACTTAAATCAAATAACTCATCTGTAACTTTGTACGGCCTGGATAATTTTGGACTAGTTTTTACGTAATATAAAATACGATAAACTTCATCTAAAATCTAAAACATAATTGAAACTTAAATCTCTTACATACTCTAGGGTAAGTATACATTTTTAATTCTATGACCTATGGAGAAAGAAATTTAAGTTACCTCCCCAGGAAAAAAACAACAATGTTTACGTTCAATGTGCTTGCCAAAACTCATCTGCAGTAATGTGAGTCGCATGTGAAGCGTTTCGATTATGTCCGATTCACAAGCTAGTGGATGATTACGACGTGCTGATTCACGTCTTGGCATCTGTGCTTTAATTGCATGAAAACGATTTAACATTTGTGCTTGAAGTTTTTGAAATGTGGAGTTCAATATTGATCCACAAACATGATCCATTTGATGACATACCTGTAAATAAACAAACACGAAAGGTTAATATTTTAGTTAAGTAAGTTGTGTTGCTATTCTGTCAATGTACAACAACCACATAGTAATCGCAATTTTTACTTACTAGTCGTAAATGAGCTACAGTATTGTAATCCAGATAGCTGAAAATCTTTTCGAGAATTTCAACAGGTAAATCCAGAAGATTTAAATTACTATAGGTGGGTGGATCCGAAACAGAAACTCCGCTATAAGAACTAGCCATTGTTACAGATTGACTTCTTCTCGTTGAACTAACATCTGCAACATCTGCAACTGGTCCACCCCCATTACTTCCTCCCATGTTACTTGACTGACGAGTTGAAACCATATTTTTAATGTTTGAGGGAATCAGCTTCACCAGAAACCTGAAACACAATTTATTACAATTTAGAAAAAATGTATCCAATAATTTTAGCATACAAACAATTATTTATGAATTTTTTTATTGTATAGCACTGCACAACTAATAAAGAAAAGAGTATAGACTTTCTAGATTTCAAAAAATTGTGAAGTAATCATGCCATTCAATCATATCAGATAACATCAAGAAATATAATATTGCCAATCATATTATTCTATTATTCTTGTACACTTTACATACCTGGTAATTTACAGATCACATCTGCCAAATATTTAACAGAACTCCAATTTTCAATTACATGTTCACAAAATTATTTACAAAAATTATAACAAAAAAGTTATTAATGTATATACACACATTAAATAAAATAGTTAAAACCGTGTGTGCAGTGTACACTTCTACGTAATTATTTAAACTTTTCAAACAAATAATACATTCGAACAGATAATATCAAAACGATAGAGAATACAGAGAGTATCAATTTCACTGTCAACGAACATAACAAAATTTCCCGCTAATTTCAGAAATTCTTCAGAATGCAATCCACTTTCGCCCGAATTGTTCGACAAAAGGATTACGTCGAAATAACTCCTTGAGATTTCTTCATGATATCAATGGAAAACAAATCGGCGATGTAACCTGCCGAGGATTTTCGTAAGAATTTTATACAACGAACCGGCCGTCTGTCTCTGTTGCTTTTTCGAAAATCGGGGAAACAAATAGCGAGTATTAATAGAGATTGAAAAACGACATTAACAAAAATCCTCGGCGCTGCACGAAAATCGGTATCTTCGATGTTTAACTTCGAACTTGTTTACGAAAAATCAAAATTTAGTATTACGAAAAAAGTACCCTAGAGGTTGGGGTTACTTTCGGCGACAACAAATGTACGGTATACAGGCAACGAATGGCTTCGTCGATGATGCAGGATAATCAGGAAATAAAGATATGCAACGAATACGAACAGATGGGCATAAATATATGTATTTACCCGCCACCGTAACGAAATGGCCGTGGCGTGTTGTACACACAACACGCACGACAAAAATTATAGAAATACCGACACACAAATCGAAACCGGATAAAATTTCGAAATCGAGATACGTGTCGAAAAGAAAATATCTTCGAACGGTGCGCAACGATGAAGAACACAAACACCACACAGTATCTCAAATCTTGCTGGAGAACATAAAGACTGAAATCGAGTTTTATTAAACCAATGAAAGTGAAATACAAAATTTTGTTTACAATCTTTGAGTGTACAATACAAACATCATGACTTTCTTTTTTTATCACTTTGAAATACTCAAAATGTTTAAAAAAAAAAAAGAAAAAACAAACCCTTGGAAAATTAAACTTGTAAGGAATATAGAATTAGCCTGACACTTGTCACACGATCAGTGAATAGCGAATAAGAAAGTATATGTAAATAAGTATTTCTTTTACACGCATTCTGAGAACTTGTACAGCGTAAGAGTTTTATTGAAAGTAAAAAAAAAGTGCCGTTACGTTTTCCACGTCTAACCGACAAAATAGAAAAATGTTATGGAAAGTGAAGAGGAAGGAAATATGATATAGTAGTTAAAGACATACTGCTTAGATTCTAGTTATATTTACCAGAACAAAACTTTTACTTACACTTTTGTAATTCTAGAAAATAGCTAAACTAAACGATAGATGTGCATTTCGTAAGAAACCATAAGACCTAACGCTGCAAAAAGCAGAACAGTAGAATTCTAGTTCGGCTCCATGACGTATCAATGCAAGTGTTAAAACAAATTTTCCTAGTTGTTGTCTACCGAATTAATTGTATTCTAGAGTGTGCTCCACTGTAGAACATTTTACGTTATCTAATTTTTAATTACATAAATAGAATTCTTAAAAAAAAAAAAAAAAAGAAACGTTGCATACAGTATTTGAAAATATAAAACAACAACAAACCATCCTCTGTAGTGTCTATTTAAACAAAGATTTTTGCCAAAGTTTTCCTATGATGCATCAAAATACTGTTTGATATACTCTCACTTCAACTATTCACTATTCACAGCAGTCGGATATTCCAGTTTCGAGCAGCACCTGGATCCGGGCACGTCAATTTTTTCAAATTATTCAAAAAGCAAACGAGAAAACAAAAGAAGAAAAACAAACAAACAAATATACTCTGGATCCGAATCTAACTGAAACTCCGTTTTTCGAACGCTCTTTTTCGAATCCCGATGGGAACGGAACCGGTCCCTCGTCTCGATTAAGATTCAGTCGTCGAAAAGGGGGTATCTCGAATCTTCTCGTTACCCTCTGAAAACGTATTATTTTACCGAAAGGTGTATTTGATGGAAACAGAGGGAAACCGGGTGACCGTGCGCAATCGATGCACCTATGACTTTTCTCTCTTTGTAAGCTTCGAAGAAGCTGCGGTATGGTTCTCGTGAGTTCCCGATCTATCCGTCGTTGGAACGGTTAGACGAGAGAGAAGAAAAAGGCGCGAGGAAATCTTGAATAAGATCACGTACCCCCTGTTAAATGACGGAAAGCAATCAATGTATCCGCGTTGGTGTTTTCAGCGACATTTTGACGGAGATCCCTTCCTTCTCCTCACGACCCTTGCTAATGCACTCGTTCTCACTCCGTTCCACCGTCGGACCGTTCTCTCGTTTCTTCTCGGATAACGTTGTCACGCTCGTTTCTGGCTCGTATCCTATAGCTCTCTCTCTGTCCGACGCGGCGCGCTACACTCGTGTAACTACAGTATTCCCTCCGCGGCGTCGCGTTTCCCGACCTCTCCGGCGTCACGTTTTCTATCCCCACCACTCCATTGCGCACCAGTTGGCGCGCAGGTCTTCGAGAAAAAGAAGATACGATGAGCGACGGAGACAGTACGAAAGCAAGCGAGCTTTCATGGAAACCACGAACCAAGTAAAAGCTAAACCAACCACCGTGTGATTATTTCCGACACGCTCTGAAATACCGACAGTGATAATCTCTTTCGTTTTTATTGTTAATGTTTTAGGCTAACTTCGGTCCGTAAGCAGACACGGGATTACGAAAATATATTATGTTGGGTTAGAACGAAAGTTCGTAGCGTTGTTAGAATTAAAATATTTATTCGTAGATTCGATGGATAACGCGTTAAGTTGTCTCGAAATATAACGAATAGTGGAAACAGTATGGAAAATGTTATTCGATAAATCTGTGTGAATAAATATCTTGGTCTTGTCTTTGAATATGAATTTCAAGAACTTCACAAACTTTTGTTGCAACTCTATGTATCCGGTAGCTTAACTACAGTTTTGAGCTTACATACTAAAACTTTTATAACAGCTTTGTAATGGTTCATACTTATCAGTGATTAGATAGTTGTCGCAGCTTTTCAAAGATTCGTTCACATGACTGTGCTAAGAATCAACCTTTGCTTACGCCCCCTAGCTAAGTAACAAAGATTTTACAGTGTTGTCGGCTTCCAAAATGCAGCGTTGCCTTTTGGAAAATTTCTCTAACGCGATCGTGAAAATACATACAAACGAATTAAGTATCTTCTAGTAGAAGTCACGTAAGTCATTTTTGTTGGTAGACGTTACGTAGACGTTAGTAGATTTATTTAAAATAACGCACGTTTATATAGGGTGTCCTAAAAATGTTCGAGTTTCTTGAAAGAAGAGGATTTCGAGAGTATTTCGACAAACTTTTTCGTTTTCTCGTCAAATTACGAATTGACAAAGGATTAAGTTTCTCAGAATACTTCCACGAATCACCCCTTTCAAGAAATACGAAATTTCTTGGGACACCCTGTATATAAATATGTTTCTACTAACGAATCCATTGAACTGTATCTCATACTTCCCACAATTAAAACGAAGCGTAGGAAATACTCGAATCTTAAAATTTCGAATTTATGCAAATTGTCGGTAATGTCGGTCGTGATAACGGTGTAACAACGAAAAATCTGTTAGATGGTTGGTCTATCATGTACCTCGTCTATGGCGTATGCATTTTCTCACTCGCGCGATGCAATCCCTTCTCGTCTCCGAGCGCGATGGCAGCACAATCGTAACCACGATTTGTCAGCCAATAGGGGAGAAAAGAAACCGTTTCCCGAGACTTCTCTAACGTCGCGTCGAATCAACCGAACGTCGCGACGTCGCGGAGGGAAAATCTCTAGAGCGCGCACACACACGCGTAAAATCGTATCCGGAAAAAAGCGCGCGCGTGCTGTATCGTCGAAACGGCTCTTCCTTTTCGTCGTCGGTATCGTGTCTGTTTACTTTCTTTTCTATTTCAGAGTTCCACGGCCAAGTGCGTCGGTTTTAGTTTTGTGGACGACAAAGAGTTTAAGAACAACGATTTCACTGTTTCTTGTTTTACGCGGAAACGGTCTGTGCTCTCCCCCCACCCCTCTCAGAAATCATTCCTTTTGGTACGGTTTTTCTTTTTGCTTTTTCCTCTCGTTGTTGTTGCTACGGAATTCTTTCGGGCGCTGGGTTGTGTTTCTAAGAATCGTTGGCTGGTTCGAACGAAGTCAGGATCGAGGATCGACGTACAAACAACGCCGACGTCAACGGATGACGACCTGTCTCGCGAGCAAATGTACATATACGCGTCCCCCTGTGTTTGTTGCGTATCGTCACTTCGTCCCGACAATTTTTTTTTTTCTCGTTTCGTCACATTTTGTGAAAACGTACCCACCGACTCACAAGTGTGTTCACGATTGGTCAACTCGCGTAGGCCGGTCCACAATGCATGCTAGTCCGTCAGCATTTTAATGGCTATCCCCAAATCCGCGCAGGAAGAGATCATCTCTGTCCTCCCGGAGATATGTGTGTCCGTTAACGAAGCGGCGTCGTGTACAGGAGGGAAACTCGTAAAAATGTTCGCTCGCCGTGTGGGGATTCCGGATGCCGTCTCTCTCCCACCGCGTGGAGTGGGGATAGGCGGCCATCTTAGATCGCGTCGCCTGCGCGCGACTAACGACGAGATCACTCTCTCGATCACCGACCGTTGCCCGGTACAGTCGTTCGCTTGTATCAAGTCAAATGTACGTTGACTATCAAAAGACCTGCTTCTATTCAACCCTTTCATGCTAGCGGAAAGAGTGGGGCCTTCCGAGGCGGTAACACAACTCCGGCCCGTACCTACATTGCTGATCCCGACTAGATCCCCCAACAGCCGACCGGTCGCTGGCGACATCTGCTGAACGGTTCGATCAATCGAATGAGCGCGATTCGAATCGAGCAACGGTACAACGGTTTTCGAAACCGTTGGTGGAAGTCATAAATTAAGAATACAAACGTTTCTTTGCAGGCGATACGGTTCTCGATGGAATTGATATTACGTGTGTTGTAATTCTGCTTTGACGAGCATACATTTGTTTGTACATATTTGTTGAATGGATTATATCGATTGTATCGACAAGAATAATATTCAATTGAAAACGAAGACAATTTTCATCATTTCTTATTTTTACTTTATGTTGATTATCATATGCATTATTTTTATTCATTACTGCAAAACTGTAACTAATATTTACTGATTTATTTATTAATATGTGTATTAGTTTAGAGAAACTGATACAAAAATAAAATCTCCATATAGAAGCCTAATGTTGCACTATTACAAAGTTAGGTATACTATCAATTAGCGAATTTCTAAATGTTTGCAGGCAATCTTTGCGACAGAAATTTTTTTATATTCACTTAATTTGTCAAGCAATGCAGGCCTTTAAAACGAGCAAAAATTTAACTAATATTTACTGATTTATTTATTAATATGTTTATTAGTTTAGAGAAATCGACACAAAAATAAGACCTCTTCCCATACAGAACCTTAAGGTTGCACTATTACAAAGTTATATATATATTATCAATTACCAAATTTATCAATATTTGCAAGCAATTTTTGCGACAAAAATTAGGTCATGCAATGCAGATCTTTAAAACAAGCAAAAATTTAACTATTGCTTACTAATTTATTTATTACTATGTTTCTTAGTTTAGAGAAACTGACACAAAAATAAAATCTCTTCCCATACAGAACCTTAAGATTGCACTAACAAATTTATAAATATTTGCATTAGCAAATTAATAAATATTTGCAGGCAATCTTCGCGACAGACATGTTTTTATAACAAAAAGACTGTTCAACCGTAGTAGAAAATGAATTTTTAAGCGACACAGTAATATAATTATACCTCGTAAGTTACGCAGTCTGCATAGTATCATTCTTTGACGCGTCGAAGTTATTGTTAAAATTATTTTCACAATAACTTACATCAAGCGAGAATTTTAGGCACGTTTCTAATAATAGATCACAGTACAAAGTGCTATTGTTTTAACAACTGGTTTTACATCGGTCTAAATATATACAGTGTCTCAATAGTACAAAAATATCTTCAATGTTGCTTGATATTAATGCGAAGATAACATAACAGCGCTTTTCATTTCGCAGGGTGCTTTTTCGCGTGGACATAATTGAACGGTGATTTAGAAGATTTGCAATAAGTTGAAGTTTAAACGACCGTTCCTGAATTATAACCGTGCGAACGTCAATTTCTTTTCTTCTGTAACGATGAACTTGAAATTTCATGCCCCGAACACCCCTGTGAATATGTTTAAGAATTCATAGAAACGACGTATGCTCAAACGTCATGCATAATGCATGACCGAAGTTTCATGAACGTTTCATATTTTTCGAACGAATTTACTTAATGCTACGATTCCATTTACTGAAAACTAGGAGACTATTACAACGCAACAACGATGCTTTCGTACATTGTTTTGTAATCAGGAAGGCCTATCAAAAATTATCATATTTATACTTCTTTTTACCATTAGAAAACACTGTCGCCGTGACTCGTTTCGAGAGGCATTCGACGTCCACTCGAAAACCGTATCTCGCTCGAACAGATATCTATCTGTATTAAAAAAAAAAAGAACAAATTGCCGAGAAACAAGAAGAAAAAAACTGAAAAGAAATATCTGGAAATAGAAACTGTATCACATCCGACCAATCGCCGAAAAGAATGATTATCTCGTTGACCTTTCGCGAAAGAATCCGCCGTCCGCCGCGGCCATCTTTCCAAATATCTCGACGAAACGATCGCTCTTTTTACACAATAGCAATTTCTGCGGCGGGATTACGCAATACTTGCGAAATTGGGACTAACAGTCGGTTGGTTCTATGAAATCTTTACATTCCGAAACGGATCAAAGCAGGCGACCTTCATGAAACATTACAACTCCTCATCGTTCAGCCAGCTGCAGTTAATGCCGATATTTCACACCGGTTACCAGAAGATAAACAATTCGAATAGTTTTCACGTTGCAATCAGCGCACGCGGCGCGGTAACTCGCGCTTTTCGAAACGCGAACGGCTCTGAGAAACTTCCAAAATTTTATGCGAAATCAAAAATAAAAAAGAAAAACACAAGAGGATGGTTTCGCTTCAGCAGGTGAAACGGAGTCTTAAGATCCATGGTGAATGAATTATTTTAATTTTAATCGATCGAATAACGTTCAATGCACCGATCAGGTAACATTCGTGTGGAAAAAGAGTCGAACAAAGCCGGTAAGGCTTCACAAATCTGAATGTGAAAGAAAATCGTGAGCGGAAGAGAAACTAACGGCACCATATTGGTTTTGTGTTGCAAGAAATACCGTAGTCCACCATTGCGGACCGTCGGGACGAACCGTAATGGGTCAAGTTCTCGTTTAATTAATTAAGGGCTCGCATAACGATCGTGACCTCGTGAAAACATAATTCTTATATAATTCGTTAACGTATTCCTAAAATTACCAGAAAAGAAAACGAGTAAAGTAGGAACACCGACAATATTTTCGCTCGGAGAAATTGTCCACGATTACGTGGATTCGTTACAAGCCGCCGGAACGTTTGCAACAAATGAGATTGATAGACTCATTTAGGCGTGTTAGCGAAAGAACCAGTTATCTTTCGTAAAAATGATTGTTCAAGATTTATTGTTACGCAGCCGGGTTTTCTTAAATGCGACACGGGAGAGACTGGCTGTTGCAGATGACAAATAATCGGAGGAATGCCGCGTACAATTAAAATTCAAAGGTGTACGTTGTGTAAAACCAAGAGTTAAATAATACCTCGGTTAACAGGGAATATTAATTAATATGCGCGCATAGTGGCTGTCGTTCGCGAATGCACAAAAGGTATTCAGAATCCGATGGATGATCCATCTCGTAATACAACTATGTACCGGGTAATTATTATTTGCTCCGTTCCACTCCACTTATATGCAAAGTGTCGCTCCCCTATGAATACAAGATCCATCCAGCGCGATTATTTGCGGCAATTTGTAATCGGAATAAACAATGAAGTCATTGAACCAGAGCCGGAATATGAACAAGTTTACACCGAACTAGATCCCGTCGATCACACGAATCGCCAGGTTTGCATACTTTAGTTATTCGTTACGAGGAAACTTCGTTCACGCCTTGAAACTTTGGAGCACATCGACGAAGCATAAGCAATTATCTTTGTTCCGTTTCCTGTTCAATTTTTGCGTCCCATGTAAAATCACTAAAATCAAATACGATAAACCCGATGATTTTGTTAATTTATCTAGCGGAAGCCAATTAAATGGACGGAACAGTCATGCTGTTCCAAAATGGAGGTAAGAAATCCTTTTACATTATAATCCTAATAGAAATTATTAAATAGCATTATTGGAGGCGATAAGTTGGTTAATAATTAAAAATGTTGTTCCCTTTGAAAGATTTACTAAAAAGTCTGTAGGCATGAACGATATATGTTTAAAAATTATTAAATAATCGCCAGTAAGTAATGCGAGGATGTATATGAACAGTTACTAAAATTGTTACATGTTCTCCTATTTTTCTGTGCTGTTTGTTTTACTATTTTATCTACCGGAAATCAATTAATTGAATTTTTAATAATTATGCTGTTCCAAAATGGAGGTAAGAAATCCTTTTACATTATAATCCGAATCGAAATCATTAAATATCATTATTGGAAGCGACAAGTTGGCTTGCAATTAAAATTGTTGTTAGTGCTCAACGATCCACTATATACATTTAAAAATTATTAAATAATCGCCGGTAATAATATGTAAACGAATATGAACAGTTACTAAAATTGTTACATGTTCTCCTATTTTTCTGTGCTGTTTGTTTTACTATTTTATCTACCAGAAATCAATTAATCGAATTTTTAATAATTATGCTGTTCCAAAATGGAGGTAAGAAATCCGTTTACATTATAATCCCAATCGAAATGATTAAATAACATTACTGGAGGCGACAAGTTGGTTAACAATAAAGATTATTGTTCACATTGAAAGATTTACTAAAAAGTCTGTAGGCGTGAAGCATACGCATTAAAAAATTATTAAATATTTGCCAGTAAGTAATGTGTTGACGAATACGAACAATTACTAAAATGAAACACTATAATTGTCATACGTTCTCCTATTTCTCTGTGTACCTCGAAAACCACTGAAATTGTTACACGTTCTCCTATTTCTCTGTATACCTCAAAAACCACTGAACAATATCACTATGAATCATACAGATTATGCGAGGGTAACCATTCGCCGATGTTTCCAGCAGTTCTCAAAATAAATACCATGCCCCACAATCTTTTCTATATAATTCTATATAAATTTGTCTAAAATGCTAATGCATTTTGCAAAGTAAGATGTGCGAGCCAATGAAACGCAACAATTTATATCATTGGAACATTTTCAATTTAATTTTCCTACACAAAGTTTTCTAATCGATGCAAGAACATTTCTTCCACATTTCTATGTTTAAAAAACAGTCCATAGAAATAAAAAATTATATAAAACTCCATACTTCAGTTACAAAAATCAATTATACATATACTACGGGTTTCCAAATTGTTTTCTAGACCAAATCTCGTATTTTTCAGACACAGATTAATTCCAAGTGAACAATTGCGAACTATAATCATCTTCTTCTTCTCCTTTAACACTTTAACTGCCCAACCAATAACTTCAAAAATTCCACAAACTCAAAGTACTTTAATCAAACTTAAAATACGACGATATATAAAATTTATACGACGATGGTGGATTAACACTTTAACCAACAACCTCAAAAATCTCACAAAATCAAAGTAATTTATTTAACGAAGCAACAATTGAAAACTTAAAATCTACGACACAAAGTTATCCTTCAACCACGTTCCATTCTCCAGATCTTAACTAAACACAGTACAACGAATACGTTAACGTACAAATTTATTTTTAAATATGGACAAGCAATTCCGTCACCCGTACATGG
>CM052098.1:4518666-4545975 GCA_028453745.1 Agapostemon virescens
GTCTTCGTTCAAGAAGAAGCGACGTTTGTTTCCCGTTTGATTTCCACGTCACGTCAATGTTCCGCGCCGTTATCAAATTTCACGATCAATAAATAATCTTGAAAAGACGAGCAATTCGACAAATAAACCGTTGAATTTTCCGCGAAAGCCGCGGAGATCGGATCGCGAACGTCCGCCGGGGATTCCGGATTTATTTCTCCAGTTCGGAGAAGAACGAAGTTGCCGTGCGCGATTAGTCCACATTTGTATTAATCACTTTAATTATTTGAAACGCGCATCGCACGTGATTTGCGTCCTTGGCCAACTGGAAATTAACGTCGGTTGTTGTACGTCGTGGCCGTTGTCGTCGCAGCCAAGATAAAACTTCGTCGAAGACCCATTTACGTATCTGCAAATGGCTGAAAGGCTAGGATATGTTTGCCGATCGGATCGAGATCCCGTCGATCGGTCGTGCAGATTAGGTTTCATGAATCATCCATCGTTTCAGTGATGATCAGGAGCACCGAACCGGATTCGACGAACCTCCCGATGGTGCACGGAGGACCCCTGAACGACACTTACGTGTTCCAACAGCTTCACTTCCATTGGGGTAAAAGCGATGACGAAGGCTCCGAAGATCTGATTAACAATCATTCGTTTTCGATGGAGCTTCACGCGGTTTTCTGGAAGAAGTCCTACGAGTCGTCGGACGAAGCACTCAAACATCCCGACGGCCTCACTGTACTGGCATTTTTATACCAGGTAACAATTAAGCATGTCGCATTACGTTACGTAAACATTACAGATTCGAAACCGATTAGTCCGACAAACTTACCGGCACAATAATACTGAAAACAATCGTCCCGATTGAAATACATTAACACGTTAATCGGTGAGACACGCACCGGTCGAATGTACTTAAGTTATGGCTGTCTCTGGAAGTTATTGTCGACCAACGACTCATCGACGCTGCTAACTACTGCCATAAATTCTGACGCGCGTCTTGCGGCCATCGTTTCCAAAGAAATTTGAATTTTTCTTCAACCAATAAATTTGCTCTTCGCTCGCAACCGTACGCGACCTTACGCATTTGACAATTTTTACTTTCAAAAAGACATTTTGCGTTCTGGATGTTAGTGGAGGAATGCGAATGCCTCTTTTGGACGCTCCGATGATTGAGGAAACTCGATTTTTGAGTTTTGGAAAATGTGAGACCTTTGCACTTTGATATTGGAAATATTCTCTTCAGAAAGATAAATTTTGTAAAAATGTTTTGAGGTCTAAGTGAAAATTAAAATGCATCCTGATCTTATTTATTACAGTAATTACATTATATTTGTTGCAACTTTAACGCGTTGACTGTCGAGCGAATTTTTATATACTTTGGACAAGTTTCATTTATTTTATTCGTAGAAGCGACCAGCTGTGTAACTAGTGTATAACGAAGTTCTCACCTAATAATAGAATCTGGTTAACTTCCACAATAACAAATCGATGTTCGACGCCATTACTTTAATGATAATTATTCTTAAACGACGAAATGGTGCCGGTCATCGATAACCATGGCACCAAAATGGCATCGTGGCATTCAAAGTGTTAAGGATTCACTATACGGTCCTGACGTTGCTAATATGACGACACTCGTCTTCAAAGGGTTAACCCTTTGCACTCCAAGCAATTTTCATTCCAACAAGCGAGACACCTTTTTCACCTAGCATGATTACGTAGTGCATGGTTCATTTCCTTTCGTGTTTGTCAAATTTATTATTATTATTCATACCTAAAATACTTGGATTTTTCTTGATTTCTTGAATGTAAATATGGTAATGTAATAGTTGATTGGAATAATAGTATGGCAATTTTTGTTGTAGCCTCAGAGGAGCCATTGGAGTGTTAAGGGTTAATTGTGTGGAACTTTCTTTTCAGTTAAAGGGGTTGAAACGTGAAAGAGTATCGGGAATTTCCCTTTTTCTAATTTTCCATGTAAACTCACGCAGCTTGTTAATTACACTTCGTCTCTCTTTCCCGTTTCGCGTTTCCGATTGTTTTAAGTATACTCGATAATCATTCCTAATAATAAGCAGCATGATCTCGAACGTCACTGCGAGCCGCTAAAACACGAGTTGTCCGATGCAGGAATTCTTTTCTTCTATTTTTACGGAATCGTGATTACGTTTCGACAAATGCGCCCGATCATGGTCGCTTATTGTTTCTGAATGATAATCGGATTCGTTTCCCGGAGTTTTCAATCTTATGAAATCCTTGGAAAAATATACATTCGTTCCAGGCAACGAACGAGTCGAATCCGAATTTCGAGATGATCGTGACACAGATACCGGAAATAGCAACGGTCGGCAGCAACGTGACGATAGGCGATGTTAATATTTTAAACAAATTGATCGCACCGAATGCCATGGCATCGCAGGACTATTACACGTACAAAGGGTCGTTGACTACACCCCCATGCCTCGAGGTTGTACAGTGGATTGACTTCATAGAGCCGCAGACGATATCCCATGACCAGGTACACAGACAGGTGTGTTGACTTGTGCAGACTGTTTTTGATATGTTTTAAGAAATCTCTGCGGGTCTTCTAATCAGAACGAAGTAGGTGTAAGTACAATGTGTAAACTCAGTCACCGTTCCTTCAATCTTGAAATTTTATCACTTCAATCACAAAAATATTCTAATATTTTTCACTTTCAATCTTAACACTAACTAATTTAATTGCAAATAAAATATTTCGATGTTTCTCACGTTTAAGTTATAACTGTATTTTATATTTCAACTGTTTCTAATAGTTTAACTGAAAAATCCTTCACTAGATAGTAATACTAGATATAAAAAAAGATATATATATATTAATTTTTATTACACTACTAGAAACAGGTAAAATACCATGGTGACTGTATAATTATTGTTGTCTACCTATTTTGATAATTCTACAGAGAAGAAGACGTCATTTTTAAAGGTCCTCGATCGTTGTAATTCTCAGTGTTCTCGACGTTGTATGTATATTCTTGAAAGTACGCACTGCTTGTGCTCACGCAAAACAGTGGAACTATTGCACAACAACATTCTGCACACAACACTCGGTGTCTCTATGATCAAACAAAATTGGTTCTCATTAACGAGGTTTATTTTCAGTTGGCCGTTTTTCGCAGTATTAAGGCTCCTGACGGAGCAAACTTGACGCATAATTATCGTCCAGTGCAGCCACTGGACGACAGAGTTATTTACCGTAATAGCAATACTGGAAGCGCTGAAACTCCTAAACCTGCAACAACCACATCATCGCCTACCGAGGCTACAAATGCACCAACTGTGCAAACTACTACCGCGTCTACGACTACATCTACCGCGCAACCAACGAGTCCATCAACTCCAAAACCAACAAATCCACCAACTCCGAAACCAACGAATCCACCTACCCCGAAACCAACGGATCCACCAACTACTGCGAAACCCTTGCCTCCTCCCGTAACTCCTCTGGAAACACCAGCTATCAATGACACGGCGAAGTCAAACAAAGAGGATAGTCAACACTCTGGTCAAGGAAGAATATGGAGCGCATCGAGTTTGTATTTCATTACCTTTGTAATAGTCAATTTCCTAGAGAACAGAATAATTTAGTAATATTGTTCAAAACAGTGATATAAGTTAGTCTACGTACTTAAAAAATATATTTGGAAACTCGGTGCAAAACTGACGCAATGTTTAATTTCTGTTGCAGCACTTGTTTTTGTATGTGGAATTAGTATCCTGTTGCCATACCAATGACGTGCTGAGAGTCTCTAGTCAATTACTTTGACTACTAACCCGCTATTTAATATAAGAATAAAATGAGTTTTAAATAAGTATGTACATAATACGTATCATTGCGAAAATGTAATTATTTATATTCTCAGAGGCATTCGTATTTAAAGGAAATGTCCGCGACGACATTTTGTTGAATAATCTCAAGGCTATGCAATAGTAGGCTACACACGATAAGATAAAAATATTTTTTTATTTTTGACTGTCATTTACGTGTGTGTATAGTTATTAATTAATTGTAAGAGTGTTTTAGAGATCCTATACGCGTACGTACACTTTAAGCCGACTTATACATCATTGAAAAGATCATTCTTACGTTGACTGATTCACCGAGAGATACCAGATGCATAAAATTTTGAGAAAATGGTTTTTGGATTTTTACAGTACTACGATTTCCATAGAAACAATGCTACAACAATTAATTTCTGTATTTGTTTGTAGTTGAAAAAACGAATGATACTTCATTAAATATGACTACTTTTAATATTGGTATTTGTTCATCCGATAGTTCCTACTGCTGCCATAACAATGTATAACGATTAATTGTGTAAAGATAAAATATTCTTTCAGAAACAGACATGTATATTTCTATGTATAAAATACAGTCAACTAAAGTAAACCAACCTGGACCTGAATATTAAAAATATCATTTATTACCTTGTCGTATGTACAAAATTATTCAAACCTTATACTATATAAGTAGTTAATCGTGTCAGGTAGGTGACTCTGTCTGTTCTTTAACTGCCATATTTACTACAGTAGCCAAATCGTGTTGACCTTGTTTAAGGCGGTCTCTTATAAGCTCCGCTATAGCTTTTTGCGTTCTCCTCTCTAATTTCTCTAATTTTTTAGCAACGTCTCGTTTTAAATCCCAATCTGGTTTTCTAGGGGCTAAGTTACTAATATCCTGAAGAGTTAAAAGTCAAGTAGTATAATGATATTAATTCTCGAATGCTATAAAATTACTTACCAGTTCTTCGATAACGACTTTGGTGTTAGCTGCGCTTAACTGATCTTGTACTTCCGCTTCTACGTTTCCAGGCTTCGCATCGTCCAAAACTTTTTCCTTGAGACTGTCATCCTGTGGTTTGTAACTTCTAAACTTTGGCCTGTCAGAAAGAAATATTAGTAAATTTTCGTTTTTGAGGTTAGTATAGGTTTCTGGCGAAAATATAGGAAACAGTTGGAAACTCACTTCGGTAATTTAGTGGTAGCGTCGCTCTTATTTTCTTTGCTGTCCTCGGTTTTCCTTTTCAACGCTTGCAAGCGTTCTTTCCGTTTTAAAGCTTCTTCCTCTAACGTGCCTATGTTGTCTTCCGTCATGTTTGTTTCGGTTTCCCGCTGTACACTGTAGCCAAGTGAAGGTTAGGTATACGATATAGTCGATTCTGACTAGCAAATTTAAGTTCATTCGTCGTCGTGTGTAATACAAAAATGGTAATGGAGTTTTAGAGGGATTTAATAAACTAACTAATTCATTCCTTTGTCATAAATTCTACATCTCGTTTTTCTTAATCTACATTTAATATAATTTTAATATCGCGAAGGAAAAGCAACAACGTGGAAATACAGACGAGGTGTCGAAGAAAACCTTCAGATGGAGTTCCTTGTTACATGATTTGATATACCAACAGTCGCAGGATTTACATCGAACGATCTAAAATACCGACACTGCTAAAAATCAGTTTTCTCGCGCGCTTTTCCCAAACATTATAGCCAACCGATAAATTATATCATAACTCACGCATCTGGTCATTTTAGTAAACATTTTGTACATACCAAATGTTCATACGAAAATTACTCTGATTTAATTTGAAACTTTCAGAAATATTTAAGACATGCTCTAAAAGTCATTATGTCTGTAGTATTATTGGCTTGTTACCAGCCGAGGACCATGCGGCTTTGCGTGGCCGGAGGTTGATTATGATTTTGGGGAATATATGTGTAGGGAGTCGTGGACTAACCGAAACGTCTTTCAGAACCGGGTCGCCACATTAGGTATACAGGATAGGTATAGGTTAAGATAGGATAGGTATAGGGATAGGGTTAGTTTAGGTAACTTTATGAATTTAAATGAAGATACACCTCGAGCGGCAAAGATGTATCTTCGTGGGTTTTACCAACTACTAGTTATGAATTAGGAGGTGGAACAATTGAATTGAGAAACAAAGACTGGTAAAAGATAGTATATTACAAGCTAAGTTCTATACAATTGTGCAAGTGAATGTGTGTTTGCGTGGACGCTAGATCCATCTCTCAGTTTGTCGCACTGAGTGTACGGGGAGCTGCTAACCTCGTTACGATACGTACTCGGTTTACTTCTGCTTGAAAGAGAATTTAACTCGATCTTGCTATAACGTTTCTAGTCGAAGGTTGACGTGAAACTAGCCCCGTTTTCTGGGTCCGTCCGAGCTCTTTATATATCCGGATTTTCCTCAAAAATCGGTAGTGGGGGTGGCCGTATATGCGGTGGTTTCCAAAAATTCGTGGGAGAAAATTGGTAGTAGGGGTAGCCACATGTTCCGTGGTTTCCGGTAAACTCGTCGGAATAACCCCTTCGGTGACGCCAGACTTACAATAAACAAACCCACCGGACGGGGCCAGCAAGAGCAAGAAAATACGTCGGAGAGTACTCCGGCCCAGTACTAAATTTTTATTTATTATATTTATTCTTGGGAATCCGTTGGGAGAAGATGGGGGGGGGGGTGATGTTGCGCCAGATCGCACTTCATTCTTTGGTTACGGAACAATGAATAAACTAACTTAACAACTACGTAATATTACTTGCGTCTGTAGCACTTTGTATTCAAAATGTATTAATTTTGATTTGTTTAACGATTTTGTTTAATTCCAAATATTTACCACATTCGGGACAGCAAAAGCGTCTTCAGGATTTTCAAGGTAATTAGAGGTACTTATGATTAAATAACACCTCTAAACGAATAAAAGACAGTCCCAATAAGCATGGCTCCATTAGAGAAAATGTATGTTGCACTTTTTAATTTACATAACAAACTTTCTCTTTATAAGAAACAGTAAAATTCGCTAACACGCTTAATTAATGCGTTACTCTATAATTCAGCAAAAATAGGTAAAAGATTTATGTCACTTAACCGGCTTGAGGCTGGCATTCATTACAATTTGGAGTCCCATCATCACAACTGCAGCCACCAGTGACAATGTTTTCTCTGTCTACTCCTATAATTCCACCTGTTCCTCCTCCGACAAATTCAGGTCCTGTTCCTCCTACCATAAGTCCAGGTGCTGCTCCTCCTGCTATAATTCCACCTATTCCTCCTCCTATAATTCCACCTCCTGCTACGCTTCCTATCGCTCCACTTGAACCTATACCTCCGCCATACTATAAGAAATAAAAACTATATTAGTATATGCACTAATTGATATCAAACTACGTATATTATTATTTAAATACATGTCGTCGAAGAAAATGTCAAGTTTCGGGTTAGGAATTTTCTGTATTACAAAATGGTGTACACCTTTACCGTGATTTATGTTTAAGCGTGTTCACTAGGGTGGACTTTACTTTTTGACCAACGAATTTTGTTCACACCACCTCTCAAAATCGTTTCTTTGGGTAAGAAAAAAATGTGTCCCAAATTTGAAATCGACTGGAGAAAACGATCACGTGGCGTATTTAAATGAAATATTTTGATTTAATAATAAAAATATTAAATACGCCACGTGTTCCTTTAATCCGATCGCTCTCAAATTTCGCACAAATTTTGTTTGCCCGAAAAAACGATTTTGAGAAATGGTGTCAAAAATTAAGATCCACCCTAATACCCCGCACATGAATACTTTAGATTCGCCAATTCACTTTTAATCCAGCATGAACAGTACAAAAATCTAATCTGACGAAAATATTTTCTTCCACCAAATATTCTTAACTTTATAAAACTAAATTCCATTTTATTTTAGAAAGATGGTAAACTTAGATTTGCTATAATTGAAGCATGTTTTTAGAGAATTAAAAAGTTATTAAATTTCTCCAACGCAAAAATGACGGAAAAACGAGTCTCAAACAAGTTAAAATTTATTGAATAATCTCTTGAAAATGTACTTGTACTCTACCATACATAGAACTTTTTTTTGTATGAGTTTTAGAACTTACTGGAACGCAAGGCCATTGATTCGTATATTGGCATAATGGTATTTGAGGGCGGCAATAGCACGGAAGCCAAGTTATGGCGTAACACGGGCAGGGACGGTGCTTCTCCACTAAATAACAAAACATAGTTATCCGAACAATATGAAATGTAATACATTTAACTTACGGCATGCTTAATTTTATGATCCTTAGAGTTACATACCCTGACGTGTATGCGGAAAAACATAATGATTATGAATGTGAATATGATTAGTTACATTGACGGTTACTGTATTATTTTTCTCTGCTTTAGCAACATTTGTACAGTTGCCGGAGATGCACTCTGTTTCGTACTCCGTTTCAGTGATATTTATTACACGAGTCTTCGATTTGTGTATACAATGCTTGCAACCATCGAAGCAGGACATTCTTTTCGTGGTTACACAGCTTCTTATACACTCCTGCATGCAAGGTGAATCTTAACAAAATACAAATATTAATGTTCACAAATAAATACTGTTTACTTTAAATAATACAAGAATTTCAAATTATAATGTAGAAAAAGAATAATTAATTATAAACACCACAACAGGAATGGAATATAAAGGGGTTTTCCAATAGGGACGGGTCGATGTTGACAGTCTATGGCGGCCACGTTGTTTTGGCGGCGTCTGTCAAATCTATTGTTTGTAATTCAGCCAGTAATAGTGACAGAAGATTCGGGGTAATGAACCACAATGAATTATAGCAGAGCGTGGTTATTACCACACCTTTATTAACCCTTTGCACTCGAAGCAATTCTACTCCAAAATCGAAACAATATTTTGTATCTGTAATAGTTCCATTGTAGATAGTTCATTTCCTTCCGTTCGTATAAAATTAATTACTGCGACTCGTACTTAAAACATTAACATTCTTATCGATTTCTAAACTGCAAACCTAGCGACGTAAAAGTTGTTTAAATAATAGTATGGCAACTTTTAGTGTCGCCTTAGAGGCGCCATTCGAGTGCAAAGGGTTAAATATACTATTAGATACAGTGAGTAACTTTAATATTCGGACACTATAAAATTTTTAATTTGTCCCATTGTAATTTTGTTCACGATGAAGGAAAAAGAAATTAATTCAAAATAAACATTCCTACATAATGTCTAATTAATAAAAGTATAAATTTCATTTATATAATTACTAGCGTTTATTAAATATTCGAGGAAAATATTCGAGCAAAATACGGCCATGAAAAGTGAGGGTAAACACATAATTTAAAATATAATTACTTGAAACTTCATTATTCGATTAACACAGTGAAAATTAATGAAAGTCTAGCTACCGTCATGTGAAATTTAAAAGAAAAAAGAAAAATGCGTGTAGATTGTAACGAACCTTCAGAGGAATCCATAAAATGATGTCTCTTATATCTTCTCAGACATTGTATGTAAGTCCGGTAATCCGAGTCCTGACAATCTTCAAAGATTTGTGATAATTCAAGCGAAGTTTCCGGCGTGTTTGAGAGTGGATTAGTGAGAACAACGTTCACAAAACCGATAAAACCGATCGAAATCACAACTAAAGATATGGATCGAGTATCCATCGTGAAGTCTTTGGCGAACAATATTTTAGCATAACGTGAGGGTTCATTTATATACCTTTTATCTTTCGGTAGGTCAACAACATATAGAAAAATGCAAAACTTTGAAGTGTTACTGAATGGTATTTAGTTACGAGATAACAGGGACATTGCACTCGAGGCAAATATTTTCACGAGCAGTTTTTCCTTACTATTCTAGTACTACGACACATTTACACTACTTATCGTACACCACTCCTTTGAGAACAAACCGAGGGTGCGCAAATGTCTGAAGAGGCAAAGGTCTTTGTCCCTTCTATAACGCCGCCAAATGCTAAACACGATTATGCTATGAATTGTTAAATAATACAACGATAATTAGCGATATTTCATTTGTGTTTAAGTATTTATACAGTCGGTGTGGAAAGTATTCCTACAGCGATCAATTTCAAATAAAACTGTGTGCGTAAACTTCAGTTATAAATTTTAAGCAAAAAAAAAATGATTAATAAATATTCTTGGATGTTTGTAGAAAAGATTTCGTGAAAACTAAAGTTTATTTTCTTCAAGATTAATAAAAATAACGTAAGAAATAGATGCACAGAAAGTATTCGTACGTCTCTCAAGTACTCTTTAAATTTACTCGTCTACCTCTACTAAGATAGAAGATAGTGATTTTACGTGAAACTTGAAAAACTGTCATAAGTTTACCGAGTGTCCTCTAATCGAATGATAATTTTTAATTTCCAACATCCGCCAGAAATATCTATCTTGTTTAGAATTAAATTTCTTCACATGGAACAGCAAAGTTTTTATTACTAACATAAATTTTCGACTATGAAATAAAGATCGTTCATGTGAAATATTTATTTTTCAATTTTTGTACGAGGATGATACATCAAAGAGAGATATAAAGCTGATGGTACCTCGTTCGTTGTATTACACTTACATCTTAGAACTGTGTTC
The DNA here is from genome assembly GCA_028453745.1 of Agapostemon virescens. Classification (NCBI taxonomy): domain Eukaryota; kingdom Metazoa; phylum Arthropoda; class Insecta; order Hymenoptera; family Halictidae; genus Agapostemon; species Agapostemon virescens. The sequence goes on from CM052098.1 coordinate 4,529,103, forward strand.
GAATTTTATTCCATCTCTCCCTCTCCCTCATCCTCTCGTACCCTTCGGCGTCTTTTGAACTTTTAAAACGAATTTTTACGAACTAATAGTTTAACGAAGAAGACGCAGTTCACACTAGGAGGAATAGGTGCTGTGGAATTTCTTATAATTTGGGTCATGATCCCGTATTGTAATCGTTGAAAATCATATTAATCGTTTCTCATACGGTATAACGATGGCGACTGGAATAACAATGACACGCATTTCTGCCCTATTTCTGACGAAGCACGTATTATTTTTTAGCAAATATTCAACAGACAGGCAAGCCTAATCGTAGTTTGGTAGTTCTAGTGTTAAACGGTCTACAATGCAAATTGTGCATATACATAAAGTTTAAATTTTAAGATTGAAGTCTTCAACTGAATTAGCAATCAAGATAAAAGCATAATTTTCTGGATATTCTTTCTTGATAGATTGTGTGTGCTTTTCAACTATTTTGAGAAATGGCATTGAACGTTCTATTATTCTTGCAATAGTATGGAAACATTTCTTCTATGATCTAGACAGAGCTTCTGTAGTACGAAAAATAAAAATTGGCATAATCATTGCTGCTTTGTTCTTCTCTTCTATTAAAAACAAAATTTTTAAACACCAATGTTGTGCAACAAGGAGTTTCAACGCGTCATTTATGTGTCTGGAGACCATGTCTGTAGGGGTATATAAAAAGAGGGTATTCATTGCCTTGTAATAATAACGAGACTGCATTTATTAAAACTTCATAGAATTCTTATTGGAATATGTACATTATTGAATAAGTATATTCAACAATTTCTGGTGAAAACATTTTTATAACTACAATAATTGCGAAAGAAGAAACTAGGGACCAGTCGAAATGACTGGTTTGGCAGTTCTAGTGTTGAAGGTACACTCTTGAAAATACAAGTTAAAAATGAGGTGAATAATTTGCTCATAATTAAATTAATAGGAATAGCAGACACAAATTAGCAATTTAATTTTGGGCACGAAATTCCAACCACTGATAAACGTGGTTGCATGTGTATACCATCGTAAGAATTTTAGTATAGTATCTCTAGTATAGTGTTAAATGAAACAATTAATTCTTATTGACGAACGAAACTTAATTTTGTGATATTACTTGATATTTGTTAACTATATTGAATTTTGTTCAGCGCTGCTTGATAAATTGACCTCGTCATTCAGTTGGTTCGAATCTAAATAGAGTTTTGGTACTAAAACTAATTATGAAAGAAGGAAGGATCTCAGTTTCTGTGACGTGTGCACGGCGCAAAAGTAACGGGCACCAAAGTAGCGAGAACAGGACGCTGCGCTTTCAACGCAATGGTTTCTTATCGGACCGGTATTACGCACTGGGTGTCTCAGAAATATTGTCAATCGTCTTGCATAGGGTGTTTAACCAGTTAGCTGTGTTTAACGAGCATACTCGTCATGGAAAATTGGCAGTATTTTGTGTCAAAATTTAGTTACCATTGACTATTTAAATTGTAATTTTAGCAAAAACTAAAATGTATTTGTAAATTTCAATATGTCTAGAATATTTGGAGGTTAAAACGAAATAAAGCAAACAAATAAGAAGTATAAATAGTTTCTGGCTAGAACTTTTCATTTTCGCGACACACATAGGTTGCGCGTTTTGAAAAGAGGAGGGGGGGGGATAAATTAAAATATATTAAATGTAACGAGAGAAAATTAAAATATTTTTACTATTTTTCAAATAAGATTTATCCTTTAGAAGAATAAATAGGATTATTTAATGGATTATATATTGTCATAGAATTATTTTCCAGCTATGGTCAAAATGATGTTAGGAATAAAATATTTATTATTTTCTATTTATTCTGGTGTACGCATTACACATTGCCCGGTACTTCTTTAGAATCACCAGCATCTTTTGTTGTTTCGTTGTCTTTGTGTTTTATTTTGTGCAGTGAAAATATCGTTCGTATTTGCTTTCGAAGCTACTTGCTTTCTAAACTAGTTATGCAAAAGTCTATTTGATCTTGGCATACTCATTACACAGTGTTCGGAATTTCTCTAAAGACACCTTCACTTTTCCAGAATATTATAAAAGTACTGTTAATTCTGTTGCTCCATTGCATCTATATTTAGATTTTGTTACTATTTAGATATATAAAATATACTGTCTACTCGACTACGTTTAGATTACGCATTATTGTTAAAATTTCTATAAACTAATCCCGTTTCTACTTGTATTTGAAGAGGATAACTACGGTGAAATGCAAATACATATATTCTATTTACTGGTGTTCAAATTCGTGCAAATTGCATATTTGTCATAATTCGATTCTCTTCTGTGAATATATCGCGAAGAAAAGAATTATGGAATGAGGAAAATGCAATCCTTATAAAAGTGTAGACCGTATAGGCTGTTCTAATCGTATAATTACAAAACAATTAATCGTTCGTATACAATGATAAATAATTGTATAAATATAGGTGAAAATTACGGGAAAAGCTTGTCGAAGAAACAACAGTTTGTTGTTAACGAAGCCTGTGACTAAAGAAACGAAAAGTGCAACACAAACTTCAAGCTAAACTAGAGTTGCCAATAACAAGGATATGCAACAAATATTATATATTTTTATACGGTATTATTGCACAAAACTGTTACGCAAACCAGTCCTTAAAGACGAACAAAAACGTGCTCGATTTTACGCGAGTATACATGATCTGCAAAAATAAGAAACTGGTTCGTTTCAAATGAAAACAAGTTCAATCTAGATGGCTGCAAATAGTACTAGCATGATCTGGAAAGTGAAATAAAATGGCAATGAATCTTAATGTCGGTGACGGTTCGCTAATGATTTACCTGCGATCAAAGTCGAGAGAGACTCCAGTTTGTGTCGTTACCTACAAAGTGAATCTAGAAACGTACACGGCTCTGTTAAACATGCTTTTAATATTATTTATCGAAAACGTTGAAGATGGCAGTTTCATTTATCAAAAAATTTATCAAAAATACTCGTTCTCCAATACGAATCTCATAAAAAATATTGTGGTAGCATTCTACCAGAAATATAGCAATAGCAAACAGCATGATCCATCCAGTTACTGAATTGAGGAATGTAACGTGGGCGTCTGATGAAATAGAGACACTAAAAAAGTTAATTCTATCAATATCAAACTGAATCTTGAATGTTATTCAACAAAGTGAAAGTTGCATTAACTATTGATATAGAAATAGGAGGAATGCAATTGTTAATTTAGGGTTGATTTAGGAAAACTACAATTGACTTTGTAGAAACTTTGCATTTCGTGTTTTGTTAAATTATATATCTATGTATTTCTTGAAATAAATGATGTACTTGTTTCTTAAAATCAATGTATGCTTTTCCTTTAATTAATTGCAATACAATGCAGAACACATATTGTACATCACTATGGAATAATAATAGAAATTTGTAAAAAACAATAGTGACTTTATAAAAATTTTGGATAGGATAGTTACTAAAGAAAAAATTCGCTCGAGCTGACAATACTAAAAATGAGTTATATTTTATTAGTCTTCTTAATTTCATGTTTTGATCGGGAAATATTCTCTTATTAGATGTTCTGACACAGCCGATTCGAATTTTCATCAATTCTTAAATTCTCTTTCGCATTAAAATTCAAGAACTCGTGAAGTTTACTATTTTTGATATTTAAGCCTTTGATACTTCATTATTTTTAACAGCAAAAAGTATCTGCATCAAAATCTCTAACATTTACGCTTTTTCTACGTTCTACTTACTCTTAAGGAAAGACGCTACTAAATATGTATGCTGGTATACTTTTTATCGCCACTAAACATCGAATAAATATTTATTTCCTTGTATGTAGTTAATAAATTATACTATACAAAAGTATTCGGACACTTTTTAAAACGGCATAACTTTTTCAAAATTGAACCAAGCAACTTGTATACATTTTAGATGGTAGAACAACTAGCATTATTTGAAATTATAAAAGAAATAAAAAAGATATGGCTCTCAAACTTTTTTAACTGAGCTCTTAACGAAAATTTAAGCAATCCTTTTTATAAATCTGTATCACTTACATGCATGTTAAAACTTCGAAATCGCTTGACGCGGAATCACGCTACAAACATAGAAGTTGGAAAAACCTCGAGATTTCTTACAATTATGGTTCAAAAGTCACGAAAAACTGCGATTTTCACTATCTTTCATCGTTTGCAGCTCATAAAGACGATAACCGATGTAAATCGAATTTTCAGCACGTATGTACAGCAAAATACAATGTTTAAAGTTTGGTTACAAGTTCAGATGAAATAGTTTAAAAATATAATTTTTTATTTCTTTTATCTCGTTCCAACCAAATGCAGACTTTACAAGAAACATTTTCGTATATTGTCTAGTAGACGGTCTTCTATTACCTAAATACAAAAAAAAAAAACAAATTGCTCAGTCCAATTTTAAAAAAAGTTATTCCATTGTAGAAAGGGTCGAAATATTTTCGTGACCGACTGTAAATACTGATAGAACGATTTATCGAAATTAAGTTGCTTCAATGTAAAACTATCGTGCAATGAATAACCTCCAAGGAAATCATAAAAGGTAGATTCCCGTTTCTAATTGTAAACTTGTGTAAATAAAGAGTCCTTATTACTGAAATGCCGCGATGCGCGACGCGGAGAGTTCGCCGAACCCACAATATATTGGCTCGCTTGCCGACTATGAAAAAAATGTACTTTTACTAATATTTAACAAAGGTGTCAATACAAACGATAACGAGCTCAATTGTTATACACTATAGCATATCGTAAATATAACTTTAGACAACGGTTTCTAGAATCTTGATGCACAGTTCTACGCCGAAAACGTGCCAGCTCGGAAAGACGATCGGCGAAACGATACCGAAAACAGTGTTGTTTTCAATATTTTCTAGAGAGATCTCTAAAACTTCTACCTAACAATAAGCCGCGTTAAATTCAAGATAACGGAGAAAAGTGCCCAGAACTGACACCACAATGATAATCAAAAATGGCGGATAGCTCTATTTAAAATAGTAAGGGTAAATTAAACCTTAACAAGAATAAGATACTTCGACGACTCCCACTTCGTCTTTCACGCTTCATGCTACTGCTACTTCTCAACAGACTATAGTACTTTGCCCACAACTGTCATCTCGTAGATGATTTAATCTTGACTTCGAGGCAACTGTCCGAAACCGGATCTATAAGTAAATGTGATCAAAGATTCGTGCGAACGGAGATCCGTTCAGGTTCTCGTCCGATCACACCCGAGTTTTTCCGTCTCAAGCCGAAGCTCGGGTTCCCGATACTTGGGACTTTGGACGCTCCAGCACACTCCTTGAAATACAGGGTGTCCCAGAAATGTTGAAAACCTTGAAAGGGGTGGTTGCTAAGATAATTTGAAACAACTTTTTCCTTTGCGAAAATTTTCCCCGTCAGCTTTGTCAAGGAGTTATTAATGAAAACCACGGACCAATCAGAGCGCGGCTACAACGAATGGCGAAGCAACATTCAGCGGGACTTGTCGCTGAACGGGAATCTATAGCCACGCTCTGATTTGTTCGTGTTTTTCATTAACATCGATTTAACAAAGCCGGCGTGGAAATTTTTGTTACGGAGAAAGTTAATTCTAGTGACTTCAGCAATGACCCATTTTAAGTTTTCCAATGTAAAAGCAGTTTTTTAAGCCTCATTTTGTTATGGGGCAATTATTGAAACACCTATTAATAGGCTTCCGTTCGGTAAAGTGTTAATATTATACGAATTATCTGTAACATATTAATTTGTAATATTTGACACCGTCAGTCCCCAGGAACTGACGTAGCATTCAACGTGTTAACATTCCGTAAATCTGGTGTTAAACAAAATGTGTATTTACTTTTAATCAACACCGAAAGGGGCACAGGATTATTAGAGACACCATGTATCTAGAGGTGGACGAGCGATCGGGCCTCGGAGTGGGGTGGCGCTGTCTCGTGTGCGCGGCGTGCGTGTGCCTCGGGACGCGCAATGGCCGCCGTGACCTAACGTGCGGCGGTTCAATGTCAATCGTCTTTAATTTTCCCGTTTTAATTCACCGCTCCACGCCCACGAAAATGCGCGCTACCTCGTCGTGCATACAGTCGACGCGTTTCTGCGACACGGTGTGCTTCGACAGCAACGTGAAAGACAACGGGAACGACAGACATCACGGATCTCACTGTGCCTTCGTTAACGCGGTCTCCTCGCGGATGTTTTCACCGTCTCCGAGATCGGCCGTGGAAGCTGCTGACACGCGTCAGAGCGTGTCGGAACGGTGTTCGTCCGGTTTCTGTACCGCGGATAATCGGCCGAAAAAGACGAGTCAGTAAACATGGATTTCCGACGTGTACCCCCATCGGGCGGCTTTCGTGTCTCGTGAAAGTGGGCCTCCTTACGGATCACGTTCTCGACTGTCGATTTTTCGTACGCAAGAACAGTCCGCGCCAAGAGGAAGTGCCAATTGACGGTTTAATGCGCGCGTTAATACGGTGTACGGCACTGTGCACGACACGAGTGCTGGTCCTCTATATCTCGCGGACACCCGTGACCCGTGTTCCGGGTTCCGTGTTCCTCACCGAACACTTATTTTCTGTGCCGAAGTACGGTGTGCAAAGTGACAGCGATACGACGTGAGAGTCACTGACAGAAGCAACAAGTGGGTTTCGTGTGTACCGAGGCCGAGGGTTGAGAAAAGCTTGTGGTCGGCTTTCGACCAATCACGCTTCACCGAGACCTGCGCTGACCATATTCCCGCGGCAAAGAAAAACGCGCTCGACAGCCAAGGTTCAAAGGGCAAGTATAATAATACGATGTGTTTACCCTAACGCGTTTATTAAATCAATTAACGAACATTACATTTAAAAAGAACGAAGGGAGTTCGTAATTATATGCTCGACATCTGACGCACCAAGTGTCTTTTCACCGACAATCTTTTCTGTGGTAAGAACTATTTTGTCACGGCGTATGCAACGAAACTGAACGGACGTTATTTCATTGTATCGGTGTGACGCGAAGAATCTAAACATAATTGTATTAACAGTATTAATTCGTGCGCGTTTCTTTGGAAGTATTTATTCCGCTGGATAATATTTTTAGGTTTTACAGAGAGTTCTAGACATGTACTATCGTAGAAGGAAAAGTTGTGCCGGAGTTACTGTGTCAAGAGCCGATTTATTCGAATAACCTGCGTAATCGACACGGATGGTGGATGCTAGGCATAAAGTAGCCGACGTATACTCGCTCTGCGAATCGGATTAGTTCGGATGCACGCGTATCAAACTTTCCATCAGAAAATTTGCATACGTTTGAAAAATATACATACGGATACCTGACATTCAATTATAGCAAGCTGAGCAGTAGAAATGTACAAAACCCGATCGGGATATCTAGAAAAATAAATTCTGAACGGGATTAACACTAGAACTACCAAACCAGTCATTTTGTTACTGGCACCTAGTTTTTTCTTTCGCAATTGTTGAAGTTAGAAAAATGTTGTATACCTTACAATGATAATTGTATGAAGTCTTAATAGATGCAGTCTCGTTATTATTACTGAGCAATATATATCGTTGGATTTATTGTTCGGTAGTTCCAGTGTTAAGATAATAGGCGAATACGACGGAAATAGTTTTAAAAATGGGAAGAGAAACTCCTTTGATAATATTAATACGCTTATAATGGTGCTCTATGAAATGCAATGCAATCGAATGTTTATTGGTCTCCTAAAAAATGGAGGCGGACTAAAAGAATGTAGAAATTATAGTTACAGCCGCTATTTACATTTCCAGTTTTTTAGTATAAATGAACAAAATTATGCATTTAGCGATTATTGCGAAACGACGTCTTGAATGTTTAGTAAATATTATACAGAGCGTCTCTGTAATATGTATAAAAGAATAGCCATATAAAAAGAAAGCCATATCTTTTTCATAATTTTACATGTAAATTATAACGATGAAAATATAAAAAGGATTGTTCATAATTTTCCAGATCATTTAAAGGTAATTTTACGGTTTTAAATCAGTTATATTTCCATTCCGAATACAAGACAATACTTTTAAATTACATTCGGTCAATGTAGGGTTGCAATGCAATCGATATTTTTTGAATTATCGATCGATAACTAATTCTATGAATGATAATATAAACATCCCCTTTTAATAACGTAACATGCAATCCAAATATTAAAATTTTTATTGGCTTGTCTACCACTGAAGAAAACATGTGAACTAGAGCCAGCAAAATTATAATACATCGCTAATAAAATGAATGAATCGAATATTGTACTTTATGACTACATTACAACCACTTGAATGAGATGCCCCCAATAGCTTCGAATAGCTGCCTGGTTAAGAAGCGGAATGTTTCCAGTTGAAGAACAATCTTTAACACTTTTTGCAATGTGAATTGCAGCATCGTCCAGCTGGAAAATGAAATTTGTAGCATATTGGAATCAACGTGTGCAACAAACTTTGTAATTTATACTTGAATTAAATTATTTGAAACCGTTCATTCGGTGTTCATCAAGTACAATATCAGCTATTCTATTGTAATAAAAACTGGTTCAAATACCTTGTACCTTTTTTATGAGTTTGAGGTCGCATTCAGAAATTCTTAAAGATCTTAAATGTATATCCTTGGATTGATTGTTCAGTAGTTCTACTACTGTTGGAAGTATGTGAACTAAATTTCTACTAGTCCGAAAATTATGGTTATCGATGGAAATAAGTTCAGTGAAAAACTACGCGTCATGTGGCCTCGACGCGCCGTTTGAAAATTGTACAGAATTCTCTCCGTAATTGTCGAAAACATTTCGACCGTAACTACCGAAATTTTGTCCCCACCACTGGGAGATTCCCCTCGGAACCATACTATACACATTCGACGATCGAGCCAGAGGGGAATCAAACGTCGGTGAGACACACTAATGCAACGAAGCAGTTCAGATGATTCAGATGATTCAGAAAAAATAGAATTTTTAATACATTCTTTAAACAAAATACTTTTGTTAAAATTTTCTTGGGCGACTACATTTCCCATTGAAAAACACACAAGTTAAGAAAAAATTCAAACAACATTTAGTGACAAAACATCTCTCAATACTTTCCCGACTATCCAATATATTTCAGATTCTAGAACGATGTGTTGTGATTCGTGATACGCATCGAAATCGAGTAATTGGACGTTTTTGATATTGTTGCAAATATTTCAAATATCTTGTATGCAGAAACGTGTAAATTGAAAGTGCCTATCAATCGTTTGCGTTTACTTTCTACGCTCCAATTCTCCCCTGTTGTCCTTTTATATCTCGATCACTTATTTATTCTTCAATATCTTTTGTTCCTGTTTCACAGATACCAATCTCTATATGATATCGTTTTTTATATGATTTCATTTTTCACTGCAGCATAGCTAAATAGGGTACTTAAACTTTATTCTGTTAGGTGTCTAGTTATCTGATATCTCGAGCGTAGAAAACCTATTCGTATTTCTTCAGAGAAAATTTTATTTAACACTAGATGTACCAGCTATTTAAGTATACCTATTTCTACCAAAACCAGTTAGAATGACTGGTGCATAAGAAAAAATGCTTATTGAGGCTTTCAGTCTTTATTCACTCTTAAAAAAATGACAAAAAAAGTTGAACAATATTAATTGTAATAGATAAATGGATTTATAGACATTGTCAAATAACAAAACGCTTAATTGTTTACAGTTTGTTGGTCAAAATTTCTATATATGTAGATTTTGCTATGTGTACACTTTCCGCATACACTTTTTTTGCATGTATTGCAAATATTTGTAGTTATAAACAAATAAATATAAATATATAAAAAAAATTTAATTTTTTATGTTTTAATCAGTATCAGCATATTGAACCCTTTTAGTGCTGAGCGAAAGTATCGTACCTATGCGAAGAATACCGGGCCAATTTGACGCATTTCTTAAGGTTTTAGAAAATAAAAACCAAACTAAGAATAATATTTACAAAATTCGTGTTACAAAAACGCTGCGCGTCATACGTATCGGCAAAGAATTTGCATCGTTGCCCGATATTAATATTTAATACATTCATTATTTTTAATATAGCTGAGTAGCCCTCGTTAAAAATGCCAGCCGCAATAAAAGCGGAGGTTTCGATAATTTTTGCTCCGGAATTTAGATGCATTGGATTTAGGCGCCAAACCGTTGAATTGAAACTTTCATTGGAATTCTGTGTGTGTCCACCTAGATACCTGGTTAATAAATCCTCCTTTGAAGGTTCTTCAGATATCGGTTTTAAATGTTTAAGGACATCTGGGTGAAGTGGACTAGGATGATTAAAATTATCTAATTCACCTTTCGCTTCAGCTTTGCGCCACTTGCACCTGACGCTTACCTGTTCGGCTAGCTGTATCTCCCAAAATACACAAAATTTAGCTGTATAACTTTATACACGTATTCTAGACACATACTGGAATCAATTTCAAACAAAAATCTAAAATTTTCATCTTATAAAGTGTATTCCCCCCTTAAGTGTAGTTTTGATTCTTTGTTTATTAATAAAATCTCACCACAGAGTTGTATATAATAATCATTAAGAATGCCTACGAATAAGATGGAAAAATTCTAACTAAACTTGTTATCCGCAGGTTGAAGTGTCGAAGATAGCAATTAGATGCGCCGACAGTGAAACGATCATCGGTGATTCGCCGATCCGTGAACCACTTAATGCAGGGAGCCACGCGAAATGTTACTTTCGTATTTCACGGGGAAATCGCGACTGACCAAGCAACGATTGCAGGAACTGCAGGAAAAGTGTTGCAAGGCTACGAATGCACTCCAGTGGAACGCGGTCGGCAAGAAGAAATTGTGCAAATATGCTGGAAGTAATGATACGTCGATGCTCAACACTTCAAATAATCATGTAGAAAAACTGGAAATGATAAGAGGAAGATAGAATAGCATTTCTACAGGATCACACGTATCATTCAACGAATACGTATTTACACTTCGCAAGAAAATGAGATGAACGAAAGCTGAAGACTGAGAAACATTCATGATCGCTTTCATATTTACGAAAGAGACATATTTTTTGATAACTTTTCTTAGATCGTATAAGACTCACGCCGAGAATATGGCGGCAAGTTTTTGAAAAGTATTTTTCAAATTGCGTGAAATACTTCCAAATCGAATAAGCAGCAGCTAAAACGAAAGCTGATCAATCGGTAGGTGCGAGAATTAAAATTCATTTTTATAAAAAAAAAAAATAAAAAAAGGTAGCAACGGTTGCTAGCAATTAAGCAAAGAATATTCTAAATTTTTATTCTCATCGATGAGAACACGTCGCCGAGAGATAAATTATATCAATTGTTTCGCGAGGACCAAATATACAAATTACTGGGATCACCGAGAGTACATTTAAGACAATCGATCTTTATGATCGTTAAAAGTTTCGAATTGTTCTCTAAATATGGCTGCGGGGGGAGAAGAAGTTGTACCAGAGGCACCGTGGTATGCCAAATTCTTTGAGCATTGGAGAAACAGAAATCGAGTGGGTCCTGGAAAGGTGGAGCTTGCCGATTGCGACTTTTTCATTGTCGGACCACGACGAACTTTGAGAATCTTGAGACCGACCTTGAAAAGCGGTTGGTACTACGAGAACACCAATGACAGGCCTGAATCTATCGCAGACAATTTCTTCACTCGTTGGTCGAGGAGACCGCATTCGTCGGGGAACTGTAGGTGTTCTTTTCGACAGTCTCGGCGCTTGAGTACCACCGAGGAACAAATCCTATCTGCGGAGTTGAATAGAATTCGAACAAGCCTCTGCGAAGCTGAGAAAAATGAACGAGCGATCGAGGAGTTGGAGCAGAGAGTGTCGATGAATTTGCAGAGACTGAAAGTACCTGAAAATCAACAACCAAAACCAGATGAAAACGGCGTGACGCCTGCGTGCGTCGAGGAAACGTTAGGAAACGATCCGCAGGTAGATGAACAAACGATCAAAAATAAAATCGTAAAGGACTTGGAGAAGTATATCAACGTGCTGCTCGAAGAGATTCTCGATGACACTGTGAAATACATTGCCAGCGCCGAGGATACCGTTATCAAAGATGCAACCGACTCGGAAAAGAAGAACAAGAATTCTACGGCTCGATCGGACGACAATAAAGGGCCCTCCGACGAAAGGAAATCTACGAGCAGAAAGTATGTGGGTAACGAGGAATCGTTCAACGACGTAAGCTTCTCTTTCCATCCAGATAGGATCGACAAGAAACAAAAGGAATCCGAATGCAAGACCGCGACGTTAAGTAACGGAGAGGGATACGTTAATCGCGGATTCATCGGTTCCTCGATCGATCCGGATTCCTTGGATTTCTACTTGCGTCGATCAGCCGGTACGGAAGTCACCTTAGAACAATTGGATTGCATCGATTCGGGGATAAACAGCGTCGAAACGATCGAGTTCCAGCCGGATCAAGAGCCTAGCCTGGAACAATCTTTGCTGAGAATCATCGATGAGAAACTCGGTAGATCGCTGCCTCTGAGGAACGGTTGGGAGGACTTGTGCGGCACAGGTGGCCAGGACAACGATCCTCAGGGCCAGCCGACAAAGAGAACGGATGAGGAGGTGATTCCGAGAAGTGGCAAGCAGCTGAGCAACGATGGAGGCACAGAGAGATCGGAGGTCACTGGGAAGAATGATGCGGAAAGCGGCGAGCCGCAGGATCCGAGCGTTCAAACCGCTGGGGGAATCGATATCTCGACGGATAATCTTGGGGGTAGAGAGCCAGCGGTGGATCTCAAGGAGCTAGAGGAAATTGTTAACGAGCCCAGTTTCGAGAATCTGCGGCTGGAATTCAAGGACAACGGCAACGAACCGTCCTTGAAGCACAAAAAGGGTAACGCAATGTCGAAGCTTTGGGAAAAGTTGTGCGTGAATCCGGCCGAGTCGAACGAGTCTATAGAAAAGAGTAACATCAAGGAAAAAGTGCCGGCGTTCCAGGTGAAGAAGGAGGCGGCTTCCATCGAACTCGAAGATTGCAGAAAGGTGTGGCCGGACATCGACGAAACGTCGACGGCCGGCTACGAACAGAATCCTCATGATTTGATCACCTTTAGGAGAAATCGGAAGCCGATGATCGTATTCATTCATGGATTTGGATCGTCCGCAGAAATCTTCGAACATCAGCTTCGATATTTCTCTGCTCTGGGATATCCTTGCATCGCGCCGGATATGCTGGGCCACGGCATGAGTTCGGCACCTAGTCGGTCCAGAGATTATCACTTTAACAAGCTCTTGAAGGATCTTGACACGGTCTTGTGTCACTACGCTTTCAAGCCCGGACAAAAGTGCGTCCTGGTAGCGCACAATTACGGGTAAATATAAAAATACTCTTTTTCTTTTAATTTCTTCTGTTTTCATTCATTGTTGCTATGATAATCAATCGATGCTGCGAAGCTTTATTTTCTTTACGAAAAACCGAGCTTCTTTAACGTTAGGTTTATGGAGCCCCTAAAACTTACTGTTTTGCATCACTTTATAATAATAATAAAAATTTATCTATGAAAATTTTTAGTCGTTCTTTCTACAATACAGGGTGGTCCACGCAATTGTTTCAAGTTATAACTCCGTTATTATTGCATTTACGAAATAATGCCAAAGGAGAAAGATAAATGGTTCGAAGAGCACTACATCTGTAGGCCTTTAAATTTTTTTTAGATGCAGCAGTGCATGTGCAATCAACAATTGCATCATTTCTTTAAATAGAAATGCATATTTGTTTTTACGCAGATCGATTCTTCTGTTCATTCTACGTACAAAATGATTAGAGTACCATGGCAAAAAAATTCTCGAGATATTTTCAAAAAAGTTTTTTCACAAAACTTCCTGATTCATTTGCAAATGATAACAATATTTCTTTTAAATAATTTTACATAAAGCACAATGATATATTACAGACTCTGTTGTTTGCTAAAAAATAGTTATGTAGTTCTGAACATAATTTTCATTGACCATCTATTTAGTTTGTCGTCTTACAAACGTTACAACAATAGTATAATCACTAGGACTCCATGTCCGAACATTGTTGATTATAGAAATTTCTTTTTCTCAATTTCCTTTTGGTCTGTTCAGTTTCAGCTCTACTTTCTGCAAGTTCATTCCTATATAGAAAACGTTAAGATCTCACTTCGCCGACAAATGTAATGAGAAAGAAAGTAGGAATAGTTTCGCAAACTATATTGAATTGTCGATACTAAGATTAATAAAGTATAATACATACAATCAACAAACAATACGTACTTCTTGTGGAGAATATATTTCGATGAAGTTTAATGATCTCGATAATGAAACTTTCACGGAGGAGAAAATTTAATAAAATACCTTATTCGCTTGGTCTGCGTTATATTAGTACCGTACAATTATTCTTGTGCCCGAACACCTGTTTTACAGCCTTTTCTTTTCATATTATTATAGTTCGTATTCAAATGAGTCTGGGATTTTTATTTATTTCAAGGATACATTCACCGTTTTTGTTTTTAATTTTTATATAAATAGTGTTTACGTGAAAAAGGTATTAAATGATTGAAAATTTAGAGTTTTCATATGGTGTAACGTCAGTGATCATGATGCATGCTACGATATAGGGCACGATAACGTCGATTGTCACATAAGAGCGTCAATGGAAGGTAATAAGATGTGATTGCGAGATGTATTATATCTCCTGTACATTGTAACTGGGGTTAAGTAATGCCATAGCTCTATTAAAATCATGCTAGCATCGGATAAACAAAAGAGGGAATATTATGTAAGACGATCCTGAAAGATACAGTCAGATCTTGGTTATCGTAGTAGTGATAAATGAATTGAACGATTATCAGAGAGTTCAATCATCAAAACATTGATATCGAAACGAATAAGATAGACAAATACAAATAGATATCTATAGAGAACGTTTTCACTTTGGATGAATTTGCGAATAAATTTGCTATGAGGCAGAATTAGTATTTAGTAATAACAAATTAATCCTTAGCACTCGAATGACGCCTCTAAAGAGGTATTAAAAATTGTCATAATATTATTTAAGCTATTTTTACATCGCTACGTTTGCAGTTAAGAAATCGTTACAAATTTTAGTGTTCTAAATATGAGTAGCAGTAATTAATTCTCGTATGAAAAAAAGAAAATAAAGTATATACAATGAAGCTATTACAGGTGAAAATATTGTTTCGATTTTGAAATGGAACTGATTCGAGTACAAAGGGTTAATGTTAAAAAAATGATCTAGTTATCAGCTAAGAAAGCTTGAAAATATTTACAGAATTCAATTGTTATTCAATATTAACATTCATGAAAGTAGTAGAATTAAACAATCTTTTATACGAATGTAATGTTATTCGATTGAATTATTAGTTTATACAATCATAATCTTAGCGAAGACTGTGCATGACAAATAAGTGGAAAAATAAAAACTAAAAAATTACGAAATATTTATTGTTGTAGAATACATTAGGCAAACATAGCTTTACATAGAATTTTGAAATCTAATTATAACGGGTGAATTAGAAGAATTAATTAAAATAAAAGAAATTACTCTAATAACTTTTTGTAGCGCAAATAAATTTGGAAGAAATAACCGAACATAGAAAATAACATTCGAGAATTTCGAATGGAATTCATCACAGAATTTGAAGATAATCCGATCTTATTATACCTTATACTCTGTACAAAAATCTCCGACTTAAACATTTTATCATTATAAAATTGTTTAACCCTGACTAGCAGAAAGTTGACATGTAATCGCGAAACTTATCTTCGGCTATTTAAAAGCATCTCGTATATCGTAATTCCAGGATACATGCGAGACTATGCCTTATCGAATATCTGAAGATTACAAATTCCTTGACGTTTGAATCGGTGGGTATTCGTGTAATTAGTTGCACGCGTTTGCCTGACAAAATGAATGATATGATTAAACTTGAAACCGCATTTGATCTACATTCTTCGGATTCTTCGGACAAATTAAAAAGATTACTTAATTTTTACACGATTTTATCATGCAAATAACTTTCCCCTAAATAAGAACAAATGCATGGGAAAATAATTAAAATAGTAGTAATTTTTTGAATCGTTGCAAAAACGCCATGACTTGCACCTACTCGGTTTTCAAAGCATTCACACGATAACGATCGATGCATACAATTTTGTAATAAAAAGTAACTGGAGTTTAACGAAAGAAAAGAAGCAAAGCATAAATTGCATCGTATAACGAATGTAGCATAACATTGGTATCACACCTGAAAATCTACCTGATGATCTGCACTACATATCTTGGTTAAACAGGGCTGTAAAAAAGTTATAGGATGATTTACGATTTGATGACTGCGAGCAAAAGTTTTAAGGAAAGACGTATCGGCGAATGCTTTCCGTTCTCTAGATATAGTTACTCGGTTATTTCATCATTGCACGGTGATCAACACTTCCGGTTGATTTCTAATTATATTGCACACACACTGCGTGCTTCCGTAATTTCTAAAGAATTTATACTGCGAAGCGAGATCAACGTCTCGATTTAATTTCCTGACTTTTTCACTAATTATTCTTACGTTTCGCAATGGGAAAAATGGGGTTGATAAAATGAAGCTACCTGAAGTCTCCTGAAACGCTAGCCTAGAAAATGAGGGCTCTTCTTAAAGAGGAAGGTTTGAGGAAGATTTTCGCGTTTGAATCATGTCGATTGCTCTAATAGTCTGGTCGGGGCACGACTTCAAAGATTGCCAAATATGGAAGGGACGATCACACCTTTTCTCTAGATATTTATACAAACATTTATCGTACTCTACCGTTTGGTTTGAGTT
>CM052098.1:4546075-4569811 GCA_028453745.1 Agapostemon virescens
TAACGCTGGCTACAAGTAACTGGACACGTAGGCAGTGTGCATACCAATTTTCAGCTCGATCGGAATGAAATTGCGGCCGTGATGCGATTTTGAAACTTTCGACGCTTTCAAAATCGCGAAAATGGGCAAAATGGGGTTGATAAAATGAAGCGTCCTGAAGTCTCCTGAAACGCTAGCCTAGAAAATGTGGGCTCTTCTTAAAGAGGAAGGTTTGAGGAAGATTTTCGCGTTTGAATCATGTCGATTGCTCTAATAGTCTGGTCGGGGCACGACTTCAAAGATTGCCAAATATGGAAGGGACGATCACACCTTTTCTCTAGATATTTATACAAACATTTATCGTACTCTACCGTTTGGTTTGAGTTAGGTCTGAGTTCGATTTGGGTTTGTTTGAGTTATATCGTGGTATAATTCGTTTGCATATTTCAATAGTGCAGGTAGTAAACTGCGGGAGACGAAGAAAAAAGAAAACAAGATTCAAAAATCTGAAATGTGAAATGTAAAACATTATAAATTGTGGTGGGAGCAGCCCTCTTTGCCCTTCACCATACCAACCTCCACCAAGTTAAACTACATCTTCTCGTTGAGATCCTGCATATTCATTATATACAAACTAAATTTTATATGTTGATCACACCTTTTATTACGCGGAATCTATTCTAGTAGCAGTAACAGGTTTTTAAGAATATCTCAGAAACGTAAGCTGAATAGCAATAACATGCATAAGGAAAAGTTGTTTAGAATGACCTTGACAACATATTTCAAGGACATCAAAATCGGCGAGGTGTATACTTTTCTGTATAATCACCAATGGAAATAAACGCTGCGATAAAACCTGTTATATACAAATAAAATATTAATATAAAAATAAATGTTTGTCTTTTCCATTATGTTGCAAAATGAGCAAATTAGACATCGATTTGTGAAAGAGTTCAATTACCTCCAAACATTCAAAGTGTTTTTGTGGTAGTCTATTGTCATCTTTACTCTTGGAAGTATTAAAAAGTGTTCCATTGCTATTCAAATTTCTTTATAATTTTCTCATAGACGACAATGTATTATTTTTTCTTTCGTAACCACACAACTTAGTAGTTTATTAGTAATTACTAGTAATTGCGTAAAATCCGCAGTAGAATTGTGACAAACCGAAAAATATAGCTCATCGGTGTGAGTGAAGTTCAACCCTTTGCACTCGAAGTTCTTTCAACTATAAAACCAAAGCATTTTTTCTACGGTAACATATTTTCATTCTACATAAATGTTTTCACTTCACATATATAAGGTTTTTTTACCGTTACTCGCGGTCACAATCGTTAAATTCTCCTCAATATTTTATATATAAAGATAGCGATGTTAAAATTCTTTTAAATAACAGTGTACCAATTTTTGATGGCGCCTCAGAGTCGCCACTCGAGTGCAAAGGGTTAATTCCAAAATTAAGACATTTCTTTCAACATGGAAAATTTTCATTCGAAGAAATTCTTTTTATATTATGCATTTGACGTTGAACAGTGAATTTTTTGTTGAACAGTTGAATTTTTAGCAATTCATAGAATACCGACGAATTTGGTAATGCGAACACAGTTTTGAAAAATGGTATTGGAAGTTTTACTGTCGCCTCAGAGTTGTCATTCGAGTGCGGAGAATTGATATTCAGAAATGTTTTCCAGTTTTATTGTGTAAATCGCTGATAAATATGATCGTTTATGCGATAATCACAACCTACGCGAAACGATGCTGTAATAACGAGGTGAGTTCCATCAATTCTGTGCGCGACATTGCATCACAATGTACACACGTAGGCAGTTGATTAAGTTCGCAAACTACATACGGTTCGGTAGCCGTCCCACGATTGCATTACAAAAATTAACACGTATGAACTACACAGATTGCGGCATTTACCTTAGCGTGTGGTGAACGTGCTGCGACCTCGGTATGAATTGTAAGAAAATGACATTGTCGATTCGCAGCAGACGGATTTAAGCGAAAACATTGGAAACGATTGGACCAAACGTCTTGATTTATCTTGAGCAATTAGTTGGATTGATTTAATAAACGATATGCAAAATGAATTTTGTAAATATTGGAATTGGTATGAATTACATGACCAATAAAAACGGAACTTTTTAAATATTTTTTATTTGAGCCACGTACTAAAAATTTTAACGACGCATCTGGTAGATCTATGATAGTTATACACGTGCAGAAAAATTCATTGAAATCGATCGACATACAGTGACTCCCATAAATATTCGGACACTAGGTATAACTAACTTTATGATTTAATAATTCGTTTGTTGATAAAGCAATCGCCCTGGAAATTGTTTCTAGCAATAAAACATTTATTAAGGATGATAAACATATAAAATTTATTTGAAAAATATACATACGTTTCATAATAAAAATTATTAAACGAAATAATGGACCATTTGTGGCTCACAAAAATATTCGGACACGTATTATATTTCTCTGGCAATCGCCTTCTGGGGACGCGATATTCCTAGAACGGGAAAACGTTTGTTTACAAACAGAATCTCGTGTCCCATTAGATGTCCATGCCACCTCACTACTGTCAGTAGTAAACGTGAATTCGTTCAAAATGGGTCGTAAAGGAAAGAATACGAGTTTCGATGTGCGACAGCTTGTAATTTTTCATTGAGAAAAAGGAAAAACCTATCGCGAAATTAGTGCAATGCTTCGTATAAGTAAGAGTACTGCTGCAGATATCTGTCGACGATTTTATATTGAGAATCGCATTGATTCTATTCCGCAAACTGGAACCGCAAGACCAAGTCTCTTATGTACGAGGGAAAAAAGCAAAATTATTCGGAAAGTGAAAAAAAATCCGCGCTTAAGTGCTCCAAAACTAGTTAGTCAGCTATTAGGAGAAAGCTCCAAAAATGTTTCAGCCGAAACAGTTCGGAGAGTGCTGAGGCAAGCTGGTTACAATGGAAGAGTAGCTAGAAAGAAACCATTTATCAACGAAAAGAATGGGAATAAACGAAAAACCTTTGCAAGAGAGCTAATTTCTAAGGATGAGACATGGTGGAAGGATGTCATATTTGCTGATGAAAGCAAATTCAATCTGTACAATTCTGACGGAAGAACTATGGTGTGGCGGAAAGCGAATAAAGAGTTTAATTTTGAAAATACAAGAGGTACAGTGAAACACGGCGGAGGCAGCGTAATGGTCTGGGGTTGCATTTCGTCATATGGAGTCGGTAACCTAGTGTTTATTGACGGTATCATGGACAAAAATCATTATTTAAATATACTCAAAAATAATTTAATTCAAAGTGCTGAAAAAATGGGGCTTAATAATACTTTTAAGTTTTACCAAGACAGCGACTCCAAGCACAAGTCACGTATTGTGCAAGAATTTTTATTATACCGCTGCCCCAAAATTCTTCAGTCGCCGCCCCAATCACCGGACCTGAATCCTATCGAGAATTTATGGGATGAATTGGATAGAAAAATTCGAAAAACCCCAATTACATCGATAGCTGAATTAAAACAAAGACTTGCAACTGAGTGGTCGAATATAACTGTTGAATATTTAAAAAAAATTACAAACAATATGCCAAACAGGTTAAGACATGTTCTTAAACAAAATGGTTATGCCACGAAGTATTAAACAAATTTTGTAACGCTAAATTACATTATCTAAATTGAAAAATTATTATTGTCCGAATATTTTTGTGAGCCAAAAATGGTACATTATTTCTTTTACTAATTTTTATTATGGAATTTATGTATATTTTTCAAATAAATTATTTATGTTTATCAACACTAATAGATCTTTTATTGCTAGAAACAATTCCCGGGACGATTGCTTTATTAACAAAGGAATTATCAAGTCGTAAAGTTAGTTATACCTAGTGTCCGAATATTTTTGGGAGTCACTGTACATACGAGCTACGTGCCATCGAAAATAGTGAAAATCGAAAACTGTACAAATTAAATAAATAAAAACCGTGTTTGTAGCAATGGGTCAATGTATGTGAAGCATAAGCAGCTCGAGTTGATCGTTCCTGCACTTTATAATGATGAAGTAACGATTTTAATGCTTTTTGTCACAGATGCAGTTTCGCAGCTGCCTTGGCCTGTAAATACGATAGTAATATACATCAGCTAGTCTTAATATCTGGAGGTGGACCAACTCCTTTAGCAGCACCCAGCACGGAAAGCGCCGGTCACTGTTGCCTCAGAGCGATCCTCGCTCCTTTCCTAATGTGTGGCCTTCACAGAGACATATTATATTCCGCGAGGGGCCGTCAACACCCTTACTGTGGTCCCGAGCCACCGGAACAATGGCCCTCGCACATGAAATACGTTTTGGACGGCATGGTTTGGCCGGATGGAGACTACGTTTTCCATAGAAGGATATGCACTCCGACGCTTCTTATACATGGCCTAAGGGACAATAAAGTGTCGCTCGTGCAGGAATGCCAAATGGAAAGGGTACGCGTGTAAACAGAATATTTTTTTGTTTCCATCCGTTTTTCATTTTTGTCTATCATGTTTCCGCAAGGTCAGCGATCAATAGAGTATTGAGAAAATAAAAACATTTTCTGTGACAGAAATCAAGAAATGAGCTGTTTATTTTGAAATTGGTCCAAGTTCATTTGTGCCCATGATTATGAAAGTGGTCTAAGTCATATATTTCTTGTTTCGAGGTATTTAATTATAATTGCATTTGAATAAATTAAAAAATATTTTTACGCTATGCGACATTTTAATTTATAATTTTATTAGTCTTGATTAATGGAAATTTATTATGAATATGAAATTTTGTGTGAATTTCATACGAAAATGTCGTTTTTCAAGTTTGAACTGACTTAGACCATTTTCAAAATTAACTGAATGACCTATAAATGACTTAAAGAGAATTATTCGAGAAATTATAAAAGTATCTTCATTGGAAAGCTTCGAATGAGTTTCATGAGCTTCGAATTCAGACATTGTAATAAAAATGGGACAAGGTCAGAATAGATGCAGTCTTATCATTATTACAAGACAATGTACATCAGTCGCGTTTATTACACGGTAGTTCTAGTGTTAATCACTGTATACCAGAAAAGTAAAAATATACAATAATTTTCAAACAATCGTTATGTTCATTATGTCTGACAAGTAAATATATATGTTTTTATTGCATTTAGTACATAATACAATGTTTCATTGAAAATTTAAAATGATCGTAGAATTTAGCAGGCCGGTAGTTTAGATTTCGAAATCGTGCATAAAATTCTCGAAACCGTGATCCTGAAGCGAAAATATCGTTTATATGCATCTTTCTTCCATTTGAGAGTGAAAATCGCAAATGAGCTTTCTAAATAATTAAGATCGTCGATACTATTCATGTTAATTGTTATGCTAGATTAACATTCATTCGAGAACACGCATCTACTGTAGTTGCAGTCCAACGCGTACAATTATTAGTGCTTAAAAATATGAACATAACTTTCATACAAGGTATACCACTTCAATGGAAACACCTAAATACGTCGGTTATTTACAGTTATAAGAGCAAAACTTCTTGCACAGTGTTATATAGGTTCAAAAACCACATCATAGTTGGGAACAATTCAGGCATTGAACAATTAACTGAGAATGAATCGACGAAACTAATAAAAACATATCAATTAAGTTTAATAGCAACTGTGAATAACAACCATGAGTAAACGATTTTTCTGAATTTTTTTCCTGGAAACTATTGGCAATATAATAGTACATAAATTCTTGAAAGACTATTGCAAATGAAATATAGTATCAATATTGTTGGTGTAGTGTCTATAAAATTTTATAACGAATCAAATTACTTTTGTTCAAGATTAACCGATCAAATAGTTTCCACATCTAATATTCTGCATGTGGATTTAGAAAACAAGGTTCTGATAAAACCTTTTCAGTAAATAATAGTAAATCTTTTCATACGTTATTACACATTAAAACTGTGTAATTTTATTTAAGTAAAAGATTTTTAAGATTTAAGTAAACGATAAGACATTTAGATGCTCCCATTTACACATTCTACAAGAGAATTCTTAATAAAATGATCACACTATCATTATTACATATTTTTAATTATATAAGTATATACACAAATATTTTTCATTACTTATAGAATATTTTAATTTTTTTGTTAATATTTATGTTAATTGTATTCTTTTCTTTAATTTCTTTAGACTATGCTGAAAGCTTTCTTGGAAGCGATACCATCGGCTGGCTATACACCTATGACTGACTGCCCGGTGCAAGTGAATCACATGATACACTGCTTTATAGATTTATGGAAAAATAAAAAATGGTAGCGGTAATATACTTGGGATCGTATGACATTTACAGGAAGGACATGTTGTAAAACACATTATAATATAACAAGATATATTTGAACCAAGTTCATTGTACGGGTATTCGACTTATTGTACATTTAAAAAAAAAAAAAGATATGGTGCCTTATGCTTAATTTGCTTCGGCGAATTTCATGCATCGAGACAAAGATTAGAACCTATTGTATATAATCTAGTTTTATGTTGGTAGAAATTCGTTTGTATAGATACTATTTTATACGATTGTAATGATGTAACCAATCTTTTTATAACTATTTTTTACGAATCTTTTTCTATACCGATATGACGGCGAAATAACTACAGATGATTACTGACATTTTCAAACATATTCTATTAATCTACACGATGACTGTGCCAAAACGTGTACACGGTTGCTACATCGATTGTTCAACTTTGCGCGGCCTTAACGAAAAGTTGGTTTGTAAATGAAGTTGTAAGATACAATCTAGAGGCTATGTGGTAGCGTATAAGTTATACCAAAGATGATTTATACAATGTGATTTTCTCTATTCTACCGGAGTATAACTTATTCGTTTGCAATAAAATTGTGTACAGATATATTTGATTTATCCATGATTATATTTATAAGTCTTATTCCATGTATTCCTGTCAACCATCTATTCAGTCGTGTTATGTACGTTTGTGTTACAATCGGGTATAATCAGCACAGCAATTTTTGATTAAGTGGATTTTCTGTAGATTTCATCCATTCCTTTTTCAATATTTGTTTTAATTGACTTAACCTCAGCGTCGGATTTTGATCTTTGATAATAGGCATCATCCTTTCCTCGAAGCTGGCATATGCGGCTTTCACACGTTTCTCTGGATGATGATCGACTGCCGCTTCCTTCGTACTAAAGCAGATAATATTACCCAAAAAATTAAACACGTCTTTAACCAATAGAATATCTTTATTAGCGAAGTAGGAAATGTGTTATATAAAGGATGAATCTAAGATTTTCATCTAAAACTCCGCTATTTTGAACGATACAAGAAAAATTGTATAGAAACAATGTTTTGATTCAAATGGATTATTATTGCAATAGAAAAGATTTTTTTCTTATAGTTTTATTCTATAAAATTTCAAGATCATTGTTGATTACTTTTAATAGGATGATGTTCTCTGATCAGTAAAATGTTGTAGCTAATGAAAAAGTAAATAATCTAAGTATTAACTGAAAGTCCTGGGTGATTCACTCTGTATCATATTAGAATTGTGTTAGAATTTCTTACCTTAAGATAGTCAAGGCTTCGTCTATACCATGTGCAGTTTCTCCTTCAATTGTCAACCTATTTAAGTTTTCTTCAATTGGTTTTTCTTCCTCCTTCTTTTTCGTTGCTGCTTGACTTCGTTTTTCCGTTGCAACTACAATCTCAGCTCTAGTAATTTTTGCAGCAGACTGCTTACCACCTACTTTTATAGTTGCCATTTCCCTTTCAAGCATAGCTTTTGCCTCTGCCTTCTTTTCTAATTGTTGCTGACGTTTTTTCTCTTGTTCCTCCTGTAAGCAACAAATTGTTAAGATTGTAAAAATATGTATAAAATCGTGATTATTATTACTTAATTATGCCTACTTGTCTTTGTTTTTTCTTTAATAATTGTTTATCGTTATCTTGCCAAGCCTTTTCTTCAGCCTCCAAAGCTTTTCTGGTAGTTTCAGCTTCCTTCGCAGCTGCCTTCCTTGCTCTAGCAGCGACAGCTTTACTATTTTCTCCAAGAAATTTCTTGGGCATTTTGATCTAGATTTTATCACGATTATTAAATAAGATTAATTCTTTGATTATATGTTGTTTTATTAACCTTCCAATATACCGATCGGGTCTGTTAGATCCATCAATTTAATTTGTATTGTTTCAATTTTCTTCAAATTATCTTGAAATTGCACAATAAATTTATATTTTACTAACAGTAGTTTAATGTAATATAGCATAGCATTACATAAGAAATGCACACAGTTCCCAAAGGAAATGTTAATAAAAGAAATAAAGGTTAATTTCGTTTTATTTATGAGCAATAATTTAGATTGATTTTATATCTTAAAAAGTATCTGTCTATATGAAACTGTTATAAGAATGATTTTATAATCCGCGCATTAAAAGAATTTCCCTATGACGTTTAGGTTGGCACTTCTGCTACACGTGCGCAGATGTATTGGTCAATTGAAGTAGTGAGGTTAAAGAATAATCTGAATACATTTGAAGTAAAGCTAACAAATCACAAATATGGTGCAGATAACTTCTTCTTAATAAATTATGTGGTACTCTGGAAACACGTGTTTGCATAAAAGAATTCTACAGCATTTAACAAGCATTCGTGAAATGTCGAAACAGGCTTCGAAAAAAAGTGGCAAATCTCAGAAAGCAACAGCTAACGAGGTCAGTGGATAATGCAAAAAGTAGCTTACCAGTTCTGATTTAGAAAAAAAAATTTGATGTACGGTCGGGGTTTGATCACTTATTCAGAAAATAGCATGACATTTTCTATGATACACCTTTGACTTACACTCGATACAACTAGATGTCACTCGCGAATAACAAGAGTGACAACGTAATATTCGCAATTTCCTAGATACGTTTTGAAATGCCCAAATCTGATCAGATGTATTTTTTTTATTTACACTTTACATGACGCAAAAATCAGAATATTTTGAAGGTTGATTTAGAAAAAAACACTTTCGATTCTCTAAACGATTATACATTGGTTTTTACGTAGTTTTACAAAAAATACCATATAGATAGTATTGAAGTATTAAAAAAAAAAATATTTTAACCATTGATTCATATGTTTCTTGATACAATCATTTTTGGCTAGGAACCTAAAGGACCTGTGAGTCTAGATAAAGATGGAAATGTTACTATAAAAATTCAAGCAAAGCCTGGTGCTAAACATAATAATATAACAGGTAATATTATTTTTTAATTTATCAAATGAAGGTAAGAAATTTGAAATTTATATTTTTATATCATGAAATATATTTGTTTATAGACATTTCCGAGGATGCTGTGGGTGTTGCCATATCTGCACCTCCTGTGGAAGGCGAGGCAAACACGGAACTTGTAAAATATTTGGCGTCCGTATTAGGAATGCGAAAGTCAGACGTGTCCTTGGATAGAGTTAGCTTTATTGAAGTATATTATGAATAACATATTTTTAGATTACAGTACCTAAACGTAATGTTTTTCTAGGGTTCCCGAAGTCGACAAAAAGTTGTTGTAGTATCTGGTGGGACTACAGTGGAGAAAGTTTTGGAAAAATTGAAAGGAGAAATGGAAACTTGATAATAGAAATTTGTTAACGTATCTTTTTTTTTATTGTCATTATATCTATTTTTTTATACACATATAATATTATACTCTTCTGTCTGATCATATTTACTGTACATAAATATGGCAATTGTATCAGTATAGTATGTTCAATTAATTTATACAACAAAAATATTAACTTTATACATTGGTTACAGTGCAAGAGTAAATTTGTTAACGATAGCGTTAATATTAGGCACTTGTAAACATAATTTCTCACTAACCTCGAAGTTTTTTTTATGTATATAAGGCATTTTTTACACACATATTTTCGTTAACACTAAGCAACATTGTCTACGATATTCTTTTAACTCATAACACAGAGTGTTAGTCGTTGTAAATAACTGCACAACCGTAAATGATATGTATTATTGCTTTTTTAAAAATGATAATTACGATGATGTAAAAATAATCAATTTTTCTCCTATGCAGAATTTTTAAGGCCATTTAAATAATGTGTTTCATTTTTTAATGGAATGCCTTATTTTTGTTTTCCATAAGGTGAAAATACATTAAAGAGTTATCGATCGATAAATAAAAATATATCGATTGCATTGCAACTTTATATTAACTGAATGTTATTTAAATAAAGTATTGGAATGTATTCGGAATGGTAATATAACTCGTTTAAAAGCGTAAATTTACCTTTAAGTAACCTGGAAAATTATGAAGAAACCTTTTTGTAGTTTCATCGTTATAATTTACATATAAAACCATAAAAAAGATATGACTTTCTTTTCATATCATCGACATTTTTGCAATTATCTGCAATGGCAAATATTTTTAGAGACACTCTGTATAATATTCACTAAACGCCGAAGACGTCGTTTCGCAATAATCGCTAAATGCATAATTTTGTTCATTTATACTAAAAAAATTGGAAATATAAAAAAAGGACGGAATGTATTAGAAATAGCGTCTTTAACTATTATTTCTACATACTTTTAGTCCGCCTACATTTTTTAGGAGACTTATAAATATTCAATTTCATTGCATTTCATAGAGTATCATTGTAAGCGTATTAATATTATCGAAGGAGTTCCTCTTCCCATTTTTCAAATTGTTTATGTCATATTCACGTTCTTATCTTAACAGTTTACCGACCGACAATTGTTTCAAGATTTTTTATGGCCCATGACTGAAAGCTTTTTAAGGGATCTTTAAGCATCCTCGGTAACGTTATCTAACCACTTCATTACAAATTACAATGTCAAAATAGTTATTTTAAACTTCATTCTGTTAAGCACAATTATTGAAAGTCCTATTAATAGGCCTCCAGTCGGTAAAGTGTTAAACGGTCTTCGTTCAGAATGCTTGTATCCAGCTATCGAGAATATCGCGTTCGTGAAAGTTAATTAAATTCGTTCACTCTTGTATTTCGAAAGCTTTGTCGTCCAGCCATGGTCGAAATATTGGCAACGTTGAAGGATAATGCGCTCCTCGTTTCGATGGTGCGGTTCCCGCCGGTGCACCTTCTTGTCTCAGGGGATAAGTAGCTAGGACTATTGGTATTTGCAACTTGATCTCCTTATCCAAACTCTTTGGACTGATCACAAACTGAAAAGAAAGACATATTTATTCCAGTTGTATTTCATACAGTACACAGTTATTATATTACAACGAAATCTACAGTACGTCTTGCGAACTCTGTCTACCCGGAACATCTTCGTTATTTTGAACAATACGCAAGAAAGATTGAAATCAAAGTTATAGGATTTAATGCAAACTAAATGGATTTATTACATTATATACCACCTGCACACCACAGTTATTTTATATCCCCCCGCGTACACAAACTGGAGAAGACTGAATAATAATTAATAAAACTATATTAATTTTAATGTAAAAATTATTTAAGAAAGAATGAAAGTTGAATATTTTGTTGATTTTATAACATAAAAGTGTATACATTTATCTTAATTTCAAGGGAAATTTACTTTTCCTATGGACTTGTGCTTTCTTAAGAATTGAAAATGTCGTTTCATTGATTTTCAAAATGGCGTAAGTCCATTCATAGCCATCAAAAACATATTATTTCTTCAATAATGTTAATTATGCTAATTAGGATGATAAATTTGACACCTTTAGAAACCTAAAAGCATTATTCTATTATGTTATCTGTTACCCATATTTTTAAATTTAATCGAACGCAAACCCTTTTAAATGGACTTAAGCCACATTCAAAATAAACGGCTCAAATTCTTGTTCCCTCTACGCCGTTGTCGTTTCGACGACTAATGCAGTAACTCAATTGAAATGTAAGTGGATCGTGATGTTCTAGCGGATTCTTTCGTATTTTCTAAAATACAACGGAGATGCTATATTACAACTTTCACGATTAAAAGAACGTAAAAGAAAACTTGTGTTTTCTGCAAGTTGCTTAAAGTTTCGCAAAAGAAGCCGGAGCAAGGAGAGAGTGCTGAGCATTAGTCATGCTCTGCGCAATCATAATTATTATGTGAATACCTTAACTACAACGGAACGAGTATTTTTACTCACGTAAACGTGATAAAGAACGTTGATGAGGTGACACCCCCGCAGATTGGTAGGCGGCAATGGGGGAACATACATTTGTTCGTTCAGCCATTCTTCGCCTTCGCCAGGTCGAATTTTTCCCCTGGAAACCCTTGCCAATTCTCGTGTCTCGCTTGCGAGGACTTTACCTCGGCATAGGTACTGAATTGTTTCGGTCAGGGATGCTTTAGTCGATTTCATAGTCACCTACAATATCATTTCAGTCGAACACGTTTGCTTTACAAATACATGTAGTAATCATACAATTAATAATTTATAGCTCACGACAACCTTAAATGATTGCGATGAAACTTATAGGAGTTTATAGTACTTTGAAAAATATTTCACACGTGTTTTATTTATCGGCAACCATCCACTTTGAAGAAGTGAAAACAGCCCTCAAAGTTGGGGTATTTTTGAGATGTAGTCGCGCAAGAAAATTTTAACGAAAAATTTTTGTTTAAACAATAACGCTATAAGCTCCCATAAGTTTCATCAAAATCGGATTTTCGTATTTGAATATGTTCCCTTGTGAGACGTACCAAAATTCATTTTTGAAATTTTCATTATAGACGCACATAGAAATTGTGATTTTTATCTGTTTCTTTGCAGTTCCAATCAATAGCGCATTTAATATTTACAAATAGCGCAATTAAATTAAAAAAAATATTTAGACATTACCGAGTAAACGAATTCTTTTTAGATAAGCGTATTTCGTTATTAGAATTATTGCTGCACCCGCGCTATTGACTTGTCCCACGGTTGCGGCAATCGGAAGAAATGCTCACGTTTTAAAAGATATGCGATGGTATCGTATTATTGCCGATCCTGTTTTCATGTTAGATATTCTTTCGATTAACCGTCGAATCGAAATACGATACATACCTTGCTCCGATTGCTGACGGTCGCAGAAATGCCAATAGTTTCTCCGGGAACGTATCCGCCTCTGTCGAGACTCACCCTGCAGAATACAGGGCCCCCCGAGACACAAGAGACGCCGACCCGTTGTTCGATTTCTTGCCGTGCTGGTTGCTGTTGAAAAACTTTACAATTACATGTTTGTACCTTCAACTTTCATTAATAATCTCCTCATCGTATCATGAATCTTCTTTTATTTATTAGTTTATTTATTCACGCCGTAGTGTTGTTTATTAAGGTCTGTTTCAATGACTCTCTATTTATTTCAGATCTATTCCCTACATATCATTTTCCTATCCAATTGTTTCGAATGTTGCTACAAAATCATAAATTCATTTGTAATAAAAGTTTCGAAATAACTGCTTTTCGTCGGAAGAAGTACAGAACGTTGTTGCTACTTTTATACGTCGTCTTGATGTTAAATTAACACAAAGAAATGAAAATTAAAATTGCTACGTTTGTAATTTGCACGTTTCTTGATGTTAACTTAACATAAAGATAAACGATCAATACACGCGAAAAATAAATATAAAATATTGCAATGTTTGCAATTTGTACGTTTCTTGATGTTATATTAACCCTTTGCACTCGAAGTAATTCCACTCGAAAATCGAAACAATATTTTTGTCTATAATAACTCCACTGTAGATAGTTAATTCCCTTTCGTTCATACGAAATTAATTACTATGACTCGTGCTTAGAACTTCTAGATTTTTAGTGATTTCTCAATTTCAAACCTGGTGATGTAAGAGCTGTTTAAATAATAGTAATGCAAGTTTTAGTGTCGCCTTAGAGGCGCCATTCGAGTGCAAAGGGTTAACACAAAGATAAACAATAAATGAGAAAAATAAATGAGAATGAGAAGAAATGAGAAAAATAAATGAGAGAGTTTGTGAATTGCCTCCTTCAGAATGTAGAATAAAAGTAAGGTACAATAAATTCAGAATGAGGTGATTCAATTCGTTTACCGAGTGAAAGAATGTGCTATATACTTCCTGCCATTACAAATTTGCTGAAACGGTAACTGACGAATCGTCCTCAATAGCCTAGCGCGGAACCTTTAAAAATGTGTCCATCAGCTGTGCATGTTTCGACGACCTTAACCTTCGGTGACGCCGTACACCCGTTATTTTACGATACTTTAGGGTCGGTACGTAACTGAGCGATTTACTAGCCTCGGTCGCGCGCTTGTCCCGTCGCACGAAGGGCATTCGGACGCAACAAGTTTTAAGATAAATCTTTGATACACCTCGAGCGATGAAGGTGTATCGATAAGGAATATGAATTAACTACCGGAGATTCAAAATGACGTGGAAGTTGTGAATGTACTGAATTTACAATATACAGGGTGGGGCACTTAAAACTAGCCATTTAAATAACTTGGCTGCTATTTACACATAAATTATCCATCAATTTTTGGAAATTTCTTAATATTTTTATATTAAATATAAATAATTAGTTTTTCATAAATAACATTTGTTTCATTGATTTTTAAATATACGTATGCATGTTTTTGCTGAAATTCACTACTGTGGGAATACTTTTTACACTCACCGTATAAATAAATCAAGTGTGTGTGTTTTTAAAGACAAATTTTATTTCAAAATAGACATAGTTAATTTGCAACTATGTCAAGCGTATCGAAAGGTCGTTGCTAAGCGGAGTAGAATTTACGATCCCGCCAAATTTGGTCTACGGATTTACGAATTCAACGTCGCGTCCACTGTCAAAGCACTCCCCCAATATCAAACAATTCTCGGTCATGCATTATCTGCCTAACTCTCGGCTCCTAACAGTACAAACACTAACGTTAAGAAAATAAGCCTTATTTTACAAAAATGGCATCTAGAAGAAATTCCTAAAAATACTTTGATCAAAGAAGAAGCATAAATATGAAAGCAAAATGACGAAGAGACATGTTTACTGACGAAACAAAATTTAATTTGGATAGATTTCAGAGAAGACTAGTCGTTTTCAACATTAAAAATACCGAGTGATAAATGCTACTGTTACATCCAACTAGTATACAATGGTCGCCGTTAATATTCCGGCACCATGATACTCGAGAAATTCTTTGCTGTATATCTCCACTGTTAATGGACTTAAAGAATTCGTCGTTTCGTAATGTTAAAAAACACTTATTTTAAATGCTAGAAACATAATTTTTATTTACTTAATTTCTACGCATTTCGCGTTAATCAATGCTAAACAAAATAACGCTGAATTTTGACGTCACAAAAATATTCGGACACTTCGCGAATTATAATTTTGTAATTAAAAATGTACATGTACTTTAACAAAAGGATATCGATTTTAGTACTTTGTTGGATTACTCTGTTGTTTAATTACATGGTTCAATCGTTTGGGCATACTAGAAATAAGTTTATTTAAATATTCTAGAGGAATACATGACATTCTTCACTCGATCGTAATTTTAATTTTTCCTTTGACCTTATCGGTGTTATCTTAATTCGACGATCTAAATAATCGCATAAATTTTCGATTGGATTTAGATCCGGTGACTGTAGAGGAGGTTGCAATACTTTTGGACAATTATACAATAAATATTCTTGAACTCCACGTGATTTGTGTTTCGTAAAATATGTAAATATTTATTCTTATCCAGAATTCCATCAATGAACACTAATTCGCCCATTCAATTCAAACCATTACACTTCCTTCGCCACGTTTCAGGGTGGGTCTGAGATTTTTAATATGAAGCTCCTCATTGACTTTACGCCATATAAGTTTGTGTCCATCGGATCCAAAAACATTTTACATGCCTTCATCTGTAAAAATTACATCTTTCCACGATACTTCTTCTTTAGAAATGTATTCCTTGGCAAACAGTAATCTTTTCGTTCGATTTGCATCGTTAATATATGGTTTACTGCGTGGAATTCTGCCATGGTATACACTTTCATGTAGCATTCGACGAACTGTATCGGAATGAACTTTCTTTCCGGTTTCTTCAAATAATTCTGCAGACAATTTCGGGGCACTTAAACTAGGATCTTTTTTCACTTTTCTAATCGTATTACGTTTGTCAGGAACGTCAAGTAATTTTGGACGACCACACCGAGGAATAAATTCGATTCTATCCTCGAGATTATAGCTTCGTATGATGTCCGCTGTAATAGAATAGCTACTCATTTGCCCCATAGTGTAAAAATCGAGCAAGTAATTTCGTTCTCAATTTGTTTCAAATGGGCGAAATAAAGTATTTCAATCACACTGATAAAATTGATGGTAACGTTTACGAGATAAACCACGTACAGTAGCTCACGAAAGTATTCGGACACTCTTTGAATTTGTATAACATTTTTAAGATTGAACCAAACGTCTTGATTTTTCTGGAGCAATTAGAACCATTGATTTACTAAATGATATGCGAAAAGGATTTTGTAACAGTTGCAATTGGTATGAATTACATGAAAAATATAAAAAACATTCTTTAAACATTTTTCATTTGAGTCACGTATAAAAAATTTTAAAGCCTCATTTTGTAGATCTATGATAATTATACATATGCAGAAAAATTCATTGAAATCGATCGACGTACACACGAGCTGCACGCCATCAAAAATGTTGCAAATCGCAATTTTTCACGATATTCGGTCAGTTTCTGTTTAAACTCCACAAATTCTTACAACTTTCTACGCGTGTCGTTTTTTTATGCGCTAATCGATTTCAATGAAATTTTCAGCATGCGTATAACTAACACAGGTCTGCAAGATGCATATTTTAAATTTTCATTACGAGTTAAAATAGAAATGTTTTAAAAAATGTCTTTTTTATTTTTTCCTGTAGTTTCTTCCAATTAGAATTGTTTCTAAATTATTCTTGCGTATCATTTAGTAAATTAATACTTCTAGTTGCTCCAGAAAAGTCAAGTCGTTTGGTTGAATCCTTAGAAAGTTATTTAGGACTGAAGAGTGTCCGAATACTTTCGTGAGCTACTGTAAATCTATAAAAGATCAAACATGAAAGTATAAACAGGATTGCTGCTATACCGATATCTTTAATATAGCTTTCTTTCATCTTCGTGTATTTCGTTTTACCGAACAAGTTCTCGATATTCGCATTTATCTATCAGTTGTTATGTTATACATATAGAAATCTCTCGATTATGCAACGCGAAGCGTGTGCACTGAATGCGACTGTATAGTTGAACCAACAATGCGGTCGCGTTCGAACCTGAATGTCACATGCCTACGTAATAATTATCTTATGTTACATGTTATCGGGATATGTAAATATATCTCTATGGTCTTACACGGGAACGGTCATCATTTCTTTGTGTTCTGTCTACTCGAGTTAATAAATATAATTTTGTCAAGATGTTGCAAAGATAATTTCATAATGAAGTATTCACAAACACGAAATACAATAATATCACACGATATATCGTATAACGCTGCAAATATGAATAAGATATCTGAACGAAATTATGTGTACTATCATCGCTATCACATTCTTAATACCTTAAACTTTAATAAAAAAATCCTTTAGCTTCTAAAAATGGAACATATAATAAATCACTTACTCTTTTTCATTCGTTCTTTTCATGCGACGATTAACCCAAATTGTTATACGTTCTTTCTCCGGTTGACGCCATTTTTTACTTTATAATACATAGATATGTAGTAATTAATGTTTAAAATGAAGCATATTTATTTCATGATGGCTGATACGTTAAAAGTTCTTTGAAGATACAGTCGATCTCGACAAAATTCATATTAAACTGGACCAAATAGGTTGCATTATTTTTATAGGTAATTTTTGTAAAACCTGCAATTCGTTGGAATGATAAATGAAATAAAAAATTATGTAGTTAAACTTTCTTATCTGAGTTTGTAACCAAAATTTATACATTTTGCACATCTTCGTAATCTATGTCCATGCTGAAAGTTTAACTCGGTTATCATCCTTATGAGGCACAGACGATTAAAGAACCATAACTGTAAGAAATTTGAAGATTTTTTTCTATTCTGTTTGTAGCTTGAATTTAAGAGCATTATTTTTTTATTTCTTTTATATCTCAAGCAATTGAAATTTTTATTTAAAAGGTTGTCGCATATAGTCTAGTAGGGTAGTTCTTCTGTCATCTAAAAAAACATTCAAATTGCTTCGTCGAATTTTGAAAAAGTTATTCCGTTTTAAAAAGTGTCCAAATATTTTCGTAATAATATATAATGTATTTATCCATTTACCTATATACCCATTTTTTACCTATTTATCTATATATCTATTTTTTATCTATTTATCTATATATCTAGTTTTTAATCTATTTATCTATATATCTATTTTTCATGTATATATTTATTTTTATCAATATATTTATATCTATTTATCACGAGAATATTCAATGCAATAAATACATTGAGCACGAAAAATAAATACAGTAGCGTACGAAAATATTCGAACACTCTTCAAACCTAAATAACTTTTTTAAGATTGGACAAAATGTCTTGACTTTTCTTGAGCAACTAGTTGCATTGATTGAATAAATGATTGATTGAATCAATTGAACTGAGATTCAGAATCCAGAAATGCTCATATCATTAATAGTTACACATTAAATAATAATAATTATTTTACTGGAGCCGCATCGGCCTTAATAAGTTAACAAGTGTTCATCTAGATTTTAGTCTTTCGTTTAATCAAATCGGAAAAAGCATACACCATATAAATTAATAGTGTCCTTAATAATCCTCTATGTCAAGTATAAGTAGTGAGATCAGTATCAAAATTTCGATCGAGGAAACGAAGAAGTTGAATAATTATAAGGGTCACGGATCGTGATCGCTTTCTACGCAGGTCGGTGACCACTATCCAGAACTCGGTTATGCTAAAATGCCTCAAGAACTCCCTTAATCGCATGCATGGAAGAAAGCGTGCGTGAAAAATATGTTCTTCACAGAGATTTTCCAAACTTCTCTGGTATATTTTCTCGTTAAATGGTTCGCGGTGATCGTGAAATTATTCAAGACACCTGCGAACATCGTTTCAGCCATAGTATAATTAATTTATATGTTACTGTATTAAAGTATACATACAGAGTGTGCCAGGGTTTAACGATCAAACTTTCTCAGTATATTCTATGATACTGAATAAGAAAAGATACAACAAAATTTCGGAATTCAAGTAATATAGGAATAGTAATCAACTTGGTGTCATTGCGAGCACTTCATCAGTATATTTACTACTTGACATCGTCATTTCCAGAGTTAATGAATACTCCATTTCAAAATGTCTACCGATCTTGACAACACATGACCGACAGTGATCCAAGATCGAATTTATAACTGTGCGAATTTCGTTTCTATTCTGTGTCATTTTATTGAATGCATTACTAATCTTTCATACTAATTCATTACGTGAATTTTATTCGTGTTCGATACACTTTATCTTTCAAAATTCCTCACGTAATAACTCTTACATGTGGCTTTGCATAACTTGCTGTCACTATATATATATACAAACAGCATTTGGTTATGCATTTCGAAGATAATATTGTAAGATCAATGATATTTTTGGTTACAGAAATTGTATAATTCCAAACTCGTTTAGCAGTTATAAGAGCAAGTTCCAGTCTAGGAATGGTTATTTCTAGTTGTTTTATCTAACGAAATAATTAAAATGGCAAACTGAGGTTTTTAGAATTGGTTATACATATAACCAACAAATCCTTATGGCAATTGTAAAAAGTGCACGAGTACTTTATTTACCCATTGTATATGTAACGGAAAAAATATATACAGGGTGCCCCAGGGTTTACGGATCAAACTTTGTCATTATATTCTATGACA
The DNA here is from genome assembly GCA_028453745.1 of Agapostemon virescens. NCBI lineage: Eukaryota > Metazoa > Arthropoda > Insecta > Hymenoptera > Halictidae > Agapostemon > Agapostemon virescens. Next base: position 4,565,976 of record CM052098.1, read on the forward strand.
CTAAATAAGAAAAAAGTATAAGTCACGTAGAACTTTATTAAAAAGATATAACAAAATTACGGAATTCAAGTAATATAGGAATAGTAACCAACTTGGTGCCATTGCGAGCACTTCATCATTATATTTACTACTTGACATCGTCATTTCTAGAATTAATGATTACTCCATTTCAAAATGTCTACCGGTCTTGACAACACATGACAGACAGCGATCGAAGATCGTGTAAAGAGAAACCAGAGTGGACAAAATTTGATCCTGAAACCCTGGGACACCTGTATATGATTGGAGGGAATATTTAATGATAAACGATGCGTTTGCATGCGGTTTTACAGGTTTTACTCGTGCCAGGTCGAAAGATAATAAATGTATTCCGAAAATGGTTTTCCTGAAAGGTCGAATCTCCGTGCATCTTTCGAAACGGCGGTGTTTCTCTCGTTAGAGCGTTGTTATAGAGAGATTCGGAGTTAATGAATCCGTTATACGCGATGAAATTTTAAATGAAATCGTTACGGTATGTCGTATTTAATGTAACTGTGATCACGGTAAAATCAACGGGCTTCTATTAATTCACTATGCATTAGTATTAGGGATTCGTCTAATTGCACGCTTGGGGTAGAAAGTGTAAGCTGAGCGACTCATAACTAGTATACATACGTATAATCGCAGCCATGAAATCATGTGATGCACAAATTATACGAAGTGAAGTACAAACGTGAATAACGAAAGAAATCCTGGTAGAAAAATCATGATTTTTAAGTACTGGATGATATGACGTAAATGTAGTAATTCAAAGAGTGTTATTGTTTTCGTCGAAATTCATATTTTTGGCCTTTTGATTAAATATGGATTACGCCTTGCAACAAATAATATTGCTTAGGATTGTCTTCCCTTTTAAAATCTGTATCGTGTTAGTCTAGTTTAAGAGATTTTAGATAAATTTGATAATTTTAATAATTCTTTGTAATCCCTGATGATTAATCTCGCATTAACCTAGACTAAATATTATTTTATCGAAATCGGAATTGTTTGCCAATTATCGATTTGTGAGAATTTGATAAAGAATTACCATTATTTTTATACAAAATTATGATCGAATTTTAAAATAATTAAAATTCTATTGCAATTTGAAATCATTAAAATAATTAAAATGGTAGATAAAAGAAAGAGAAAGGTGGCATTCGAGGGAAACTATTTTTCGGAAAATATATCTAAATAAGTGAAGAACCGTTCGTTTTTTTTTTTTAAAAAAAAGCCTATTATTTAATATTTGGAAAATATACTTTTCTCTTTTTGAGGATTGGCAGTATTGAAAGACTGGAATACTGTGATTATACCAAGTACCAGATAGCCAGTTCTGCAAACGATATTTCTCTGCTGTTATACCACAGGAAGGATACTTTTGTAAGCATGATACGCGATATTATCTGTAATAAAGAAGAAACTCACCGCCAGGATCGGTGGTTCTAAATTCAAATCGATGGGATTCATCACGATGAACACTTGTTGATTCTTGTGCGTGAGGCCACCTGGCTCGCGGAGTGCAGCCTTGCAATAATATTGGACCCAGCCATGTTTGCCCAAGAAAGTGGACGGCAAACCAAGAGGCAGACCTAATTTGAATGGAAAGCTGTGAATTCCCGGTGATAAAAGCGACGGTCCTTCTCCTGGGGTGGTGGTGGTGGTGGTGGTGGTGGTGTCATCGAACGGCGAACGGAAAACAAAGAACAGTTTTGGCATTGTTATGCTGTGCATGAACCACAGGCGCGGCGAACGATTGTATGAAAAATATATTCTATACGAGACTGTTTGGGTGCTGAATTTAAATACGCGCGCGTTCGAAGAATGCACCACAAATTATTTTCTCTTTCACGGTTTCATACAGAAAGCGTACGAGTGTGGACTGTGGATCTTACGATTGCATTCCACTGGTACTGAACAGTTGCAAAGGACGTACCATATTTTTTTTTAGCGATAACGTACATTTTAAAGTGCTCTATAATTGCGGTAGCGTATTCGTAAAGAAACTTGTATTCGACGAAGAATTTATCAGATAAACCATTCGATGATGATATTAACACTTTGCTGACCAGCAATTTTTTTGTAATTGAATATGGAAGCAAAGTAAAACATTCTAAATAAACTCCAATAAATTTTATTTATACTGAATGAAATGAAATTAAACATTGGACATATTTTCTATATAATTTTTAAAATATTCCGCAATGCTTTCGCAATATTCTATATCGCTCTGGGTTTCATAAATTGAAACAGATTGAAATTGCCTTGTGACATTAACAAGACTGCATCTATTCAAACCTCATTCAATTTTTATTGTAACGTGTGGTTCATTAAAAAGGTACATCGGAAAATTACTAATGAAAACTACATTTTTGTAACTTCAGTAATTGCGAAAGAAATAAGTAGGAACCAGTCATTTTTACCGGTATACGACCCACACTTTTGCGATTAAATAAGTAATAAAATCTCCGTTGGTTCAACAAAAGGTAGTCGAGAATGAACGATCGCCATGCCGTGTGGTGAGTGAAATGCTAAATGCTAAACTTTATTTAACTAAACCGCGTCAGTCACCGGTGACTGACGTGGCGCTTAAAGTGTTGATTCGTGTCCTGCAACTATTGCGAGCATTCATTCCCTTTACCTGATTATTGACAATAAGAAAATGCAACAGTTTCTTGAATAGTTGTATAAGCAGAAAGATACCGTAATTAAATCACGTTTATTCATTGAACATTTTTTAGTTCAAGGTAAGCAATAGATCGTCCTCCTACGTAGGTTCATCATCCTATTATACAAACCATATATATATTTTGGCTGCACTGTGTTCAACTAATTACATGTAATCTCGTAATATAATCTGTTTTCATTACCTGGTTCCCCTAGCAATCTCATACGAAAATCTATGTAGTTTTCCTTGTCGTAAACCTTCTCAGCACGTTGACTGCGTACACGGACCACTCCTTCGCCGATGATATGAAAATGCAATCCTGAAACGCTGTAATACATAAAACACATGATTAAAGTACCATTGCACCCGCATACTAAGTTGGTTTAACATTGTTAAATTGCGCAACTTGTGGAGGTCTCCGTTATGTCAAAGAAACGGCCAAGCTGGCTGGCACACGAACGTCCGGCAGCGTGCTTTTAATTTTCTAAATTGAATTATTTGCACGTTAAGAAATGTGCACTACAGACTAACGGTAATGCATCACCAGTATTTGTAATTGTTGCACATATAAACGTATACTGTTTGCGTTCTAATATAAACTTATGAATTTTTTCGTTAATTTTATTTTCCAAGACTTCGTTAATAAATGCTTTTATTTTTTTTTTCTTGTCTATCTTCATGAATTAGCTTCGTGAAATTTCAATTTAGACGAGATAAATCTAAGAAGAGATACATCTAAAAAGACAAAGGGATACAGTGAATTTCTAACAATAAATATTTTAATTTAAGCTAGTACATTCGTTAGTATAGTTAACGTATTGCAATATAAGATTAATTTTTAGTGCAAGCAAATTTATTTTGTAGGAAATAGGGTGGTAATTAGGAACGGAGTTCTTTAAAAAATTATTTTATGGTATATAATCCTATATAGTCTTTTAACAGTTATGTTAACTAATCCAATGTCCTTGTTCTACTTTTTACTATAGGCTCGTGATAGATTGTTCCAACTAATTACTTTAATTTGTATGTTACAATAATTTATCAATTTTAAAGCACAAAGCTTTTCAATTATTTTGTTTAGTTTTGGTATATATTAATTATAGTAAATTCATATTATTTTTATGTTAACTAATCGTATGTCCTTGATTTA
>CM052098.1:4588140-4616317 GCA_028453745.1 Agapostemon virescens
CAAAAATATTTCAGACGAAAGTTGTTGAATACCGAAGGGGACATCATATGGTGGAATTTTTATTTTTCCCGGTGGACACTCCACGATGAGGTGAAGGTCAGCTTTCTTTTTTTAAATGGAATGATACGTTTTTTTATCCACCATCAAATAGTGCGTGTTTCGTTTAAACAATAAAGCTACAGGCTCCCATAAGTTTCATCAAAATCGGATTTTACTATTCCTACCTTTTAAAACGGATCGTAGAGAACCGTGTAATCGGGATAACGAAAAACGAAATTATATATTTAATAATAATCGCCTAAGCCTATATTTTTAATATCAAATCGAGTATGGAAAAGGAAACCTTGCCTCTATAAGGACTACTGTTTATATATCCTGTGCCTCCCTTCTCCTTGTTAGCTACTAGCCGTTCTTCAAGGAGGGGCTGAGGACCGCCAAAGTGTACATTTGACAACGATGAACATGAGTTTCCTTCACGTATAACCCGGTCGTCCGCAATGTGGCCAGGTTTGCGCGCACGTGCCGACCGGTGATGGTACCTTTTGGTAACACTGGGTTTATCTGTTTGCTATTAAGGGTTAGAACGGTCAAGGAGGCAATGCTTAATGAGAAATTGACAAATATGACGAGAGGGATCCACAAGGCGGTCCTCAACAGCGGTCCAAATCGGACCATAAACTCAGGGCAATACCTGCGTTAACGAACTATTTACCGTTAGAAATAAATTCACACAGGTGAGTAAAACTAGATCAGAAAAGGCCTCAAGATGGTATGTCTCCTGCTATTGAGCGAAAAGTCAGAATCTTAAACGAGCACGTGCCTACAAAAAAAGAAACAACCCCTAGCAAAGCGCGTCTCAAGGCCTGAATAAAATACTAATTAAAACATCTGGCATTTCAGCTGTACATTTCCTCAGAAATAGCGGAACCCAGGCGTCCCTATCATAAATCTTTCCATTCGTCTAAAAAATCTTAAACACGCTATTCGCATCTTAACACATTGTTGACTGAGAGTTTTTCTCAGAATTTATTTCACGTCACCGGCTATTACGCATTTAATCTAGTCCTCTGCCTAAATTAAACTCCTAAATTTTACTTTTTAATATTTTAAAAACAATAAACGATCTATTATTGTAAAATCTCAACATAAATTTAATTTACTCCTTAAGGGGGGAATACACTTTAGAGCGCATAAAGAGTAGTGATTTTTAGGAATTTTTTTCTCGGTAACTACAAAGCGAATCATTCTCAAACTTTCATGATATTATGTTCTATATTTAAACAATACAAAACATTTTTCTATTTTAATGATTAATGTATTTTTTCCGCAATAATTATAAATCTTCACAGCTCCGCGCCACGCGCATCGTCAGTTCGTGTACATCCTAGAGCCTTTGATTTTCATCTGAAACAGGAAAACAAAAGTTTTTTTTAATCCCTATAAAATTATCTCGTCGATGAACTAAGAAAATTCCAACAAAAAGCTCAAAACTGCAAAAATTTTGAGCTTTATTGAAAAAGTTACGATTTTTCGCTAAAAATTTCGACTTTATAATGTAAATTGAAAGGAAAAAATGCTACTATTCAGGAATCTTTTTAGTTTCTCGACGACATTTTATCATTACCTAACGAAAAATCGCCTTAGGAGCTCAATTGGTTCAGTAGATCGTTTTGTACCGTGTACACAAGATTCAGAAATATGATATTGAGAAAAACACGTTTAAAGTTTTCCGACTGTTAGAATAGTAGTTATTGAACACTTACTTCTGGAGGAAACTAATCCGCTATACCAGGGCCATATAGTAAGCCTTCTGTGGCTTCAAAAACTTCATTCCACTTTTTGTAACTAAAGTTATTAGGGGTACCCGTAAGTAATAAATTATTTTGAAATGTAAATCAAATTTTCTAATAAAATCAAGATTTCTATTTATTTATAATTTATTATATAATCTTCATCGTCATTAAGAATATTTTACTATCTTTTTAGTAAATATTCAATCTCCTTTTTGTAGAAATCCAAGATCCGTATAGCAAAATGTGACTCAAAGTGCCTTCATTTCGAGGCCTGTCAGAGAGGTCCTAATCACTAGCAGCAAAGGTCCTGTACCAACGTTGACACTTTGATACTTCGATATCTTCGATACATCTTCATAAATATTGTGAATTTTCGTTTTTGTTACCGTTGCACTGAATCCCGCATGAAAATGAAAAAGTATGCAACAACGAATATGGCCCTCGGAAGGTACGAACGTCGCCATTTTATTGCAGGGCCGTAAAAAAAATGTATACTTCTTAGAATGCTTTATTGCTTTATTGAAAACTGTAAAAGAATACGTGTTTCCTCTTCAACGATCGGTACAGAACTAAAATCAATAAAGTTCTTTCCAAATAATTTATTACTTATGGGTACTCTTAATGTTATAACGTCTTCATCCTTTAAAACGTTACAGAAAAGAACAGAGAATATATATTTTTGATACTGCTACATTTACTTCAATGCTCAAATATTGATTACAAAAGAATAAAATTTGATTTTGTATAAAACGATAGATTTAATATTTATATTTGTTAGACTTTGTTTAAAATCTTTGTCACGAGTCTGACTCGTTACAATATGGCAAGCGAATGGAATATAAAGTTGATTTTAAGGTTTTACTTTAAATTTTTATCTGGAGTTACAATTTTAATTTTAAATACAGCTTTTTCAATGTCCATCGCTGTGATTGTAAAGTATATTTTTTATATTGTGTAATGTTTGGTCAAAAGGTATCGTTTGATCAAACGTATGCGTAATGGTAACTACAAAATGGAGTTGACAATCTTCTAAATGAAACTTTTAATTCATTCGCAGAATAAGTTGAATCGAATGATGCTTAACTTGGTCCATAAGTTTATTGAAGAGCGATATTTGCTTAATGTTTAATATCAACGTTTCATCTGGAACAACCTAATAATTCGACTATATACCTTAACAACTTCTTTGTTTCGCAGATAATGGTGGGTTTAGAGTATCTTCGGAACCTAAAGAATAGCATATTAGGTATCTGGGCTATTTGAAAATTTTCTTAGCGTGACGAACAAGACATTTTGTATTCGGACAAAACTCAATTTATGTTGCAGGAAAATCAATATGGTAGTACGTGCAAGTGTCGATTGCACGTTATAATTCAAGACCTTAAAATGGTTATTTTTGTTTCGTATATCCTTGAATTTAACGAACCGCCTTATACTCTGTTTTACATTGTCTCTAAACACAGTCTTCTCCGAGCAGTAGACCATTCATTGTGACTGCAATTATAGATACATTGCGCTAATCTTCGTTAATTGATGTATTAACTCCTTACAACAGTAGTCGTGAAATCCATAAAATGCTGTTTAAGCTTTCGTTTAATTATGAAACTCACATTCAAGAACATCGAGAAGATAATTGTTTCATAATTAAATTTTAATTATTCTACTAGGAAAATTTTCTAATAAAATGTTGCCACTTTGTCTCTAATCTAAAATTAAGAAAAAAATATTGTGGTAATTGTCACGTTGCCACAGAACAATGGTAAAAAGTTTCCAAAGTTTCCTAAAAATGTGACGGCTCTTGTCTCGACTGGAGAATTTTACAAGACTCGTTTTCCTTTATTTATCGGGTTCCTTTACTTTTTTTAATAAATATATTTGGTGAGCTCGGATGATGTGACTAGTCACGATACTTTTTCTATCCCGTTACGATAATGACTTATGTACGAGTCTTATTTTGAAAATTACAAATATGAGTTTTGCAGTCCTATGTTAATTATATACACGCTGAAAATTACATCGAAATCGATTGATGCGAAAAAAGACGCGCATCGAAAGATGTAAAAAGTAGTGAATTTCCAGCAGAAATTGATCAAGAATCGTTAAAAATTGTGATTTTTACTATTTTCGACCGACTTTTTCTGCATATACATAACTATCACAGTTCTATAAGATACGTCTATACAATTTTTAATATGGGGCTAACCTAACCCAGACCAAACTATTAGAGCTATCGACATGAGCCTAACGGCAAAATCTTCCCCAAACCTTCCTCTTTAAGAAGAGCACCCTGAATTTAGGCTAGCATTTCAGGGGACTGCAGGAAGGTACCTTTTATCAACCCCATTTTCCCATATTCGGACTTTCACCAGACCGAAAATTTCAAAGTCGTGCCACTGCCACAATTCGCTTCCAATGGACCCAGGAATTGAAATACACCCTTACTATGGGTCCAGTTACTTGTAGCCAGACTTAGAAAAGAATCTGGGAAACTTAGTTTTTCGAAAGATAAAATAAGAAATGTTTAACAAGCATCTTTTGTATTTTTCATGTAATTCATACCAATTGCAACTTTTTCAAAATTCTTCTCGAACATCATTTAGTAAATCAAAGTTTCTAATGGCTCAAATAAAAGTTAAGACGTTTGGTCCAATTTCAAAAAATTATTCAAGTTTAAAGGGCATAAGTATACTTTCTAACGAATAGCTAACTTTAGCTATTAACTATAACGAATACCTATCCCAGACCTTATAATGGTTATGAGGACTTTTCGATTCTCCATAACCGATTCCAGAACCGAAATGATATCCTAACTCTTTTCAATCCCTGGTTTCGAGTGTCTTTACGGTTACGAATTTATTTGTAGAAAGTATGGGAAAAGCGATTAGCAAATGAACTGTGATGGAAGCATTAAAAAATTAAGATTCTATACGCGATAAAACGAGAAAGAAGTCTATAGTATCTAAGGGAACATATTCAGATGAGAAAATCCGATTTTGATGAAACTTATGGAGCTTACAGTTCTTTGAAAAATATTTGACACGTGTTTTTTTTCATCGGCAACCATCCACTTTGAAGGGGTGAAAACAGCCCTCAAATTGGGAGTGTTTTTGAGATATCTCGGAAACCAGAGGTTGACAAAATTTGAATTTTCTTTTAAATTGTGTGTTTTTCAATGGGAAATGCAGTCGCGCAAGAAAATTTTAACAACAATTTTTTATTTAAGCAATAAAGCTATAAGCTATTCGCATCTGGATATATTCCCTTAAGAAATATGTAACGGCACGATTAAAATTCGCAAAGAAGCAAACAGATTAAAATGTTGATCGGTGGACGTGGATTATTTGGTTAGATAAAGCTAAAATTAATCGCCTGTCGTCAGATTGTAGAGCATAGCAGTGGAATAAAGTCGGTGACACGTGAAAGAGATATTAAACTAGGGTGTGAAACTATAGCTTCATTATGATAAGGGGATAGGCGACGTTGTATGAAATAGGTGCAATAAATTGAATTGCAAATAATATACAATCTGATTTACCGAAAATGAAAGACTGTGTCGTGTCTCGACGATGAAGCAATATCCCATCAGTATTGGGATCCAAAACATACGACAAAATCAATACGAAACTAATAGCAAAAATGAAAAAATACTTGTTTCGAGCGTTTGTTTCGTCCGAATTGCCGCTGATTCAAGGCAACAATGCTCCAATTTACGATAACAGATTAACCCTATGGGCCCGTGTAACTTTCAGGTCACATTTTAATTTATTACACATTTTACATTTTAGTTCAACACAGTTCTGAAAAACGTATATTTGAAATTTTCATTACGAGTTGAAATAAAAATGTCTACTTTCCCACATAATTTCTACCAATCAGAATTATTTCAAAATTGTTTTTGCATATCATTTGGTAGATCAATGCTTCTCGTTGCTCCAGAAAAGTCAAGTCAGTTCAATTTTGAGAAAGCTATTTAGATTTGAAGAGTGTCCGAATACTTTCGTGAGTAACTGTATACCTGATAGAGTCGGTCTCCCACGACCGAGGGTTTTTCCAGTAACAGTTTTCGCGACCAACGTATTTTTCCGCTGACTACACTTTCCATCCTTTTTCCACAGGACACTCGGTCCTTTTACCAGAGGAGCATAAATAGTCCTCCAAACGCGTCGGAGGGTCTCGCTCGTTGTGTTTCGTTCTGGCCCGTTGCATCGTTACCCTTAGGACTTCGTTACCGTTTTTGTAACCGTGACGTATCTTTCCGCGTCGAACGTTTTCAGGACTCCTTGTTAGTTAATCGTTGAGTTTTGTATTTCCGCCACGACTAAACTTCGCGTTGTACCATATACATACCAGTATTCCATCGCGTACCGCTTCGCCACCTTTTATTCACATCGGATAGTAACTAACCCTTAGAACTCCAATGGCGCCTCTGAGGCGACGCTAAATATTGTCATACTGTCAATCAAAATAATTTTGACATCGTTATGATTGCGTTTAAAAAATCGGTAGAAATTAAAGTGTTGCGCGTACCAGTAATAGTAATAAATTTTATATGTACGAAAGGAAATGAACCGTGTTGAACGGAACTATTCTAGGTCGAAAGAAATATCTTTATTTTGGAATTAAAATTGCTTCCGAGTTAGTTTAGTTTAGTTTTCCTTCTGGGAAAACTGTACGAGAAGATGCAGTCTAACATCAATCTCCACACTTGCTAAAACATTTAACCCCCTTATCATATTATGATGAGTCGGACTCGTGTTGAATATTTTAAATAAAGTTTAAAAAATATAAATATTATGCCTTTCTCTTTAGACGAAATCGAAAGCATTGATGTAATATAAATGTAAACATTTCCTTTGAAAAGAATTAAACGGCAATGTTACGCTATTATCGATTTATTAATATAATGAAAATTTTAGAAATTTGATTTCTACAATTAACATAAAAAGCGTTTATCCTGCAAAGAGATTTGCAGTTTACGGATTATTCCTTTCGTCTGTTCGCATTTTGTAGATACTGACCAAATGTGATTCTCAATATAATTCGAACTGAAATTAATCTACAAAGTGGATTAGTTTGCTTAATTACTTTCTAATGTACGTGCCAGTCTTCATTGTCACATCAGACTTTCACACAATCATTTTCACTTCCACCTTTCTCTACGCCTACTTCCTTATTGCTTCCCTGAGATTCGTACAATATTTAAGAACAAACAGAAATCAATCAATCACACACTCGCCATGCCTTACCTCACCCTTGTACTCCCATAAAGGTAAAGACATGACCTTCTGCTCCAACCTATACCTAATTGCAGACTACATCGAGTTGTCAGTTTTTTGGCATGGCATCCACAAATTGTCAGCGAGATGGGAAAACTGTGTAGTTACGTATGGGCAATACTTGGAATGGTATTTTTCATACAAAAAGTCCAGTTTCATATTTATACGTACAGTGGCTCACAAAAGTATTCGGACACTCTTTAAATCTAAATAACTTTTTTAAAATTGATCCAAACGACTTGACTTTTCTGGAGCAACTAGAAGCATTAATATACTAAATGATATGCAAAGATAATTTTGAAATAATTCTAATTCGTAGAAATTGCGTGGGAAAGTAGAAAATATAATTTTTAAAACATTTTTATTTAAACTCGTAATGAAAATTTAAAATATGCGTTTTTCAGAACTGTGTTACTTATACACATACTGAAAATTTCACTGAAATCGATTGACGCAGGAAAAAATGACACGCGTAGAAAGATATAAGAATTTCTGGAGTTTAAGCAGAAACTGACCAAGAATCGTGAAAAATTGCAATTTTCGCCATTTTCGATGGCACGTAGCTCGTGTGTATGTCAATCGATTTCAATGAATTTTTCTACATGTGTATAACTATCATAGATCTACTAGATGCGTCTTTAAAATTTTTAGTACGTGGACCAAATAAAAAATATTTAAAAAGTTCCTTTTTGATTGGTCATGTAATTCGTACCAATTCCAATATTTACAAAATTCATTTTGCATATCATTTATTAAATCGATGCAACTAATTGCTCAAGAAAAGTCAAGACGTTTGGTCCAATCTGAAAAAAGTTATTTAGGTTTGAAGAGTGTCCAAATACTTTTGTGAGCCACTGTACCTGGTATACTACAACTTATTTCAGACGTACAGAAATTCATGTTGCAGATATATTCCGGCATGCCTACGTTAATCTCTCAGCAGCCGGAGTGGTTTATGGTAGTTCAAGGCGCGGCATGTTCATATACACTGCCGCTCAAAAGTATCCGGACACTTGCGAAATATGTATTAACGTTGCATAAATTTTATGTAAATGCCTAAAATAGTGACTAAAACCGATTTTTTAGAAAATTTCTAATTTCTTATTAAATATCTAACGTTTTAAATTAAAAATTACGTCTGTGGAACTTACCAATACTACACTAAAATTAAATACGAGATTCATCGACGTATCCACCGCGGTTAGATATTACCGCTTGCACTAATCTTGGCAATCTTTCTACCAGTTTCTTCATTGTTTCTGTGGAAATCTCTTTCCACGTTTCTTGCAAACACTTCCATAAGTCCTTTTGCGATGTTGAGCACTTTTCACGCACTTTTCTGTCCAATTCATCCCATAATTTTTCAATGGGGTTGAGGTCCGGGAATTGTGGTGGCCATTGCATAATTTTTAGTAGTTTTTCTTTCTGTAATGTCTCTAAATAGTTTTTACACAATGTAGCTGAGTGTTTAGGATCATTGTCCTGCATAAATATAAAATTTGATCCTATTAACCTACTACCGGAGGGCACAGCGTGTTCAATTAAAATGTTTAAATATTGTTCCTTGCGTAATATGACGTCTATTTTGACTATATCACCCGCCATATTTTTGCCAAAACAACCCCACACAATAACCGAACTACCCCCATGCTTCACCGTTGGCACTACACAATCGTCTAAGAGTTTTTCGTTGGGTTTTCTGCGAACGAACTGACGTCTTTTGCTGCCAAAAACTTCGAACTTGGACTCATCCGTCCATAACACGTTTTCCCAATTTGAGATTGTCCAATCTTTGTGTTCTTTTGCCCAATTGTATCGTTTTCTCTTATTTATTGGTCTTAAAAGTGGTTTTTTAACAGCCACACATCCACAGAGACCAACATTCACTAGCCGCCGTTTGACCGTTGCCACGCTGATGGGATCTTGCCTTGTCCTATTAACTTCCGCAGTGATTTCTGATGCAGTAAGACGTCTGTTACGTTTACTTATGGTTTCGATAAATCGGTCTTCGGATTTTGTAGTTTTTGCTGGTCGTCCTGTTCTTTTTTTTTATGAGCAATCTTTACTTGTTGCATACTTTTTAATAGTGTCATGTACTGTTGACTTCGCAATTTTCTGACGCAGTGCAATTTCTCTAACTCTATATCCTTCTTCTGCAAGTGTAAGGATACTGGCACGTTTCTGTATCGATAATTCTTGTTTCGAATTCATATATTCATGGAAAAGAAGCTACAGACGAACTAAAGCGAAGCTGGCGAGTGCATAGCGTTATTATTATTATTAACAGTTTACAGACACTTAATACATATTGAAGAACTCTATGAACTCGTTCTGCGCCATAGAGATGAAACAAAGTGGAACTTGAGATTCTTTTAAGCGTCGAGATCGTTCCATTAGATTTTGTATTTCTGTGCAGGAATTTTATTTCTGCATACTCATTATATAATTTGTACATAAAAATTAATTCTACTATGCTATGATACCTCAAAAAGGTTACAATAATAATTACAATTGATATAACCATTCTAAATACCTTTCGTACAAAGTTAAACTATGTTTTATAGAACAAAAGCAAGTGTCCGGATACTTTTGAGCGGTAGTGTACATAGTGATGTGCACTGATATATGTGCGTTACACCTTACGTATGTTACATCCACTAGACACCTTCCTGTAATTATTACATTTGAAATTATTATCATAATTACTATCATTATTGCCACTGCCATTGTTTCTATTACGAAATTTAAGTACTTCGGACGTCCTACGACAGTCCCAAGTGGACGCAAGACGTTCGGACATAAATTGGACGTGAAACGAACGTCCTATGGACGTGTTGTGCTATCTGGAACAATATATATTTGTCGATATTTTTCTTCATTTCTGTGAAACCATTTACTTTGATTAACGTAGTTTATCTTTCAGCAAGGTGTCGACTTCAAGTATACTTCAAGAAGGCATTCTTTGGTTTTACAAGAAAAGAGTATGAAAACTCGAGTGCCTGTAACAATCCCCAGATATCAATTCCGTTGAAAATTTCTAGATAACTTTACTCGAACGTATTCCCTTAAATAACTAAAAAGTAAATTGATATTGATTGCAAAATAACAAAATAAGGTAATTGTTGAGAATTAATACTCGACCTTTATTCGCGACATCTGTGTGAGGATGCGTCTATCGGACTGATCGTCTTTTGTTTATTATGGTGGTTCCGTTTTTGACTGCGTTCTTCTCTTTTATAACCCATTCCATATTCTACTCTACTCGCGAAAGCATGTAATTCGATATCTTAATTAAAGTGTGTTAAAGTCTACCTTGAGATCCACGTCCATATAATCCTAACAGTAATAAACTAAAATTATATTAAATTAAAAATAAATAGTTGCTTTTGATGTAGATGCCGTTGGAGAAGCATTTTTTAAAAAATCTTTAAGACTAACGAAATTCGCTTCCAGCTTTACAGTATCTTCCGAAACTGTTCATGTTTTCAACCGCTTCTTATTCTATTTTTCATTTATGCGATTGCAAATGTAAGAAATTTTAGTCTAGATGTCTAAATTTCTGTGCATAGTGATTCTACACATGATTTGTTTAAAATATGTTTATATATTTCAATAAGACTTCGTGAAATAGCGGTTATTGTCTTAAAAAAGAAAATAAAAATTGTTCATTTGTGCACATATATATTACAAACTTAACTTAAATAATATAAATAATTGACGTATTAATTAATACAAATAAAACACACCTCCGCCGCTAGTGTCCATCAGAAACATATAGTTTTAGGTATAAAATAATGAATACAAGACTTATTTCAATAATATCAATTGATATTAATTTTAAATAAGAACTTACAACAAATGCTTTGAGAAATGTAATATACTGAATTTTTTAACGCTAACACGTTTCTGTCGGTGAAACAGATTTTGAGAATAATATTAACAGAGAAATATTAATATTCTTATTGCGTAGACGTTACTTCATATGACAAACATCTATTTTTTAGGAAACTAAGTTTAGAATTTTGCCTACTTAATCAAGATTTATCGAAATACTGTGCGACGTACAAATTATGTGCTGCAATTAAATCATTGTAGAAATATGTATCTCTAGTGATAACTTTTAGAGATGGAATAATCCATATTTCACGCGTAGCAGTAGCGGACAGAAGGAAGTTTAAAATTTGAAATTTATGTACCATGTATGTATATTAATAATTTGAACATTATTGCCACACTGCGCGTCATGAAATTTCTTTTCGTTATTCGTGTTTTCACACAATTCGCAATAATCCATTTTATTTAACGCGTGCAGCAGACAAAAGGCGGTATTAGGGAATATAGATTGTAGGTCGATAGCTGCCACACAAGAGCCCCAAATTATAGACCTGTGCTCAATTAATAGTTATGTATTAGAGGCTTATTAGGGGACTACCGCGCCGTTTGTTCACTATTGCAGTTAACCCTTTGCGTTACAAGCAATTCTAATTCCATCATCGAGACTCTTTTTGACCTTGAATACGTTTATTGTACGTGGTTCGCTTCTTTTTGTGCATGCTAACAAGGGAGCTTATAGTTCTTTGAAAAATATTTGACACGTGTTTTATTTTACCGACAACCATCCATTTTGAGAGGGTGAAAACAGGCCTGAAAGTTAGGGTATTTTTGAGATATCTCGAAAACCAGAAGTCGAAAAATTTGAATTTTCTTTTAAATTGTGTGTGTGTTTTCAATGGGAAATGTAGTCGCGCAAAAAAATTTTAACAAAAGTCTTTTGTTTAAACAATAAAGCTGTAATTTCGCAACTGAATATGTTCCCTTGTTGGTTCATAATCGAATAGTCATTTCGTGTCATATTCGTAGAAGAGTAAATTGTAATGAGATGGGGCTAAAGTCCCTTTCAAATCAACCATATAGATTCTACGAGTCCGATAAAGTTCTATTTAGCATTTTGTAATTGCTCTTCGACCCTCATCGTCAGTGCGTTAGCACCGTGCAACATAGGTAACATTAACACTAGAACTACCGAGTGATAACTGGACTAATGTATATTGTCTGGTAATTATGACGAGACTGCATTATTCAGCCGTTGTCCCATTTTTATTACAATGTCTGCTTCAATGAAGAAATTTATTCGAAGCTTCTCCAGTGAAGATACTTTTATAATTTCTGGAATTGTGAAAGAAAAAATTACGAATCAATCGTTTTGACTGATCCGATAGTTCTAATGTTAATTTCTATTAGACACTTCATCCAATTTAAAAAAGAATAATAATAAAGAAATACATAAGAAAGTTTTAAAAAATGTCTTTCTTACTTTTTCATGTAATTCCAACTAATTACAATTACTTTGAAATCATTTTGGCACGTCAATATGAAATCAGTGCTTCTAATTGCTTCAGAAAAACCAAATGATTTGGTTCAATATTAAAAGAGTTAGTTAGATTTAAATAGTGTACGAATATTTTCAAAGAGATTTTTACTTGACAGAATCTAATTCATTACTCGAATAAGTTAATTTCGTAGTGAGCAATCTAGTTGTTAAACTTTATTGAATTGTCGATATTGGTTTTCCGTTCCCACTGATAGCTCGAAATCACATTACCACAATTCAGACTGCACCGGTTATATTGTTCACACAAATAGTAACCGAAAAGCTAAGCGTTTATTATCGTAATATCGGGAGGTTCATTAAATACAATAAAAATTAATAGATTTACTTGCTACAATCCAATGTTAGCAAATCAAATCTTTCAAATATCGATTAGATAAAAATTCATCCTCATCTCTTACTTTGCATACATTAATAAATAATTCGACTTGATTTACTCGCACATTTTTGGTGATAACTGATAACATTTTTACTTATATGACACTTTATTCACCAAAATTTAGGCGATAATAATCTTTTAACATATATTCTTAAAAGACATTTGTTATGTGTCCAATAAAGATGGTAAATTGTTAAAAAATTGTTGTATCGGAAAAATTACAGTAAAATTTCAATAATTGTTTAATTATTATACGATTGTATATCATTTGTCTTAAATTCACATTTCAAGTTTAAAGTTCGGCTGCATTGTTCGCAGGATTTTCTTTCTGTTAATAATAGTAAAAAATGCGAGTGTGATATGCATATGTGCTAGTTAGTCTAGGCATATGTAAGCTAGGAAATTGTTAAGAGATAACATAAAAACGGGACTAGTATGAATCAAAAAATAGTACACGATGATTTTGTGAAGAGACAAAATCGAAGAACAGTGCATGATTGCTTCATTGTTCGTCATTGTATTTTATATTTTTTAGTATTAACCCTTTGCACTCGAAGCAATTCTACTCCAAAATCGAAATAATATTTTTATCTATAATAGCTCCATTCTAGATAATTCATTTCCTTTTGTTCATACGAAATTAATCACAATGACTCGTACTTGGAACATTAAAGTTTTTATCGATTTCTCAACTGCAAACCTAGCGATGTAAAAGTTGTTTAAATAATAGTATGGCAAGTTTTAGTGTCGCCTTACAGGCACCATTCGAGTGCAAAGGGTTAACTCTTCAAAGGTGAATGTCAACATATGGATTACGTCAGAATTGTGCGTCCACTTCCAAAAGTTGCAGACATATAATTAAATTATGTACATTTGAGAAGAACCGTGTATAATACTAACGTTTCTTGTTATTTAAGATTTTCATACAAACTCCAATTCTCTGGGAAAAATAATTTTAATATTCTCGAAAGTTCTTGTCCGCAAAGAATCAAATCGTTTTCTTTAATTGTATTTGATACTTTACTCTTAACATTAGATTTACGGATCTTGATTATATACCTATTTTTACAGAAGTGAATCAATTTCACTCGTACAAGAAAATATTCCCAAATCAATTTAAATGAAAGATTTATTATAAAAAAATTCATTGAAAACATTACTTACATGTAAACTCTGTTTTCGAAATAGATTTTTCCGCAAACATTTCGATTACATTTAGCACAAAGGTTGTTACATCTATTTCTATTACATAATTCTTGAACTTGACAATTTTTCCGTGGGTCAGTAGTATGAATTTTTGTCAATGGAATGGATGTGTTCTCGACATCTTTTCTATATGTATTTACTGCTTAGCTCTTCGGCCAATTGGGAAATAAAATCATTTCTTGAAATATTCACATGAGTGGTAACCTATAAATTTCAAGTGTTATGCGATTAACTGTTAAATCATTTTATCAGTCAAATTGGCTCACAATCGTAAAAATATTTATACCATATTAAAAAATGCGAAATGGAGGAGTCTGCGGGGAAGAGGAATCATCATTTACATATATTTCATTACGTAACTAAAAACCAACGTATGTTTTTCAAAAATAATATTTAAGTTTTATATATATGGGACAGTCGGAAAAGTATTGCGAGATGTTTGTCACTAGATATTGTTTGGTGTCATATATCGGACATCATTAACCCCTTGGGTACATTTGACGTCTGAGACACGTCATTCACTTTTTTCCCCTAAGAGCGGATGACGTGTCTAAGACGTCAAACCAAAAATTAAACTTTGAATTTATTTCATTTAGCTTTATTTTGTTGTTATTAATTTATTTTTGTTTTGCAATTCTAATTAGTTGAAGACATCTTAATACTACATATGTCACCAATATTTTAGAAATAAATACATTCTTAAAATGTACTGCCTTTACATACTACTCCAAGCAACCAAAAATTATTTCCGTTCCACATGCAAATATTTTCTCAAATAAATCCGTACCCAAGGGGTTAATCTGATTGCGTCACATTGACGCGCATTTAAGAGGTAATATTTTACTCTAGAATTTTCATGCAAACAGTTTTGTATTTCGTCAATCGTGTCGAAAGGAATATTAGTGTGAAAATGAGTAAAATTTCTGAAAAAATCTCTTGTGTTTCTCTTTCGCTCTTCGCCTGCTATTAGTGTCTATTGAAGTCGCAGAATCGTAGATAAAGCATTAAGCAAGCGTTCAGCGTTTGAGGTTGACGAGTCTTGTCGTCGTGCCAAGTGTCGACCGGCTAATGACTTCTCTGTCAAACCGAAGGTGAAAAGTCAAAGCTTCAGGAACGTTCACCCCGGCACGTGATAGAAAAAAAGAAAGATATTATTCGTGAGTGCTAAAATTGGCAAATCAATAAGCTGGTCACTAGCTGACGGTGTATTAAGCACTAAAGCGGTGTGGCAGTTTACTTATAGCTGCGGCGCCTCGTTGTTACGGACTTTCTGCTCCATTATTCATACCTTCTATCAAAAATGAATCACATAGAAATGTATCACATTGTCGTATACTTTTCTCGTCTAATGGCTTCTCGAACTTCTTGCGATCGTGTAAAGACTTTGTGCAATGGCAGAATTTTTAAATTATGTAATTTCAATGTGTTCGAATTAGACATAAATTGCTGTAATACCAAAAGTATGTCAGATTTTTATCGAATTTAGTTAACCCTTGGCACTCGAATGGCGACTCCGAGGCACAAGTAAAAATTGCCATACTGTTAGAGGAATCGGAAAGTAATGTCGTTTTTTTACATTTTTTTCTGTATTTTAAACTACACAATGAACTGATAAATGACAAACGAATATCGACGTGCGCAGAAACGACATTATTTTCCGCTCCTGCTAATATAATTTGCAACAATTTTTACATCACTGTGTTTTCATCTAAGAAAGTGATAACAGTTTAACCCTTTGCCTTGCCATTTTCTTTGTAACTAAAATAATTATAATATCTTCATTACTGAAAATGTTACAGAAGAGAAAAGACAGTTTACGTCTTTCACTTGCAACAATTTTTACATTGCTGTATTTGACTCTAAGTACGTGATAACAGTTTAACCCTTTGCCTTACCATTTTCTTTGTAACTAAAATAATTATAATATCTTCATTACTGAAAATGTTACAGAAGAGAAAAGACAGTTTAGGTCTTTCACTTGCAACAATTTTTACATTGCTGTATTTGAATCTAAGTACGTGATTACAGTTTAACCCTTTGCCTTACCATTTTCTTTGTAACTAAAATAATTATAATATCTTCATTACTGAAAATGTTACAGAAGAGAAAAGACAGTTTACGTCTTTTACTTGCAACAATTTTTACATTGCTGTATTTGAATCTAAACAGGTGATAACAGTTTAACCCTTTGCCTTACCATTTTCTTTGTAACTAAAATTATTATAACATTTTCATCATTAAAAATGTTACAAAATAAAAAAGACCATTTATTTTTTATATCCTGCTACATTTACTTCAATGTTTAAACATCATGTAAATCATGTAAAATCAAAATATTGCTATATGACACGGTTTTTGAAGTTAAAACATCTTCGAGTGTAAAGGGTTAGTACAGATATTGTACCGCGGTTTGTTATAACAACGTGCGAATGTAACGAAACCGTCTTTCCGTCCTTAATTCAAATGCTTCGGCTTAAGGGGCGGTTTACCCAAGGACATGAAGGTTCAGCCGGGGGTGTAAAGTCAGGGCCGTTATCAGGATCACCGTCGTCAGTCCGTAAAAATCGACTAGCCAGAACACATCGTGCTACAGTAAAATCTTGCATAAAGTAACAATCACAATTTCACTTTTCTATACAGTCATATTATACATATAGATATTTATAAGCTGGATATTTTGTATATTTTCTCAGTGCAAGAGCAAATCAACGCAGTACGAAGCTGCGAATAATTAAACGTTGGAAGTTCGGAGGTAGGACCGATTACTTTGTTGCAACGCGTCTACCGATATTCGGTCAAATGCCCCTGTAAAATGCCCCTGTCTTTATGGCGACACTAAAAACTGTCATACTATTATTCAAAACAAATTTTACATCACTATATTTGCATTTGAGAAATCGGTAAAAATTGAAGTGTTACACGAATACTATAAATAAATTAACTATCTATGCACAACGAAACTATTCTGGGTTAAAAAGTGTCTCGATTTTTAAATTCAAATTTCTTGGAGTGCAAAGGGTTAAAGTAGACTGTGGACGAGAAATACTGTCTTTATGCTTCGGTGACTAAGTTGAGACTGTCGCAGCATCTGACTATTCCCTCGTCGGAGCAGCGACATTGTGGGGCCTTATAATCTGAACATCGATAAGAATCCCTCGACGTTTTCCGATAGTTTACTAAATATATTCACACAATATGCATTCACACTCATACGCACACATTTGCTCTTACATGCATCTATCTCTCTCTGGCCTTACACTCCTCAGCATTTATTCTCTGTGATCGAGTCGAACAGCAGAGACGTTCTTTTTAAGCCTTCTTATATTTGAAACGACTTGCTGAATATGTGTTTAGGTTTCTTACACATCTTGGATTTTTATTAAAATTTTTAAACATCGTTAACTAAGGAAACTAGGCCAAAAAATGGATGATTCGTTTTTACCCTATAGCTACCCCTTTGACTGAGACACAGAATTGAGATTTTACTCAGAATGCTTTTTCATGATGCCCTAGTCAAACAATTAGGCTCAAACGTATTTTTCACTACCATATCCGGCTATATCGTTTCCATGGAAAATCCTAATATAAAAAGATTAATAATTCTTCTGAAAAAATGTTTATATATGAGTGAAGAACATAAGGGCCCTTAAATAAATAAAATACGAACCGTTTGTTTCTTTACTTGTCGCAAAACGAGGCGACAACAGGACACTTTCGATTATTAGATATCCGTAAATGATTAGTTTCCGTTTGGCAGGAAAAGTGAAGTTGTCCCGTGGTTGGAGACGGGTGTGGCCATCGTGGAACACCACGCGAGACTGTCCGGCACCCATGAACAAACCTCCCAAGGTTGGCGTCCCATATTTTCTAGCGACTGGCGGCAGTAATTGCTCTAGAATGAAATCGATGTTGGCCGAGTTGCCAGAAGAATGGAAAGGGGTCCCATCGCGTTCGTATGCGCACGATTCACAGCGACTTTTATTCCCGATTGTGCTGCGCTAACGATCTTCGGGTGACTCGTTTCACGACGATCCTTGACGAACAGTTCATCGATCAAACCCTGACAGGGAAATTACGCTACCGTCGTTTTGGGTACATGCGTAATGGTCGAAGATACGATTCTATGCACCACCCTGTACGACTCGTAACCAACGAACACTGCATCGTCCGTATACTCGGTATATCGAATATAATTGCACATCATTTCTGCCCTTACTTTTGTCAGTGTACGATGCTTTCACAATGCATTTCATTCAAAGGCGTCTCCTATGGCGGCTAATAGAAAATTTAAATAGTAACGCGGACGATAATCACCGCAATTTTACACACAGAAATGTTGTTTAGAAAGCAATCATTCTTTAATAAATTTCTGCATCTAATAAAATATTTGGTGCAAGAAAACAGGAAAAATTCAAAATGCATTTCTGCCAAAGACGTCTACACTGGCGGATAATAGAAAATTTAAATAGTATCGCGAATGATAATCACCGCAATTTTACACACAGAAATGTTGTTTAGAAAGCAATCATTTTTTAATCAATTTCTGCATCTAATAAAATATTTGGTGCAAGAGAACAGGAAAAATTCAAAATGTATTTCTGCCAAAGACGTCTACACTGGCGGAGAAAAGAAAATTTAAATAGTATCGCGAATGATAACCACCGCAATTTTACACACAGAAATTTTGTTTAGAAAGCAATCATTCTTTAATCAATTTCTGCATCTAATAAAATATTTGGTGCAAGAGAACAAGAAAAATTCAAAATGCATTTCTGC
The DNA here is from genome assembly GCA_028453745.1 of Agapostemon virescens. NCBI lineage: Eukaryota > Metazoa > Arthropoda > Insecta > Hymenoptera > Halictidae > Agapostemon > Agapostemon virescens. Next base: position 4,606,960 of record CM052098.1, read on the forward strand.
TAAAGACGTCTATATTGGTGGAAAAAAGAAAATTTAAAAAGTATCATATAAAAAATTTTAAAAATTACATTGGTATTTATTATATACGAATATGTTTGATGTTGCCGCGATTGCACGACTGCCAGTGCAACACTGGTATCTCAGTAGTACGATGCTGACAACCAAAACTCCCGAGAGGTTGCATTTGGATGTTCCAGTGATAGCTGACGGTAGAAGCTGTTAGATGGGCAGCCAGAATAATTATTAGAGATGGAAACGCGTATTGAGGAACGAATAGCAACCTTGGAACATTTGCCGAAGCAAAAGACGTCCAATATAGAGAACCGATTGACGAAATGTTTTGAGGAGTGACTGGTCGAACGTTTGGATGTTTACTAGACTAGATTTGTTCAACTTATTGATTGTTTGGAAACAATTGTTTCTCGTTTTGGAAACAACCATCACGATTCTAAGAGTTTCACGATTTTCGCAATATGTCTCGTAGACATATAGAAAATAATAATTCAACTGGAAATTTCTAAACCAGTTAACTGTGATTGACGAGTATACTCGCCGTGCGTATAAAGTAATGACCATTGGCTATTTAAATTGTAACTTTTGAGAAAAACAAAACATATTCTCAAATTTCAAGATGTTTAGAATATTTTGAGGCCATGGCAGAGTAAAACAAGCAAATAAAAAATATAAATTATTTGAGATGAACTCATGCGTCCCCGCATGCACCGGCTGAAACAGCTTACCAGTTCGCATAACGAATTTATTTATGTGCGATGATAACGTTTTTTAGATGTTAGCCTAAAAGGGGCAAAGGCAGGCTTTCCTCGAAAAGGTTACAAATTGAAACGTCTTTGGAAACGTTGGAGACATTTTTTATGACAGAATCTGTCATAGATCTGTAGATTGAAGTTTCCCCTTAGCAACAGTCCCATAAACCTGATATATACGATTTTTTTATCTGTCACTTTATTGGGCTCTGAACGAAAGGCGCACCACCAACTTTAGGATAATGTAAAATGTAAACCATGAGGGCTTTACATGACCGACCTTCTTCCTCATTTCTGCATCGTAAAGCATCCAATAGAAGTCGCACATCAAGATTTTAGCGGTCGTTGTATACGGGGAATTTCAATCTTCGAATCAGTAGGTGCACATCAGAGACAACTTTTAAATATTTTCAAACACATGTCAGTTTGTAGCGTGTCAGACGGGTCCGAGTTTACATATGAGCCGTTTATTTTTAAAGTGGCTTAAGTCCATTTTTATATTTTCTACATTTTTTGGTTTCTTATGAAAAATAGGTATTAAGTTTTAATATCACCCTAGTAGAAATTTAAATATAATTTAATATTGTCTACTAGACAAGCAAATAAAATTCATACTTTCAGAAAATCTTTACTATATTACACAATTTTAAACATATTTTTCCTAGATAAATAATGTAAACGATTTCATTTTTAAATAATTATGTCGCATAGAATTTTATTTTCATACATTTTCTGCTATGAATAGAAAATTTATAGGATGTTGTGAATTTCCGATGTTCTTCCAGACATGTTTTGATAACAATACCGAGACTTCCAAGGCTGCCACGCTTTTTGTCAATATTTTTACGGTACAAGTAACATTATCATAAACATTAGAGCGTACGCCACAGTAAGAAAAAGTATACTCGTTTTATCACTAGTTGTTATATAAAGTTTGTATGATATTATAAGTATCTTCGTACACATATTCTGTACTACTAAAAATACTGTGTTGAGCAATAAATAATTCAAATGACACTAAATCAAGGAAATAAAATACATTTAAAAAATTTTAAATAAATAATATTTTTACAACTATAACTATTTTTATAACTTTGTACATATATATATATACAAAGTTTGTTATGAAAAACAGAACACGTAAATATCTTTATTAAATTTGAAGATAGAAGAAAATGTTAAAAACTGATGCTGCTGAAAAATATAAATACATTTCCCGATTAACATGCTTTACGAGTTTAACTAAAACTCATCGGCATTCTTTTAAATGCTAGCATTCTCTTTCAACTTCGCGGAGAATTGTAGTTAATGTCAAGACAATTTCAATGACCCAGTTTCCTATGAGCTTTAAACGTCCTTGGAATCCAAGTACTTCCGCTATAAATGCAAATCAACGCCACCATTTTATTCATTGAGTACATAAGTTGAACATGTTTAATTGAACATGTAATTGTTTGATGGAAGTCGTCTTTTATGAACAGCACGCGTTAGTGCTATTAATAAAACCTAATGTCTCCAGAAGCTGAATTACAATTGCTAATGTTTCCGCTAATTGAACCTAGATATCTGAATCAGAGATCATTCAGAGGTCACGACACACTTAAAACAATGAACATGCCGTAAAAGAAACCACAATATTTTGAAATGTTTACAGTGGAAGCTGTTGTTTTATAACGCCAGTAACTTTGATAATACTGTTAAACAATTTAATAATATATCTAAATATTTACTCTAATACAACTTTTCTTTCGGATAATTTTTTCAATTTCAAGTCGAACAATAATAGATTTGTTAAATTTTTTTTACTATGGTTTCTCTACACTTTTAAAAAATTTAATGCAAAATACTTACGTCTGCTTTTATTAAAAAATTATCCTTACGGATATTATCGATTTAGATTGAAAATCAATTAAAATTATGTTTATAAAGTATTTCATGACGATATACTGCGCACTTAGGATGGTTGTCATAGTGTCTGGGGTTGTTTGTCATCAATTTTAAATAACTATATTTATTAATGAAAACTCGACGTAATTATAAACATATTGTTTCAATTATTGATTGTACGTTATAAATGCTTAATATAAATGTTACACACTCATAATCATAAAATCAGACTTGTGAACGTTTGTAATGAAAACCCATTATGAATTCCACTTTATTGAAATACGATTATGTGTCTGAAGTACTGTAAAACATAAAATAAAATTTTGAAATACTTACTGTAACAAAATTAGAGTCCTCAGAAATTCTTTGGTCACAAATGTTTTGTAAACGTCATTTTGTATGAATTAAAATTATTGGAATTATTAATGTACTGTGATAATCTGCTTCCAATTGCTAAAATATCTAGTTTGTCTATTAATTTATTGAAAGATACGGAAGAATGCAATGAACATCCAGGGACAATAATACGATCCAGAGAACATAAATGTTAATCGATATTTTAAAACGTGTACGTTTACTTGACAAAAGAGTGTGTCGCAAAATTTACCTGAAACGCACGAAAACAAAGAATAATAAGTATTATCTTGATGCAACTCCGTAGCGAACTACAACTGTTGAGGGGAGACGGCATTATGTCTGCGCACAATCTTGAGCTATTCATACATTTTTGCCGTCTACTATTTTTGTATTATAGCGTTTGTGATAACCTAACCGTGTGACAGCTATACTCTGTTTCTCCTATCGCCCTGTATAATACAAAAATTTTAAACCACTCTACACGATCGAGGATTAGCTATCAAAAAAGGTCTCGCAGAAGATATACTAATTTAACCAGTTAGCTGTGTTCGACGAGTATACTCGTTATGGAGAATTGGCAGTATTTTCTGTCACGACGAGGATACTCGTCATGCGAAAAATTTAGTTACCATTAGCTATTTAAATTGTAATTTTAGCGAAAATTAGAATATATTTGTAAATTTCAATATGTCTAGTATACTTATTTGGAGTTCAACATGAAATAAAACGTACAAATGAAAAGTATAAATAATTTGAGGTGGATTCACTGCATCTCCGTATGCTCTGGTTAGAACTCTTGATTTTCGCGATACACGTACAGTGACCAGCATTAATATTCGGACACCATGATACTCAAGAAGTTTTTACTGTATATCTCCACTAAAACACTTATTTTCAATGCTAGAAACATAGTTTTTATTTATTTAATTTGTACACATTTCGCGTTAATAAATGTTAAAGGAAGTAATGCTGAATTTTGACATTCCATACGCTTTGCAATTTGACCGTCCTGTTAACCCAGGTACGGTGTTCGGTGGCAATGTTTGTAAGAACTATCTGGTAAAATTATTTTCATTTCAAAGTTCGTTCGTATCGTACGTATTAGTTGTGAAAATTCCACGTAAAGGTAAAAATACATCGTTAGATGTACGTCAACTTGTTATTTATAATCGCGATAAAGGGAAATCATACCGAAAAATCGGTACATTATTACAGTTGAATAAGACTGCTGTAGCGGACATCATATGAAGATATAATCTCGAGGATAGAATCGAATCTATTCCTCAGTGTGGTCGTCCAAAATTACTTGACGTTCCTGACAAACGTAATACGATTAGAAAAGTGCAAAAAGATCCTAGTTTAAGTGCACCGGCATTGTCTGCAGAATTATTTGAAGAAACCGGAAAGAAAGTTCATTCCGATACAGTTCGTCGAATGCTTCATGAAAGTGTATAACCATGGCAGAATTCCACGCAAAAAAGCATATATTAACGATGCAAATTGAATGAAAAGATTACTGTTTGCCAAGGAATACATTTCTAAAGAAGAAGTATGGTGGAAAGATGTAATTTTTGCAGATGAAAGCATGTAAAATATTTTTGGGTCCGATGGACACAAACTTATACGGCGTAAAGTCAATGAGGAGCTTCATATTAAAAATCTCAGACCCACCCTGAAACGTGGCAGAGGAAGTGTAATGGTTTGAATTGAATGGGCGAATTAGTTTTCATTGATGGAATTCTGGATAAGAATAAATATTTACATATTTTACGAAACACAAATTACGTGGAGTTCAAGAATATTTATTGTATAATTGTCCAAAAGTATTGCAACCTCCTCTACAGTCACCGGATCTAAATCCAATCGAAAATTTATGCGATTATTTAGATCGTCGAATTAAAATAACACCGATAAGGTCGAAGGAAAAATTAAAATTACGATCGAGTGAAGAATGTCATGTATTCCTCTAGAATATTTAAATAAACTTATTTCTAGTATGCCCAAACGATTGAGCCATGCAATTAAACAACAGGGTAATCCAATAAAGTACTAAAATCGATATCCTTTTGTTAAAATGCATGTACATTTTTAATTACAAAATTATAATTCGCGAAGTGTCCGAATATTTTTGTGACAAAATTCAGCGTTATTTTGTTTAACATTGATTAACGCGAAAAGTGTACAAATTAAATAAATAAAAACTATGTTTCTAGCATTGAAAATAAGTGTTTTTTATCATTACAAAACGACGAATTCTTTAAGTCTATAAACAGCAAGAACTTCTCGAGTATTATGGTGTCCGAATATTAACGCCGGCCATTGTAGGTGCACGCTTTGAGTAGAGGTCGCCACAGTTAACTGGTTAATGAAAAACCAAAACCAGTAATTACCGAGTGTTTCCTGCTTGTAGTTGACATTTGCACTTGTTGCTCGCTATATAAGGACGAAGATAGTGTACCAGATACGTAACATTTCGCGTGATATTAATATGTAACGTTTGATAAAATTGATTAAGCACTCGACGAGAGAGTAACGGCGAGACAAAGAAGATATAGTGGCGACGGAAATCAATTATTAATTCCGGACAAGTTCAGGGGAAAACGAAATCGATGTGCCAGAGCAACAGCATACCGGACAGGACTGAACACGCATATCTCAGACAAGACAGTAATAACAAATAATCTTTATTGCTTCGTGAAACAAAATAGCACCGACACGCAAGCGATGATTTATCAAGAGTAACTTAAGCGAAACCAGGAGAACGTTGGAAAATTTATGCGCATGGGAAATCGTGAAGTGTAGAAGCTAATACGCTGCAGCTGCGAACTATTTTTGCTACACCAGTTAGTGGTAATTAAATAATCTTCTACGTGTGCCACCGTAATCATAAATAATTAGCAAGTTTATACGCCGCCCAGTTATGTTACACAATTTCTCATACGAGAAATTAACCTCCAATAATTATTCAATTTCTAGCTGAATGTTAATTGGAAAATATATCAGATTGAATTAAGCAAACATAATATAATTATTCTGTACAAATACAACCGGAAGAAATAATTTGAAACTTTATGGCTATTATTAATTTTGAAAAGAAATCATGTATTGTTGTGACAGCATCTGAGGGTGGATACCATAGCAGGATGGCCGAGTGTAACAGCGTGTGTATGTATATGTGTGTGTGTGTGTGTGACAAAGAGGCAGAAAGAGAGAGGGAGAGAGAGAGAGAAAGAGAGAAATTATAAATTAATATTTGAATGTTTTGTTATCGAGCGTTCTAAAGGCGAGGTACGTTTTGCATTGTGAAAGTTCTCAATGCAGGCAGTCGTTTATCGATAGTCCTGTTGAATTGATGTAATAGTCATTTTATCGTTATTTAACCTTTTGCACTCGAATGGCGCCTCTAAGGCGACCCTAAAACTTGCCATACTATTATTTAAACAAGTTTTATATCGCTAAGTTTGCACTTGAGAAATCGATAAAAATTTTAATGTTTTAAGTACGAGTCATTGTAATTAATTTCGTATGAACGAAAGAAAATTAACTATCTACAATGGAGCTATTATAGATTAAAATATTATTTCGATTTTGGAGTAGTATTGCTTCGAGTGCAAAGGGTTAAAATATCGTGTTTACTTCGTACTTCTATTGTTATCGTTGTTTTTTTATTGAAACACTTTTATTAAATTTTATTCCCATAGTATTGTCAATCGATCGCGGACCGTCATGCATTTATGACTTGGACAATCGACAGACAATTGATTTAGCTATATCAACGAACAGTAATAAAACTTTTATTGTTTTCCATCAGAAGAGATTTTCTAACTACCAAAAAGAATTTTTCTCTAATTCTTCACCGAATAAAATAGTTGAGGAAATGGAAACTCACATACAGATCCGCAATATAATTATTACGTTGTGTTGATCAATGCGCCAGACAAATTTTAACCTTTTGCACTCCAAGCAATTTTACTTCTAAAGTGAAGACATTTTTTTACTTAGAATAATTCTATTGTTTATGGTCCGTTTTCTTTTATGTATATAATTTCTTAAATGCAAATACAATGATGTAAAAGTTGTTTTAAATAATAGTATGGAAAATTTAGTGTCGCCTCAGAGGAGCCATTAGAGTTCAATGGATTGATTAATTAATTTTAGGAGCCTATCAAAATGAAAATTCACACAGATGTTGCTATCTAAATAAACTAATAAATTGTTGTCTTGATATTGTTCATCTCTGAAAGTATAAAGTAAAACATGAAATATATCAACATTTTCTTAACATTACAAGATAGGAACAATCTTAATGGAAGATTGACGACGATAAAACAGTAATTTTATTGTTAAAATTCTGAATACATTTCCATTGATGTAAGCATGACATTCTTCGGTATGGCAAGAAATACTTCTATTCAATCTAGATTAAGATAGCACACGCAAATTTTACAAGAAAATCTGATATCAAATTCACCACGCAATACGAGCTCGAAGGGGGTTCAGATTCACGCAAACAAATCATCGCCTGTTTATTATCGTCGCGAAGAAAGTTCAGTAACGTTAAGGGAAAAAACTACATCGTTGTGATCGTCTACGTCATTCAGATAACATATTCCCATATTTAATGGTCTCGTACTTCAGACTGGTCTCAAAAGAAAAACGGAGAAACGAAGATATCAAACATAACTACCGTACATTATTCTGTTATCAATGATTCAACTAAAAATCTGTTTTCTCGAATAGCATGATGAATAACATGATTTCAAAAATTTCCTAAATATTTTTACTGTATTTCTTCTTAAACAGCTTTTTATAAAATTTTTAAAAATTATCGATCGGCGATAGTTTCAGATGGTTCGTTGTTCAAAAAATAAAGTTAACCCTAGTGAATATATAAAAAATTTCTTTCTTATTTTGAATGTAATTAAATCATTTTACAACTCATACATAGTTATTGTTTAATAATATTATGGTCGAACTATCACGAAATGATTAGCTCTAATAAGTAAACCTGAACCAGAAACTTTTTATGGTTTGCTTTATTTTACTGAAAAATAACCAACTAACTATAAAAGTTGCAGTTTTACATTTAAATATCGGAACGAACCGAATGTTACAGCGACCAGAAACTTTAGAAATTTATAACGATGTTAATTCAAAGTATGCAATATTCTCGCCATGCGCTACTTAATGTTAAAATTACATCTTATTTCTTATTTAGAATGTTTTACTTTACTTCCATATTCAATTGCAAAATAATAGCCGGTGACATGGTATAGTTTCTGTGTAAAATTGCCGGTCAGCAAAGTGTTAACGCCGGCCAGTATACGTCGCTTGACAAGCTCCGCGATCGCAAAGGGCAACTGCTCGATCTTCTTCGATCGCTTCCTTTCTTGTCGAGACCTACATACATATACGCAACCATCACTTCGCTTTCTTACACGGCCGTTGTTTCCTTTCCTGAGCATTGTGGAAGAGGTCAAAGCAATTAAATCACGATCGCTATTGATATCTCCTTTTCACTGCCGCCCCAGACATTAGATACACCCAGCTCGTCTTTGATCGTCGGTGATAAGCTCGAGAACTTCCGCTGGCCAGTCAATCCATTAATGACCTTCTCAATCATCGTTGTTTCCATTGAACCGATGTGCTCTAACCTTACCTTCGTATCCTTTACAATGCAGAGTACTGTGATGCAACAGTTGTATAGAAATACGTTTTCGCTACATTTACGCTACAAACGATACAAGACCTTAACACTATACCGATCGCCTGTTATTCCAGAATTTTTTAAAGTTCACGGTCTATCACAACATTCTAATGGATCTCTGAACGCTGACAATAATTTTTATTCGGAATCAACGAGGCATCCTCGGTAACGTTGTCTAATTATATCGTTGCAAATTACAATGTATACGCAGTTTATTTTCGATTTGTTAAGCGCAATTATTAAAATGCCTGTTAATAGGCTTCTGGTCGGTAAAGTGTTGATTCTGTCTGTAACACTAATTGTAAGTCATTAATTCTTTCACGCGTTGCTTGTGATGTACATCATTATTTTGCTGCGATTTAACACGTTAAGCCTAGGGACCGGCGTTGAACTTTCCGTTCAGGCCTCGTCGGTCCCTACGGACCGGCGACAGATTTTTCGTTCTGCTATCGCAGCGCGCGTTACGTTACCCGACTGTTTATACTCTGATTCGTCTATCGGCGAGCGGCCCGGCAAGGCCCGTCTGACGGCTAACCGTGGCTTGAGCGAAACGGCGCACAAAATTCGGCGTGGCGCTTAACGTGTTTAAGAGGAAGGTTTGGGGAAGATTTTAGCGTTTGAACCATGTCGATAGCTCTAATAG
>CM052098.1:4640053-4653400 GCA_028453745.1 Agapostemon virescens
ATTTAACGTCGCGTTATTTTCGTTAGCAACAATGAAAACATTTAAAATATCTGAATAACATGAACGTTTCCGACGTTCCTCGTATGCAAAGAGCCATGTAATTGGTACCATTATGCGAGTGGAAGTGATTCTACGTGTGACGATAAATGAAAATTCGAAACGTTTATTCAGCGTGCTCCTGAACACGATCGACGAATAAACAACTATCCATAAATACTTGGACATTCGCGTGCATTGTTCCATAAAATATGAAATACATGAATAATTTAATCTAACCTTCCCATTGAAAGAAATGCCGATCGTGTATTTTTATCTTTTACTAATATCAACAGATTGTAACAATAACGGTGTGTAACTTTTACATGGAAAGTGTAGTAATTGAAGCTGTTTCAAAGCATAAAAGAATTTGATTTAGATATTCATTCCATTATATTTAATTGTATTCTGTACTGAACATTATATACTATGCGTTGAGCATTAAAATATTTTTAATTCATGCTGTTTGGTATTGCGACACAAATTTATAAAAAGGGGAGTGAGTTACTACCTAGTTATAATGAAATCTATAAGTCCCCAAGTATTTATGAATAAATAATGTGTATTTCTAGAAATTTTTAAGCAATAGATGGTTCTATTTTATATCCCGTAATTATCTTCTAATTCAACTTAATCGTTTTAAAAAAAAACCCACTGTTTAACACTAAAATTACCGAACATTAAAAATATAAAATTCTTATTGTAGCATGTATGTCATTAAAGAAGTATATCCGAGAATTTCTGATAAAAATATGTTTATAACTTCAATAATTGTGAAAGGAAACACTAGAGACCAGTCAAAATGACTGATTTGGTAGTTCTAGTGTTAATAGATTCGCTAACAGAGTCACACAACAAGTAGATTAAACTTTTACATTCTCTGTAAAGAAAATCAAATTAATTACGCACGTATCATTATTTAAAAGTACAATGTTCAGAATGATATTTGAAGAATGTCTTACATTCAACAAAATATTATAATTCAAAAGATTGTTGCCAAAGCAAAAGCTGGTAGCGAAAGTGTTAACATATTCACTTACATTCTTGTTATAGCTCGTAAAAAAACTACGCCATATTTTTAAGGAAATTTTACTGCTACAAAGGTTGCAAAAGAAACCAACGACGATAATGAACGGGTTAACTTCTTGACTTAACAAGCGTATCTCTGTTCCCATCGATTCACAGATCGATTTTAAACTTTCAACTGATAGCGTGTGTCGGCCCATTGCCGATATTTTTACTAGTAATAATTAGTGAGGGTCACGCGGTATTGTATATTCTGTATCGATTACACAATTCTCCGACACGACAGCTGCTTCGCGTTAGTGTGAAAAATAAATAATATTCAGCTTCTATGAGTATGCATAAGCATGAACACGACTGAGAATGATCAATAATAAATGTACACTGGATGCAAAAAGTATTTAAACGCTACATTTCTGGTTCTCGAAAAATTGTCGATATTTAAACTGTGATAGCCTCGTAAAAAGAAGTTGTACAAACATAAGTCTGGGCATATTTTGAAACTTGAAACCTCTACATTCGTAAAACAATATTCGTCTTCCCCCAACAAGGTTTATTACAAATGTTCCTTGTAAAAATATTCATACACGATGTAACGGAAGAGAAGACAACCATTTACCTTGAAAAATATAGCAATTTCAAACGCTTCCAAAAACTTTCAAACATTTCTTTCGTCACTGAACCTTCCATAAATTCAAAGACTGATGTCTCCTTTTGGATATGACTCTTTAAAAGTTAATATCAAATAAGTATATCGGTAAAATAGACTGCTACTAAATAAATACAAATACTTGTTGGATCCTCTGTGTACGATAACAGTAAGCAACATTTTAACACATTGACTGCCAAACCAGCAGCCGCAAAAATTGCATAAAGTCGAAGCAAGTTATCGAGTGAGATAAAAATTTGAAGAACAAAATGTATGACACTGAGTAGTTCTCTAACCTTCTTGCATTTCCTGCACCACCGTCAGATTGGATGTAATGAATATATTAACGTGAAAGTTCATTTAAAAATCGCACGAATAATTGCGTCACCCTTATGTGGGTGACGTGGCAGCCAAAGTGTTAATGCACGCGTCTGTACGATGATCATTCAAAATTGATTTTACAGTTTCTGAAAATCTGAAATCTGTAATCGAAAACGAAAAATTGTTTTCGATGTATTCCAATTCAGTTTTCTGAATCGTACGGATACTCGTCGAAGATGCAAATGAACGGTCTCGTTGAATCGTTTTAGAAAATGAAAACAAAAAAGTTTTTACAGTTTCGATGTTCCGTGGAACAACAAATGGAAATGCGAGATTTTTACCGGTTAGCAGACATCGATACGGTAGAAAACCTGTTAATTTAGCTCCCGAGGTGCGGTTACGTGTACGCGCGAGAGCCACAAACAAAGAATCAATAATGATCGTGTGCAATTCGGTAAGCAAATCGGCTATTATCGCGGTCGCGCCCGATAATTAATGCAATCTAAAGCGAGTTTCGCGCGGAAGCCTGCTTCCGCGATTTTGTTTGCTGCCGAAAGAAAAGTCGAACGACGGAGACATACGAAGAAGCGGGACAATGGGATTCAAAGGGATCGGATGAGACCATTCGCGAGGGAAAAAATAGGCGCAACTCTGTAAGTTGCTCGGCTTTGCAGAGCTGACAAACGGTACAAGACAATGGAAATGTTCAGTTGTGTGGAGTGAATTGTGATTGGTGTGTACAGTCCTTAATGAGGGATTCGCTCAAAGTGTCCGCCTGATTTTCCTACGCGAATCAATGCCTAAGATGATCCTCCAAAAACGAGATACACAAACTCGTCGAGGATGCTCTCAAGGTTTAAATTTTGTTGCACTTTGTGTTAATGCGAGTTCCTTGTGAGTGGTTTTCTAAAGAATCTTTCTGTTAACACTTTGGCTGCCACGTCACCCACATAAGGTTGGCGGAATTATTTGTGCGATTTTTAAATAAATTTTCACGTCAATATATTCATTGTATCCAATGTGACGGTGGCCCAGAAAATCGCAAGAAGATCGGAAAATTACTCAGTGTCATAGGTTTTATTCTTTCAATTTTTATTTCACTCGATAAGTTGCTACGAGTTTATGCAACTTTTTTGGCTGCTGGTTTGGTAGTCAATGTGTTAATCAATCGTATAAACTAGTTTAACGTTGCATGCCTAACCCTTTGCATTCGAAGCTTTATTAACTCGAAAACCAAGACGTTTCTTCAGACCAATGCCATTTTCATTTTATACGATTTACTTCATTTTATGAATACGGGATTTTGTAATATTACAATGATTAAATTTTTACAAATTTCTTAGATGCAAGCATAGCGATGTATAAATTGTTTTAAATAATTATGTGGCAACTTTTTGTGTGGCCTCAGAGTCACCACTCGAGTACTAAGGGTTAATACTGATTGCTTATATTTAAAGGGAACATATAAGTATTAACAGACTTCAATTAATATTTCAAAGTTGAAAAATGCTTGTAGCTTAATTTTTTAAAGATTTTTTATCAGAATATGTTTCACTGTATTTTATAAACTAAAGTGCCACGAGATATGGTTGAAATCTTGATTATTATTATTATTATTATTATTATTACGGGAACAATTTGATTTATTAATTATAAATTATTAACCTCTAGCATTCGAATGGCGCCACTAAAAATTGCCATACTATCACTTAAACAACTTTTACAACGCTAAATTTGCAGTTAAGAAATCGATAAAAATTGAAATAAGTAATATACTCTAAGTACGAGTAATAGTAATTAATTTCATATGTACAAAAGTAAATAAACTATGTACAATGAAGCTACTGTAAATAAAAATATTGTTTCGAGTTTTGAATGGAATTGTTTCGACTGCAAAGTGTTAAGTGTATTTCTGAGTGTTACAATAAAAATTCATTAAATGAAATAATTGATGTAAGTTCCTGTAACTATGTTAGCGAGCTGAGGAGGTGTCTGGTTTTGACTATCTTGACCTTGTTTGTTGACTTCGTAAACCGTTTCCGGAAACTTGCAGACATTCTGACGTCAGTTCGCTGTCACTGATGTTTACGACTCTTGCTGCTTACGTTGTAGATGTATTTTAGCAGCAAAAAGGGTTAGAATGAAATCAATTAACAGCGGAAATGTTTACTAACGCTTCCCATAGTGTTGAAATTGTTTGTGGCTTCCAGACGAAGGCAGTTGGCCAATCAAAAATATGTGGTTAGAGACCAGCGATCCGATTCGCGGGCATTCATACTTTAAATAGACGAAACCGCAGGTTAGCGTCAGTGTGTCATCAACAGAGCTGTATTTCAATCGTCAGATAATTTTAGTTGCAAAACCATGGGGAACAAAAATATTATTGTTTTCCTTACTTTTGAGTAGTTAACGATGGTTGTAAAACGATTCAACAATATTTATGTAAGGAACAAGTTTCCTGGAATGTATAAAACGGTTACTCTCTCTTTCTTTCATCTGTGTTATCGGCATTATTAACCCTTTGCATTCCAAGTAATTTTAATTCCTAACTTGAGACATCTTTCTGTCCTAGAATAATTCCATTGCACGTGGTTCGTTTCCTTTCGTGCATGTCAAATTTGTTATTGTTAATCGTACGGCAACGCTTCAATTTTTACTAACATTTTAATTACAAATATTTGTAATGTACAAATTGTTTTGAATAATAGTCTGACATTTTTCAGTGTCGCCTCAGAGGAGCCATTGGAGTGCTCTAAGGGTTAAGATCAGTAATTTAGTTACAATTATTTTTAATTGTTCATGTCAAAACGAGGAACATTTGTATTATTACCATTTCATAAAATTATACATCATTTATGCAAAATGTAAGGTAAAATAAGATGAAGTTATTGTAAAATCTTATCGTGTTAAATCCATTTAATCACATATAGCGACAATGCTGCGAATAATAATTACAAGAGGGAAAGCAAGTAAAGCATGTAAAGACGAGCTACAGTTACTAAAAATTAAATATTGATATGTAGTGCGCAAATATAATCAATTTGCAATCGAAGTACACAAACGAAAAAGGAATGGAAGCAACGTATTTCACGATGTATATGCTATTTTAAACTCGTCATAACAGATCTTCTCTCATATGAAGAAAGATTAACACAAGTGAAACCAGTTTAACTGGAATCATTTGAGCAGGGTAATCGTTAATTGATATCACAATAAAAAAGGGGGTGATTGAACACAAAGAAATAATTAGAAAATGTGTAGCAAATTTGTTCACATACGTCGTGTTTTGAGAAAATCGAGTTTAAAAATACGATGAACGCATATGCTATTGAATAGGGAGTGTCTGACGCGGCTGTTTATGACCAACTGATTCTACTTCCTACAAGTGGTAAGCACGTAAACTTATTGGACGTTCAAAGCCGATTTACTCGAAAATAAAGCATCGCATTTCACACCGTATATACCACTTTAAACTCGTCAGAACAGGTCTTCTGTTTTATGATGAAAGATTAACACAAGTGAAACTAGTTTAACTGGAATCATTTGAGCAGGGTAATCGTTAATTGATGTCACAATCAAACAGGGGGTGATTGAACACAAAGAAATAATTAGAAAATGTGTAGCAAATTTGTTCACATACGTCGTGTTTTGAGAAAATCGAGTTTACAAATACGATGAACGCATATGCTAGTGGATAGGGAGTGTCTGACGCGGCTGTTTATGACCAACTGATTCTACTTCCTACAAGTGGTAAGCACGTAAACTTATTGGACGTTCAAAGCCGATTTACTCGAAAATGAAGCATCGCACGAACACGTTTTATTTCAAACTGCCTAATTTATTTCCATAGGCAGAGTCACGGTCTTGTTGATTGTACCACTATTTACCGATCACCCTGTACTTAGTAATTTGAATTGACGGTCGGATCTGAACGATCGTATTTCTAACAACATTACACGCGAAGGAAGTCGCTATCACGACAAATTCCCCGGAGGTGAAAGTACTCTCTGAGAAAGAAAAATCGAGAAAATCGAAGGGGTAGCCATGTTTCGAACGCGAAGTCGTATAATGTTCTTCCAGTTGCGGTTGGAAGTATTATTTTCCTCTGGATCACGAACTACATGGAATTACACTACATTCCGCATTCCGGGTTGTTATTTCTCCCTTTGATACACGCAAAGATTTCTTTCATTTCGTGGATGCGACGAGTCGCACAAGTGCACGTTCCTTTGCAAACGTTGCTTGCGGTCGGCTACGTGTTATATTTCAACTTTAAATGGATAACGAAATCTAGAATGTCTACTAACGCGAAACTGATTTCATTAATTATGTTATTTCAGTACCTCGGTCGGTGGATTTACTCAGTACAATTGACGAGTTGGAAAAGGCTTCTAATATAACATAGTCGTGTTATTTTTAAGTTTCGTACGTGCTAACACTGACAAAGTTTATACGATCATAACAAAAACTATTGAATGCACATACTTTATTTTATTACAGTTTGAATACTCTAATAAGCTGAAAACGCAACCAGAGTATATCAGAATATACCGAAATGTAACAGTGTACTAGTGTATGATAAAATACATTAGAATATAATGAAATCTACTAGAATATCTTAGTACATACTAAAATGCACTAGAATATAATAGTATATACGAGATTATACTGAAATATACTAGAATATACAAGAATGTACTAGAATACACTAAAATATACCAGGATATGCTAGAATATGCTAGAATATACTAACATATACTAGAATATACTAGAACATAATAGAATATACTAGAATATACAAGAATATACTTGAATATGCTACAATATACTAGAATATATCAGGATACACAAGAATATGCTGGAATGTACAACTATATTCCATAATACACTAGAATATACTAGAATATACTAGAATATACGAGAATATACTTGAATATACTAGAATATGCCCAAATATACCAGAAAATACCAGAATGTATCAAAATATGCTGGGATATATTACAATATACTAAAATATACCAGAATATCTTAAAATGTACTACAATATAAGAGATTCTATGCGAAGCTACTAAAATATAGTAGGATATACTAGAATATATTAAAATATACTAAAATGTATTAAAATGTACCAGAATATACTATAATACACCAGTATATACTAGTATATATAGTGAAATATACCAGAAGATACCAAAATATATTAAACTATCCTAGAATATAAAGATTATACTCGAATATATCAAGATCTATTAGAATATATTAGAATATACTAAGATATACTAGCATATACAAGAAGCTACTAGAAAATAGTAGTATATATTAGAATATACAAGAATGTATTAGAATGTACCAGAATATACTAGAACAAACAAGAATGTATTAGAGTATACTGGAATATGCTACAATATACAAGATTGTTCTAGAATGTACTAGAATACACTAAAATATACTATAATATACTGAAATATATTAAAATGCACTAGAAACAAAAAGTAGAGAGACAATGTGCTAAATGATGGAAGAAATATATAGGTAACCGGCGGTAAAACTGAAAAGGGAACGTTTATATATAGAAAAATAAGTAAACACTGTATTATATGCTTTCTTCGTATGAATTTATGTTTTTAAGAAAAGCCGCTTTGGAAATCCGTCAAGTTCACGTGCTCAGCATTTGTAAACACTAGAACCGGTTGGCGAAGAGCAGATGCGTCAAATGATTCTTATTCGGCATCACGCGTGTCGGAGTCTTGAAACTCGAATCTCTTGAAAACAACTTGATATGAAAAAGTTTTATTCTATACATTTTCGACATATCTTTTTACGTAGAATCACCCCCCTTCGCGGTTGTACCACTAGTTATCGATCATGTTGTACAGGGTGTACCAACTAAAGTGTTATAAACTGTTTTCTCAGACTACAATGAAGACATCGATTTCATTTTTTATAATTGAACGATTGAGGAAGGAATAATGTTTTAGTAGATATTGAATTTTGTTGGGCTAACAGTATTTGTTTTTTTTACATTGGAAGTAGTATTGACTTTATGTTATTGTAATATTTATCAATAATTTTATTATCAAATAATTTTATTGTCCATAGTTATTTAAACAGAGTTATTTAAAATTGTTTATTATGTTAGTTGATATAATAGACGTATCCCATTATTAGATATGATCTAGAAGCATTTTATCAACGGCCATCAATCAGATCTTTTTGAGTTTTGTTAGGATAAAATGATAATTACACATATGCAAACTGAATATTTATGTTCATCATTTAATATTTCTTTTTTTATTTTCGGTAAAAAGAAAGCATTAAATAAATAAGAAAGACTTGGTTATTACGCTATTAAAAAATATATGATTTAACAGTGATTCCCTATGACAATCACATTCTAAATTTAACGTCAAATTGTCAACTTTTAAAGTAACAGTTTCATTTTGGCACAACCATCCACGAATAAGCAATAACGAATAGCTTCATTACTGTTCAATGTCTTTTCTTTTAAATATTGGTGATTGTCATCGCATGTTCATACAAATATCTTTGTATTTCTGTTAGATGCAACAAATACCACCGATTGTGACCTGTTTCATTTGAAACGGTAAAGATCAAAGAGAAACACGCGGGAACTCGTTACAAGAAAAATACATTCCTTTCCAGTGTAATCGCTTTGTCATCCGATTTATGCATTAACGCCGCCAGTAGTTAAGTTAATAATCTGATTATCAAGTTCATTGAAGAGTGCAGAAGCTATCGATGTCTGGAATTCGTATCGGCTTTTCAAATAATAGGATCGATGCGCTAAAGTGGATATTCTAGTTTCGCAGTTGACAAGTAAGTATACAGAGCTTTGAGAGTGTCGACGATTTGTTAAAAAGTCAATATTCTTTAGTAGATTTATAAGTACACATAATTAATATAAGTATTTATTTATTATGTGCCTTTGAATTTCTGATGATATGGCTCCGACTGCACTTCCTTTTTATTTATTACTGATAACGTTAAATACTGCGAAGAAGAAATCTTTAGTCATCGTTACCAGCTTGAAGAAATTGACTCGCGGGTGGTCATCATTAATAGAAGTGAATAAACGAAAGACAAAAGAAAAGGAACAGCAGATAAAATTAATTTAGAGCCTATTAGAATCCTTACGAAGACAAATCATTCTTTGTTTAACTCCCTTTTGTTTTAAGTGAAGCAGACAATTTTTATTTCGTATGAAAATTCGAAGTCTAATTATTATTAATTACGTTCTATATAAGATTAGTAAAACTGTGTTCTTTTATCAAGAAATTTGAAAGTATTTATTCTTCCTCTTCATATTGTGTTTTATGTAGCATGAACTGCAATATTATTAGCGACGGAAGTATCTCATACATTGTGGTACATTTTTATCTTATCGAGGTAGTTTATGGTGCTTCTAATGTAATCTTGGGCTGTTAGGGTTATATACGGTAATATTTGTTATATTTTTGTCTTTGTGGTTCGGTTTCTCCGCGCTGATATGGTCGATTGTAAGGATTTTGCTAGAGCAATATGTGCAGTGGGGTGGTTCAGATTTTTTGATTAAGTGCTCGCGTATGATTTTGATGTGACCTGACCTTAGTCGAGATATTATGGATTTTTCTTTTCTGTCCAGATTAGAGTGACAGTTTAGTGTGATAGTTTTTTTTATCGTGTTGTTCATTTTTGTTCGTTTTTCTCTGGTTTAATGTTAATGAAAGAATTTCTTGTTCGATCTAATAATTTTAGTATATCGCACGTACGATTTTAACTTTCCCTTGACAAATATTCAATAGAATTTTCTGTCCAGGTTAGAGTGACAATTTAGTGTGATAGTTTTTTTATTGTATTGTTCATTTTTGTTCGTTTTGTCGTAGTTCAGAATTAATGAACGAATTTATTATCCGATCTAATCGTACGTACGACTTTAACTTTCCATTGACAAATTCCTGTTTGGTTATTCAATTTTTGATTAACAACACGTATTTAATATTGAACGGTTATGCATAAGCAGAGATCTCAACTACTGTCTGACACTAATCGTAATGAGGAAAAATGATTGTAACCAATGAAATGAAAAGAAGTTAAAGGAACTTGCAGTAACTATGACTATAAGTCTGTCATACGTTCTAGAAAAGTTACTAGTTTCATTAGGCTACTATCCATAACGTTATAAATAATCTATTCTTTCACGTATTGCCATTGGCTGATGTCATCATGATATCATAATGTAAGTCTAACGTGGGAGTGAAAAGTTTCGAGAGCACGGTTATGAGAGACGAAACATTAAATTACGTTCTTCTCACAATCAATTTCATTTTTACTGTCGTTTACTGGTATAACTATTTTATTTGCACGTAGGTTGCCAATAAATAGACAATGAATATTTATTTATCTTTCAGGGTTTGAAAGCTAATTTCTAAAGCGAAATTCAAATGCAAATATATTTTTATATATAGAATCTTATGTATACTCGGAGAAACGAAGGAAGTAAAGAAACCTGATTGTAGCAAATACGTTATATAAAGCTTTGTGGTCTGTCGATAACGTTTCATATCTCTTAACGGAACCGTCCACCTTTATTAAAACACGATATTCGTTGAAAGGTTCTTACTATTTCGTTTTTCAGATCATAAAACTCTGGACTGACAAATAGCAGTTTATTTATGCGAAAATATTTTACTTTTTGATTTTATATACGACGTGTAGAAGATAAAAATAAAATGACCCTTATAAATTTACTTGACTTCGTACGTTTTCAAGGATAATTTATGCAAAATTAAACATTTAATTAGACATTGAAGAGTTCTAATAATTTCGACTTCTTATGTATATTATACCACAATATAATGGGGTACATACATAAGTATGAGCGTCAATTAATACGATAATTAGTGCATAGTTTAATAGCTGCACTGATTATTATGCTAATTAACACTAATATAGTTATGCACATCAAATTACGAGCATTATCATAAATTTGATTAGAGGAACATATACGATAGTAAACCACTCTGAATGTAGCGTTTCGTAATTAAAGATTATAAGAATTAGAACACTTGACTATTGACATTGACTATTCGATTTATCTAGTTTATTTTATATATATGGACCGTTTATTTTGAAAGTGGTGCAAGTCCATTTTCTTCTGTTAATTATGTGAAATCTGGGAATATTTGTACTAATTTATCAATATGTAATTTGATTATATAAAGATCTTTTAGGTGTACAGGAAATTCTTTTTTTTTAATGCCATTTTTTCTGTCTATGGAAATTGGACTTACACTACTTTCATAATCAATGGTTACGCAATTTCTTTTATCGGCCAATTTTAAATTGAACAAAGAATAGGCATTTTTTGAGACATTAAATACTAACTAGTTATAAACAACAAATTTACACTAAATTAAGCATAAATTACGTCATATTTCATTTTTTTTTTAAAAAAGGACTTACACCACTTTCAAAATAAGCGATCCATATATAAGTTATAGTAACATCAATTTAATATACAATGATGGACAAAAGAGTGTTTAAAATTGAATGTTCTGTATAGGAGTATGAAGAACTGCAACGCTAAAAGGTTTTTCAAATATTCAAAACATTCGTTTAATCTGGGGGATCCACGCCACATTTTATGATATTAAACTTCTTTTGTTTATTTGTCTGTTTCCACACAATGCGCTAACAATCCATTTAGTTGACACGTGCAGCGTACACAGCAAGCTTAAGGGATTTTGTATTGTAATAACATTAGTGACTATATACGTAGCACACGTTTGTCGATATTCCTCTCCATTTCTGTAAATACAATCAGTTTAATTAATACGCGCATCCTTATTTACGCAACTGAATAAAAGTAACAGTATTGCTTCGGATCGTTTATCTAGTAACAAAATATAAACTTCAAGCACACTCCGAAGGTGACATACAACTTTCTTTGAAGAAAATAGAATTTAAAAAGTCGAGTACCCATTTAAGAGTTACAGTAAATGTAAACGTACGATAAATATTCTCTTCTCTCCTCTGAAATAATTACAGACAAAGAAGTTCTAATTATTGTAACAATAAAGACAACTTACGGCAAGAGGTTACTTACGAGCATGCATATCAAACAAACCATAAACTGTAATAGACTATAACGAAGATCCTAAACTATTTCAATGTCAAATTTGCAATTACAAGGACATCCAACCAGTCTTTGTAATCGTTTAATTGTTTTCAATAAATTATCAATTTTGTGCCTCTTTTTGTAGTTTCCTCGTTTCCATTATTTTATTAGATGCGAATATTTATAAAAATTTACTGATTAATTGAAAATGAAAATTTTAAACAAATGTTGATAGTTGTATACATTAGCTCTCAATATTTCTTTCTGTCCTTCACGGTACACCAGAATTTTTTGAAAATCTTTTCAAAATTGACACGCCGGTTAGACGTTAATGCAACGATATGACGCGTTGTAAAAATTAAATTTTGTTCTTTAAATTTTTGTATACAAATCGCTGATAACCTTCTTCAATTTTAGCGCAAAACTTTCTTACACTAGACAAATATAGAAATGAGTTTACATTTGGAGAAAGAAGAAATACTACTTGGATCGCGCGTGACTGGAAATCGAACGATCCGGTATAGGGTCAGAAGGTTTGCCCATAAATAGATTTTTACACAGCCTCGAAATACATTACTGCGATTGAAGTGACGGAGTCAATAATGCTGAAAGAATACTACATTGCTGTTAGACATGGTGAATGTTCTCTATAACTTTTACTTACCATAACGAGGATACAGTATTCCTTAACCCTCTATGGGCCGAATTTCTTTCTTAACATGTTAAGCGCTACGCCGAATTTCTGTACCGTTCCGTTCAAGCCACGGTTAGCGGTCTTGCGAGCCTTGCCGGGCCGCTCGCCGATGGACGAATCAGAGTATAAACAGTCGAGTAACGTAATGCACTTAACGTGTTAAGCAGAACTCTCAAAATCTAGGCTAGCATATCAGGGGACTTCAGGCAGCTATCTTTTATCAACCCAAATTTTTCCCATTTTCGCCATTGATCGCCCCGACATTTCAAAGTCGTGCCACGACTGCAATTCGATTCCGATCGAGCTAAAATTTGGCATAGACTCTGCCTACCCATCTAGAAACGTGTAACCAAAATTACACAAGAATCGGAGACCTAAAGATTTTTCACGATTTTAAGAAGGGGTATACCTTCAATATTTAGCGATTTTGTGGCAATATTTGGCAAAACTTTGAAGTCGTGCTGTTCCGTCGCAAGGAACGATTCAAGTGGTGCTTGCTTTCGGACA
>CM052098.1:4667197-4693626 GCA_028453745.1 Agapostemon virescens
ACGCGTCCGACCACGTTGGAACACGTTCGAACCTGTTCCGCTGCATTATGTACGCGTCCAATTGTAATTGTAGATTTTCCATTGAATTCATGTTTTTTTATATTTAATACGTTGCTAATAGGTTGCTAGGCTCATCAATCTGAAATAACAAAATAAATGCTGTGCAAACTATCTGCAGTAAAAATAAGCGAAACCATTTGATCCAATTGATATTATTTGTGCTTTTGTCAGTGATTACCAAAGTAAAAATAGTGCACATAATAGCTCTGAGTTCGTATATCAATAACAACCTATTTGTTTGCATTTCAGTTTTCAATTTGTTACCGCTTTTTATGATACAGTTTTGTAACTTTGAGGTTACAGTGGGCTATTATGGCAGATTTCGGTACGTTTTCAGATTTATACATCATATACCCAAAATATGAATACAAAATCACAGAAATAACAGAGGAATTAGAATTAGACACATTAGCGGTAATAGATCCGATGATTCCTTATTAGATTCCAAGTCCGATGAAGATGTAATAGTATTTCCCCGACGACGGATAAATGTCATTGACAGTGACGAAGAATTTAGTACTCGATCCTCGTCAGATGAGGAAGATGCAGGACCACAAAGAATTGTTTGCTAACCACTATCCCAGACGAATAATAATAGTTGTTATCGCCCTTGGAAAGGAGATTACCCTAATGTCTCCGAAGCATCCCATTCTCCTGTGACCTATTTTCGAAAACTATTTGACAAGGAAATTATAAGCAATGTAGTTGACTATAACAATATGTATGCACTGCAACGTGATCCAACAAAGACATTTCAAAAATAAAATGTTTAACGTCAGGTGCAAATTGTTTTATGAAATTTCACGCTTAAGCTTTTATGCACAGAAGTACAAACTTTATAGGCCGTTGTTACTTGAAAGACACATTTTTATAAGTTCAATAATTGCGAAAGAAAAAGCTAGGGACCAGTCAAAATGACTGGTTTGGTAGTTCTAGTGTTAAACAATATTTTATTTGGACGTACACAATGTTATATAAACATATGAGGTATCCCAGACGCGTGTTTACGTGAGGAGATAAATATTTTAGAAAGGCTTGAATGGCTTTTCGTTTGGAAAATTTTCACTGTTGAGATTTCATTCTGATAAAATCATTTCAATAGTCAATTATTCTAGATGTAGTTCCCATCGCTTCGAAGCAGACAATAACGTGTCCATTTAATAACGTAGATGCCCCTATTCACGGCTTTGCTCCCATTACCGTTCCACTGTATACGTTCCTAAACCCTGCAAATGCACATTGAAGGTCAGAATACTTTACTGTTTAATTAACTTACCGCTGATTGGCAGTTATATTCAGCAATACGTGCAATTAATGAAGAAGTTTTACACGGGGATTTTCAATCTCCTTTGTAGCACCGCAGGCTAACAATAAAACCAGTTAATAATAATTCTGTACTACGTCGTTTTAATATATCAATGGTTTTATGAGAAACTCAATTGACGCTTGTCGTAGTTATTTAAAATCATTTTAAGCCGCCGTTTATGCTGCTTTTTCATAAATTTTTTTTAATTTTTTTTGGGATTCAAACTATATATTTGGTATAGAAGAATTATGCGATATACTTCCGAGTATATTGCAGTGCACTCGTTTAACCCTTAGCGCTCCAATGGCGCCTCTGAGGTGACACTAAAAATTCCTTTATTATTATTTAAATTTGCTCTGTTTGCATTTAAGGAGTCGGTAAAAATTGAGATGCTGCAGGTACGAGTAATAGTAATAAACTTTATATTGACAAAAGGAAATGAACCATATACAATGGAACTGTTTTAAGTCAAAAATAATTTTGGAATTAAAATTGCTTGAAGTGCTAAGGGTTAAAACGCCTGTTTTAGGTTATACTATTATCTCCATAAGATAGAGTATAGTATAAACACTTTTTAAGTCATTTATTGTATAATAAAAGTTTGTAAGGTAATAAAATAAAAGGTAATAAAATCATATATTAAATAACAAAAAGGATTGCAGTGATAATTGAATTGAAGAATGGCTGTGTTTTCGATTAGCAGGTTAAAAATTTTGCAATCGAAATTTTCGAGAATATGTTTCAAGGCAGTGATGAAAGAAAAATTCAATATCAAAATGCTAGAAAGTATAGTGAGATTAAACCTACATGAAGTCACCGTGGAAAATATAATAAGTTACGTTAATACCGTTTAAATGAACATATTAATTATTCGATAGAAGTGTGGAATAGTTTAGTATGTACTATCAGTGATATAGTCTACAATTTTAGTTTATAATTTTTGCATTTATCATTTAATTTCGTTGTAACAATCAATTTTGTACATTTTAGTATGTGTATCTATGGTGATTTCTAAACAGAGACTTTTTAATGAACATTGACGTAAGAAACATTGTTATTTTTTAAATCTAACCAATAAATTAATTAATGTCTACGACACGTTGAAAACCTTGTTTTCTATTTCGTTTGTAAGCTTTGATAAATCGTAAAAACAGTATAAATTGTCGTACGAAAAGAGTTTTTCGATTAAATTAAAGTCATTGGATGGTATTGAAATAGAAGAAGGTACAAAATATTTGAACAAATTAATTAGTGCAAATTTGAACTAAGCAAGCTATCAATTAGAAACGAAACGCTTATTGAGAGAAGATACATTTTTAATATGATGTCAATTGCACTTGTTGTCTGACTCGTATTCATGGTCGCAACTGAACCTTGTTTCCTATTAGTTAGCTGCAAATGTTTTATACAAACGTACACTCTTGGTCAAAAGTTCGAAAGCATAGCTGTTTATATTTTTCGTTTATTTATCTATTTCGTGTCGTGTCCCCTATCAAAGTAATAGTAACCATAATTTATAGATACAAAGTGTTTATAAATAAGTTCCTATATACGTACAACGTACATTAAAGTGATATTATTGGTATACAAGAGTTAATATAGGCATACCGTTGCGACGGGAGCAAAGTTAAGTTATTAATTTATTACATATATATATTATTATATATCAAGTTATTATATTCTTTAAAAACTCACCTCACTACTTGAGATTTCTGAGATGTTAAAAGGATTCGTTTACTACGTAATAAGCTTCTTAAAAAATGATCGATGTTACCATTTTATATGTTTCATGGAAAAATGATCGATGGTCGGAATTGTTTTACTTTCTCCGTTGAAGCGCTAAATTCTGTAAATGTTCGTTCAGCAAAAACCTTTTCTGGAACACATTTTGAAAGACACATCCTTGGCGTAGCAAAAGAACACATTCCTGCTCCGACATTTTAAAATTAAAAATCAAGAGCAAGTAATTCTTATGTCATACTTATACAATGCACTTCGCCGATTTTACCAATGCTTGCGTAACGCTAAGTGCAATTTAGTTACGTATATTTCAGTACTTCTAACTCACAAAAATGCAAACTGGTGGAGAATATCTTTCGATATCTGGCTGTACAATTTGAGGCAAATTTAGGATGTATTATCTATTTTTGGTATCGATAAACACTATTATCGGCTTGAGGTTCGTTACTCGATACCTTAAAATAAGGGAACATTAGAAGAAGACCGATTTGGATTAATTTCGTTATAGAAACGGGCAGACTAACCGAGGCAAGAGAGTTTTCATATCGAGAATAGTAATTAATCAGATAATTAATTCATTTATCCGATATCAGAAGTGGGATAAGAATAATTTTCGAACGAGTACACTGGAAGGAACAACTTCTAAAACAAATTGTGTATTTTTAACTCAATTCGTGGCTGCCAAAGATTTATTTTTAATTTAAATAATTAAAGATTTTATTTTTAAAACGTCAGATATAAAAAAATTAATGCAAGCAATCTTTTATAATATTCAGTATTAAACTCAGAGACTCTTTCACCGGAAACATTTCTGTACATCGCATAACGTATTCAATAGTTTATGCTCGCCGTAATTCTTTCTGGTATTAGAAAACGTTTCACATTCAGTTTTTAATTTCATTATATTATAACATATTTTTAATTAAATAAACTGTGTACGTATATTTACATACGTATGGGTTCTCGAAATTCTCGAAAATTTTTGACATTATTCTCGGGAGTCCCGAAAATTCTCGAGAATCCCAGTCCATTCGAGAACTCAAATATGCTCGGGAATTTCGAATATGTTCGAGAATCCTGAAAATTCTCGAGAATCCAGGAATTTTCGAGAGTCAGACTTCTCTCAACCCGTTCCGACCATCGGGTAATCAATCGGGTTCTCTCGTATGACTTTAGTTAGCTGACATTGTTTATGAAACTTTCCCAGTCTCATACAAGATGATTTTCTGCGGAGTTTAACTCGCGCAGTATGTGTAGAGAGGTTATCTGTAATAAAGTATATTGACGAGCAAAGTTAAACTATCACTGTCACGCGACGTAAACACTTGACAGTTTTGTACAACATTAGAAATAAAATAAAACATTCAATGACAATTCAAAAACACTTTGGTGTATGGCAATCTTCACACGCCGAATCAACTTTGTGTGAATATTTTGAAATAGTGGAAGTAGTCTAAGCGTGTCGGCAGACAATGCAGTTATACTAAGTGAGTCATTAGTGTGCATATTCGGTGTCGCGGTTATATCCAAAATTGTTGGTGTAGGTGGACCCGCAGTTGTCCAATTAGAATTAACTTGTTGAGGAGCAGTGTCCCTCTCGGCAACAAGGCCACCGGCCACTACAAAGTTCATGGGGTTAGAAGATGACCCGCTACGAATGGGCCCAAGGCGGTTAGACAATGGCGGGCTTTCCGCAGCGGAAAGATCCGTTAGGATGGCTCGCAGATAAAGACGACCAGGCGTTGGAGATCACCTGACGCTTCGTGTTTTATCGTTTTGCTACTTGAAGGCTAGGACATTGGAGATACACGTGTCTGCCAACTGCAAGCCATCAGGAATTTTCCAGAGTCCTAGCCGGACATAATTTGTTTCGGCTGAACTATAGTGATCGCAACGAAGCAATCCATTTACGTTACGAAGGCTAGTGTACAAAGACCTAAAAACTAATGTTCCGGAACTAATAGCTTGATTAAAAAATCAAAACGTTTATTCGCAAGTTCTCCTTTCTACCTCAAGGGAGATTGTATTGTGTACTTGAAAAAAAGCTTATGTATGATATTGTTACGTGGGTGGCCGCGTGATCACGGCATTATTAAAAAACACTGTTAACACATTGGTGACTGGTGTCAGTCCCTGAGGACTGACGACATCAAATTTACAAATTAATATGTTACAGATAATTCATATAATATTAAGAAATGGACCGTTTATTTTGAAAGTGGTGCAAGTCGATTTTCTTCTGTTTCGAGAAAATTAAATGTTAGCAGATTTGACAATTAAAAAATATAGGATAATTATGTGAAGTCTGGGAATGTCTGTACTAATTTATCAATATGTGATTTGATTATATAAATTTCTTTTAAGCGAATTTTACTAAAATAATATATATTTCCAGGCTGCAAATGGACTTACACCACTTTCATAATTAGTCAATTGCAAATATCATTTAATTTCAATTTTGAAATAACAAATATCACTTAAAATATTAATCCATATTACCTATGGATCCATATTACTTAACATTTAACACGCGCAACAGATTATTTAACAGAAGCATTTTAATTGTAATAAAATAGACCATCAGTTAAAAATTACTTTCACACAGACGTTTTACATTAGAAGCATTAGCAGAGTTGCAGTTCATCGAATAGTGCTCAAAGGATGTATTTATACCGTTAAAGATAGTGCCCTATATTCGCAGACGTGTACTATATATCTGCCAATGTGTCACTATTATCGATTATTCTTCATTAAACTTCCTTCGATAAAAGTTCCTTCAGTTTTAATCAATTTTTTAACCGCATGTTCCCAAGCGTAACTACACACGAAAGTTGGTAGAGGATTTGATTGCATTAACGAACTTTGCAACGCGATCCCTGTAAAGTCTTGTTTTAAAAGAACATTCGTACCCATTATCATTCAGTCATTTAACACTAGAACTACCAAATCAGACATTTTTACTGGTCCCTAGTTTTTTCTTTTTCAATTATTGAAGTTATAAAAATAATTACATGAATATATATATATATATATTCTTTTTTTTATGTTTAATATTTTTTCTTACAAAATTATTTTCTTTTAAGTACTTTGTTCTCAATTCGAATAAATAAATTTCTTTAACATTTTCCTTTTTGACAGAAAGTAGCATTGTCGTAAAATTATGTATCTGCTTTTTAAGCATTTAAAAATTAAAGAAGGAATAAAGGGTGCAGCCAGATAAAAGGGCTAAATCTCCTCCAAATCGAATTGATCTTCCTTGAAAACTCTGTGGCAAGTTTCATTTCGATACCTTTATCACAGGGGTACTTAAAGTTTGTTCGCCTCCGTTCTGGAAATTTCGATATTAAAGATGCACCTCGCTCTGATCGACCAATCACTGAAAAAGTCAGTGAAATAATGCAAATGGTTGAGATTTGAGTCATGAGATTGCTAGGGAAACAAACATTTACCATTCAAGCGTTTTGGATTATTTGGGGAAGGCTGGATACAAAAAGAAGCTCGATATTTGGGTGGTTATTTAACACTTGGGTGGATTTAACACTTTGACTGCCATGTCACCCATATATGGGTGACAGAATTATTAGTCCGTGTTTAAAAATAAATTTGTACGTTAATATATTCGTTACATTCAATTTAGTTGATGTCTGAAGAATACAAGAAGGTTGATAGATAACTATATGCCATACATTTACAGTTTTCAATCGCTGCTTCGTTAAATAAATGAATTTGATTTTATGAAATTTTTAAGATCCATCAGTTGGGCAGTTAATGTGTCAACAGAGAAAAATTTGATGGATCAAGTTCCATCTGCGAATCATTGCGCAAACATAATGAAATCGAACCATTTTTGAGCTTGGCTGGGAAGTTTGGACGCATCCACCGTATAGTCCAGACCTTGCACCATCAGATTATCATTTGTGTCGATCTCTGCAAAACTACCTTGATGGTAAAAAGATAGATTTCAAAAAAAGGACTGTGAAAATCACTTGGCCAAATTGTTAGCTGATAAACCGCAGAAATGCCCCACAGATAATACCCCAAAAATGGCAAAAGGTCATAGTTAATATTAGCCAATATATACTTGAATAAAATTCATTTTGAATAAAGGAAACATTTAATCAAAAAATTACAAAAATCTCTCAATACTTTTCCGAGTATCCAATATTATATTATTGTATCCTCAACCAACACTATTGTATTAGACCTTGCACCATCAGATCATCCCTTGTTTCGATCTCTGCAAAACTACCTTGCTGATACAAAGTTGGATTCGAAAAAGGACTGTGAATATTACTTGGCCAAGTCGTTGACCGATAAATCACAGAGATTCTATTCCGATAGGATTATGGTTCTACCCCAAAAATGGCAAAAGGTCATAGACAATAATGGGCCAATCTATACTTGAATAAACTTCATTTTCAATGAAAGAAACATTTACTAAACAAATCACAAAAATCTCTCAATACTTTTCCGACTATCTGACAAGAAGTACAACGAAAATAATGAAACACTGATTTTGACGGTGCCGTCGTTTTTGCGCGCTCTGCGTTCAATCTCGCTATAGTCAAGAGGTTGAAAAACATTTTCCGTCCGAATTAGAGTCTTCGGTCGCTGCAATGTTCTTTTTTCCGTGGACCCTGCTGTTCTTTTACGCCACACTACAGTCTGTTTATTCAGAGGCGCGTGAACGCTTTCCTCACGAGCAGTTGGCTCCGAGGAAGCATCGACGAATTGCGTTTCATTAGTAAAAGTTTAGCTGCGAGAAGCTGCGCCTCGTGTTTTCCTACGAAATTGCGAGGCGAAATTTCGCGTTCATGCGAGGCAGCAATGATCGGAGACCCGGTGGCACTCGTTCTCGGGCATAAAATTAACGATCCTCTATTTTTACCCATTTCTCCGACGGTTCTAGAAATTTCCTGCCCGCACTCGTGTCGGTTGTTCCGCGTTTCATTATTCGGTGACATTTACGTTGAATAAAAACGCGAGGGTGAAAACTGGCAGGCGCGCTAGTACCCCTAGAGACGGGGTAACGGGGGAGTGGCAGGGAGAAAGGAAGAGGAGGAGGGGGAGGGCGATTAACGAGAAGCTTTAATTTATTAATAAATATATAAAAATATGTATAGAGATGTGATTGATTGCTGAAGTACCATTAAAACGCCACGCCATATTTCCCACCTACGCGATCGTATATTTTTACATTCACACGCTAAATTCCGGATCATCGACGCTGAAAATCCCGACGAGGCGAGAACGTTTCGTTAAGCAGCTTTGTTGGAACTAAAGTGCTATGTGGCCAGTAGGTACTTATAGCACCGCGTGCACCTGCGAGCTCAGCTAGGTTAACGAGCGTAGAATAAATTATAAAGAGTGCTGTGATGACGTCTTTCCTTTATTCCTATTTCGTTCCCTTCCGTAGCCCGTATTCGCGCCCATCTCGAGGAGAAAGACGTTCCGGTAACTACGATCATTTCGAGTGCGGTATACTACCAGACTGAATGTCTTCTGCGGCCGGCACTTCAACCATGGCGACGATTGTTGTTCAGTGATTCCGTTATTACACGCTGTACATTATGCGGAAATGTGAATTTAATGTACAGGGTGGACGAATAACTTTCACTGCCTTCGGTGATGAGCGCTGGCGAATAATTGTTAACACTTTACCGATCGGCGATTATTTCAGAATTTTCTAAAATTCATGATCTAATACTGAAAACTTTTTAATGGGTTATTCAACGCTGGCAGAGATTTTTATTGTAAACTAACAAGGCATCCTCAGTAATGTTATTTAATAATTTTGTTACAAATTGCAATGTAAAAGCAGTTTTTAAGCTCCGTTTGGATACATCACAATTATTGAAAGTTCTATTAATTGGTTTCCGGTCGGTAAAGTGTTAACCAGTTAAGTATGTTTGACGTCTATATCCGTCGTGGAGATATAAAAGAATTTTATGTTATGATGATTATATCCGCCATATGTATATCTTGTTTCGCTTCGTTCTTTCTTTGAGCTGCAGACTTTGCAAGGCTTTTGAGAATGTTTTCTTTCCTTTCCCAACAATTTGCTCTGATTCATTACCACTTCCTACCTCGGATAACGTATCTACATTTTCCTCACCTGATATGGTATTAATAAGACGCTCATTTTGAAACATTACAGATTAAATAAAATATGTTTTTACACCTCAATATAGATATTAACAAACTCCAAAATTTCAAAGATGTACCATCATTTCTTTCTCTCCAAAAAATTTCCGCAAAAGGTTGCAAATTTCTAGATTTCAATTGGATTTCCCCCGTTAAATTTAAGACATTGGTATTGCTGAATTCCAACAATATGAACTTTTTTAATGCTGAGCAACGATATGTCGTCCTCGATTATATCTGCGAAAAGTAATTGTTCTATTCTATTTTACAAATTTTTAATAATATTATAAACCTATCCTATTGTCATACTTGAATATTAGAATCTTATTCCAGTGTTAAAATTCATACCTTTCTTTCATTTATGACTTCCTTTTTAGTATTACAAATTTGATCCAATATTTTTCCTTAAAGTTTAATTTTTCTGTTGGCCCTGAAGGAGATAAAACAGGCCATTAATACAAGGGAGAACAATTGGAGATATCTTCGCGTTGAATTAACACAATCTGATTATCAAGATTTAATGATAACCTGTCACCCTCCTTCTCCTAAAATTTCAAACCTACGTTTCAGTGAATAAGAACCAGTTATAGTCTTTATTCGTAGCGTGCTGTTTCTAATTGAAAAACATAATTACAATCACATGACCGAATATTAAAAATGTTAGTAGTATAAGAAAAATATTTAAATGTACGCCTTCCAACTAAAAAAACTGACGCTTCAATAGCTACAGTTGCGCACACACAATTTCGTTATTTACCAATAAACTGGCCGCATTTTAATACTATATAAATTATGGATACGTTATAAACATCTGATGATGGTTTTCAATGCTGTTAATAAATACATTCTAATTGCATTATGAGTAATGGAAATTGAGAAAAGGAATGCGATATACAGTTCTATTGCATATTAAAATCGTACATAAAATCGTAAATTCATTAACCTTAACATTAAACCTACCACAGCGAGTCAAATCAAGATTCTTTCAAGATTTTTTATTCTACAATTATTGAAGATATAAAATTACCTTCGTAGAATATCCAAGAATATAGTAGAATAAAGCCGAATACACCCACATATGACATAAGATACCAGAATATACAAAAATATGGTAGAATCTACCAGGAAATACAATAATATATTAAATGCACCAGGATATACAAGAATTGACAAATAGGCACTAGAATGCATCATAATATTCCAGAGTATACAAAAATATACTAGAGTAGAAATCGATTGAATATATTTATTTACTCAATCATGCATTGTCACAAAAATCGCACAAAGTCCAAATAAATTAAATGTTCTCCTTTTTATGAGACAATGAATACTAACCGATTTTAATCCTCCGTAGGATGAGTATAAAGTGGTCGTATGAACTTTGTTCAGTATTTTCATGGATACGTACCGAAATCAAATTCGTAACATGATATAAATTGAATTTATTTTTCTGTACTGTTTTCATTAATGTACGACAATGCTCATCAAACCATAAGAATAATCAGAAAATTCGCATAAGATGCAGCGTTGCGAACGGAGGTTATTATCAAATGGGGTCGTACGACTTTAATTCTGCGATAATAACACGTTTCCTGTCCGAAAATATTCGCTATTACCTGGATTAAATTAAGCTCTGCGGGAAGAAGAGGCTCGAGTTTTAATCGCGATTTAAATAGAATAATATTGAACAGTAATACAATGTCCGCGATTGTTCTTGTTTTAATAACTCATCGTGATCACCTTGCCGGAAGGAAGGGTGCGATAGAGTGAATGACAATAGCTTTCTCTACCTTCGTAATCTCCTCTCTCGATCCTCATTCAGAGTGAATCTGTTGAATATAAAAGCACCGCAAATCTTCAATTACTTCTCTAAGAGTGGTCTCAGTTTAATCCCTTTGTACTTTTACATTTCTCGTGGCGATCACGAAACAAACGCTCTTAATGCATGTGCCAGTAAACTCGAGTTCCCAAACACTGCGCATTTATAGTTCATGAATTTTTAACACAAAGTACTTCACCGTCGTTTGATTGTTCATTCGATGGCTTCGGTGATACTCCCACAATCAGTTACCGCCAGATCGATAAGTAAAACGTAAATAAAAGCAGTGAACTCGATAACTATTAACCCTTTGCACTCCAAGTAATTTTAATTCCAAGATTGATAGATTTTTTGTTGTAGTATAATTCCATTGTACACGGTTCATTCCTTTTAATCGTATGGCAACATTTTAATTTTTCTAACTACTTAATTATAAACATTTGTAATGTTCAAATTGTTTTGAATAACAGTTTGACAATTTTCAGTGTTACCTCAGAAGAGCTATTCGAATGCTTAGGGTTAACTAGAAATCACATTTAACGTTAAACTGCTTATGGACAATAAAAATAGAAACAAACATGTTTGTAGCCAATCAAAAACAATGTATTTGAAAATCGCTACAAAAATTGAATTGTCTTATTTTGCTCTAGTTTGAAAGCAACTTATCTAATTTTTGTTTATAAACAGTTACAATGCTGGAGACGAAATCTTTTCTTTCATATATGCATAAAAGTTACGATAAAAATTAATAGGTAGATATATTAACCTTTTGCACTCCATGCAATTTTAATTTCTAACTCGAAACATTTTTCTGCCCTAGAATGATTACATCCAATTAATCCGTAGCAATTCCGTTCGTGGACATGACGCAACAATAAATAAAGTATCGTTTTACTAAAATTATAATTGTGTATTGAACTATGAATACGTATTCAGAATTTCATTTAGTTAACTATCAAGAATTTATTAATCTCTGAATATATTAAAACGCGAGACATTCAAATTTTAGATTTTTACTCTTAACACTAGAACTACCAAACCAGTCATTTTGATTGGTACCTAGTTTTTTTTCGTAGTTTTTGAAGTTGTAAAAATGTTTGTATCAGAAATTTTTTGATGTACTTTTTTTTAATGACGTACACGTTATAATAAGAATTGTATGAAGTTTTAATAGATGCATTCTTATTGTTATTACAAAGTAATATATATCGTTGGATCTATTGTTCGGTATTTCTAGTGTTAAAAAAGTTATTTGTTGCAAATTCTTTTTACACCGACCGTAAATTCTTTTTGACCTATCCGAGCAGATAATGGTGGATTAATAACCGAGGAAAATATTGCACCAGTTTATCTTCCTCGAAATCCTAGCAAACATGATCGCGTTTGTCTTCATTAAAAGTTACTAGATTCCCAGTTACTGGGCTATTCGACGGATTCGGAAGCAACCATGGTTGGAAGAGTTATGTAGGACACTTGCGAACAGCAAAATGTGGAAATAAAGGAAACCATCTGCGATCGGGATATCGGAAACCACGTAGTATTCCACAATCGTTGCTTTTTCATGCGCACTCTTCCGGTAAAATCGCGCTCGAATATGTCATCGAAGACGACGGTCTTATTCAGTGTACGGTTTTTGATCATTGTATTTCTTTCCCTTTGAATTTTTTACGTGTATGTGCAAGAGGAAAGTTAAGAATCCTATTGGAGATCTGGTATCGATATATGTAGAATTATTCGAAGGCGAATAACTATTTTTTTTATTGAATCTACTAGCAAACGTTTTAAAGCATCCACAGAGATTGTGCAAGATTGTTTATTTATTCATACAGTATTGATACTACTGTGCAAATGTCCTCAAATCGTTTACTTAATTCTCTCCACGAAATTTTCGATTTACTGCCGCTATGAGTTAATATAGTTAAACTTTATTTGAACAAATTATAACATTTGTAATTCAGTATCTACCAATAATCATTAAAATATATTATAGTAGAATTTCATATTTTCGAAAAATTTTACACACACAGTATTATCAAACTTATTTCAATTTCCTATAATTTTCCTATAATTTATATTTATAATTATAAATATATATTATATAAGTATTAATATATTACATAAGTATTATAATATAATTATATACAATTATCATATATATATAAATATTATAATTATATTTATTTATAATTATAATTTTCTATAATTTTATAGTCCCTTTTGTAAACAATTATAAATGTTGGAAATTGCAAAATTGTAATATGAAAAAGCATGGATGGGCTGGAAATTGTGAAAAGCTGTAATTTTGTCAACTTTTAAGGTACATCTGTATTTATGCATTATACAATATTTATTTGAGTTTACATTATATAGGGAATTTTAAAAAACAATACACATTATTTCATCGTATTTCTCCACTTTTTGTTGCATAGAGTTAATCGATTTGTGCAATGAACGGTTCATTTATAAAAAGCTTATTTGGATTTAAAATGCGTGTCATAAATTATGCGAGTGACCGTAGGTATTCGTTAATGAAATTCCAATAAACTGAATGCTTTGAAACAGCTACGATATCAGACGGTTATTAAAATATAATTTCGATACTTTTAAACTAGTTTAAGAATGCGTTATTTATAATGTGGATAAGCATTCATCAGAGCACGTGAACAATTTACTCTACAATGCACAACACGTGAAATCCGACCTTCCACTCTAACGGTTGTTAGATTACGCTCGTTAATCTTTGAAGGGCAGAGGTGAAGTTTCCCCTAAAACGGTCGGTTCGATTATCGCGATTCACCTCTGTAAAAACCATGAATTACCCTCGTAAGGTGAAGGTGAGACGTGTGAAGGTACCTAAACTACTCTGTCGGCTCCCTAATCCCCCGATGTTACTCGTCCCCCATACAAGATCAGATCTTGTCTAGATTGAGCTTTGTTTTAATTAAACGCGATCGTCTCTCCTGGGATAAAGGAAGAGTACTCGATGCGACGAGACGCTACAACACGAACAGTATTAAACGGACCACACTATGTTGGAACAATTTCGAGGAACATCTGGTAATTTACAAGGTGTGAACGAACGAAGATTTTCGCTCACACGGGAACATTTTCAGATGCGAAAATCCAATTTTTATGAAACTTATGGGAGCTTATAGCTTTATTGCTTACACAAAAGACTTTTGTTAAGCTATTGTAATGCCATTAATGTTATTTTATTAAATGACATGCAAAAAAGATTTTGAGAAACATTGTAATTGGAAAGAATTACATGATAATATAGAAAAGGCACGTTTTAGAACTTTTTTATTTGAGATCGTAAGAAGCATTTAAAATGTATGTATTTTACACGTACTGAAATGTTTCATCGAAACAGTACACGCACGTACAAGTCACAAGCGGCTGAAAGTTGTAAAAATCGCAAGTTTTTAGTACTTCTGTTGAATACATAATTTATTACGAACTTCGAATCAGAAAGTTCTAAAAGTAATTTTTTCATTTTTTCATGTAATTCCGATCAATTGCAAATTTTTCAAAATCTTTGTTGAATATCATTTAGTAAATCAATGGTTTTAATTGCTAAGAAATGTCCAGTTATTTGGTCCATTTTTAATACCTTCGTGGCTTATTATATATTTTATTGCAAATGCATAATAATTGTTAATCATATATAAAATATTACGTGATTAATACATACATTTATGTAAGGTTTCAACAAATAAGTCGACTAGTATAAAAATGTCTATTACTCACAAGTAATGTTATTTATCTACTACAGTAGATGCATTAATTTATTAAACAACATATTTTCGTACAATACATATATGAACACACGTTTAGACATAAAAATAGTGTATTAACAAGCCCACATTATAAATATTAACCATCATTTACATAATACGGAATGTTATGTAAAAGAGATAATAGTACAAATAATGAAATTAGTGTCAAGCTGAAATCGTTGTTACAATCATGCTTAAAAATACATGGTCTTTATGAGTTAATTGCACAGATGTTTCCTGAAGTAACGTGTCCTTTATAATGATTCTGTGTAAAATTGTGAATTTTCGAGATTACTTTAATGAAGGTTAATCGCCGTGCTAATGGAGTCGTTATCAACTCTCGCCTAAGTTGGTAAACTCCTACCAGAATGATGCACACCTGATAATTAAGAAAATTCTCTTCCAGGCAAACAGTGAAGCAATATTAAACGCCATAATTTC
The DNA here is from genome assembly GCA_028453745.1 of Agapostemon virescens. NCBI lineage: Eukaryota > Metazoa > Arthropoda > Insecta > Hymenoptera > Halictidae > Agapostemon > Agapostemon virescens. The sequence continues at coordinate 4,682,487 of CM052098.1, forward strand.
GTCTTACCTTCTCTTAACTATTGTTCACTAATTCTGTTTAACGTTGACACTTTCTCGAAGCTAATAGCGCTGCTAATAAATGTTAGTGTGATAAAGTAAGGCGTATCTGTGTGTAGTTTCTATTTTAAAGAAAAGCTTTATCGCGTTGAAACGCGATTTGATGTACACTCAGTCATCAGTCGATAAGTTGACAGATAACCAGACGACGGATCTTTATGCAAATTAAAAATTCCTTTGTTTCTATAATCATTTTGAACAATTAAAAATGATACATTGCTACTATTAAACACTTTTCATTTTTCTACTGTTTTAAATTTTCTTATCTCTAAAATATTTTGGTTACTTTAAAAATTGCACTAAAATGAATAAAATAAATGTTATGTGAACACATAAAGAAGATACGAAGGTTGTTTTCGTGTTTTTAAACGGAGTTACTTATCTTTTCTGCTTGATTTCGATATAATGACAGATTTCGAATAAAAAAGTATCGAAGTACATTTGTCTTAAAGCTTACCGTTCCTAAGATAACTTTAGTTATCCTATTATTTTGCTTAGAATGTTATCGTCTGAGTTTACAAGGTATTTGCAAAAAAAATAATACGGTCACACACAACAGTGAATTCTGCCCTTTCAAATGACCGAACTCGTGCTTAAGAGCTAGGGAAGGGCTTTGCTCCGCCCCCTGCACCCCACTCGAGAAGCCTAATTCAGTCCTAATTAAAATTCATTTAAAATGGTGGAGTTCGTTCTAGTGAACCTAACAAATATCTGGGAAACTATGGCCGAGTGACGGTACCATATACAAGGTGTCTCATCTGATCTTGAATCTTCAAAATTTACATATACATATAATCAGAACACTCACAATTTATTATTGGAATGAAAGCGTTATTGAATTTGTAATAAAAGTACATTTTTCAAAGCCTCAAGCACTTAAACTGAAACCATTCGAATACTTCACAGTAGTTCACAGTATTTGAAGCCCATCAAGATCGGCGAGGAGGCCGCTTCTAGATTGTTAGCCGACGGAGAGTTAGATTTGTGCAGTCTTTTTAAACGAACTTCGGTTCGGTCTTGGTTAGGTTTCTTCGAGAAGCGTTATAGGAATAAACAATAAACATAAACTTTCTTCCCTCCTCTGTGAAATTATTAAAGACAACGAAGTTCTAACTATTGCAACCATGAAGATAATCGTTCAGCAATAGGTACATTGTACCATATCAAACAGGCTATAATCTGTAATTGACGGCAACGAAAGTCTTACAAAGTAATAAAACTAACAAAATGCTTGAACATCAAAATTCTAATCACAAAACTGTAGAATTGAACATTTATACATTGTCGTAAGTAAACTATAAATTTTCTATCCTCTTTTACAGTTTTCTTTCTTCCACCACATTGTAAAATATATGATTTTGTAATATATTTGTAAAATATTTAATGCCAGTTTAAAATCAAATTTCAATTTGTCAGAATTTTGATAGTACCTTACATATTACTGTATAAAATTTCTTTTGTCCGCTACTGAAAACAATTTATCTCACAAGGGAACATATTCAGATGCGAAAATCCAATTTTTATGAAACTTATGGGAGCTTATAGCTTTTCTTAAAATTTTCTTGCGCGACTACATTTCTCATTGAAAAACACACAATTTAAAAAAAAAATCAAATTTTTTCGACCTCTGGTTTCTGAGATATCTGAAAAATACCCCAACTTTGAGGGCTGTTTTCACCCCTTCAAAGTGGATAGTTGTCGATAAATAAAACACGTGTCAAATATTTTTCAAAGAACTATAAGCTCCCATAAGTTTCATCAGAATCGGATTTTCTCATCTGAATATGTTCCCGTGTCAGTTCTAATGAATAATTTTATTAGAAGAAGTTTATAAAAGAGTTGAGATTTTCCAGTCAATGAATTGTTGCAGACGATATGTGGTTCTTAATCGATAAGATGAATTATTATTAGCGGGCTAGTTAAATAATAAGTTTTATAGCTGTTTCGATTTTCCAAGTTTTTATTTTCCGTGAACGCAAGCCATAATGTTTATATTCTCGTCATTTCTGACGTGGTTTATAAACTCTCGTAAAAGGAATATTTCGTAATAGGTTTTCCACGTATATCGTCCGGTTTTTCTGCAATCTATACAAAAATATTATTCCCCTTTTTTGTTTCGTTCATGGCCATGGCAAAAAATAATACGCATTCGCTTGCTATTTTGAAAACAATATTTCCTCTTGAAAAATGTTAAGTTAATAGTAACAATTATGGAATCATCAATCAACAAACATGAATTTGTAATACTTAAGTTACGAAAAAGAGATAATACTAGGGATAATAAGAGAAATATATAAAATTTTTAAAGTAAATATCTAACAATACAGTAACATACCTAAAATCGTTTCGATAGAGAAAAAAATTTGGATAAACATATTCAAAACTTATTTTATATACAATATGTATTTATACAAATACATATGAGGCAAACTTTGATTAGTTCACATCAAATTAATAAAGTAGGATCTTCTTATAATGGTTTCATTATTTAATAATTCCTAATTGTTTTATAATTGCATTTATGTATGAAAGTATATACTTACTTTATTTTCAATCATGATTTTCTGCAAACAGAAGTTAACTATATAAATTACAATTAACAAAGAATTAATTCAATTAACAATTTTACCGACAGTTAAGGCAGTTGTCATTCTATTTCCAGATCAACAGAATCCACAATACGTGTAACAAATTACTCTGAAGAAGATACATCTATAAAATATTCTGTACAGATATAAATTCGTTAGTTTTGAATTTTTTAACTTGTCTTTTATAATATCGATTCAAACTTTTGTTATAATTAAAGAAGGAATATAAGCATTGACTCTTATGAACGTTGAGCACATTTGTGAAAATTATTACTTTCCAAGGAGACTTAAAAAGATATATATTCCAAACATCTGGCAATTTATTAAGTCAGATACCGAATATAAGTTTTATTAACTCAGTTATAGCAGGTACCGTAAACCTATATCTTTTTATAGACCGTCTATAGTGCCGTTTTATAAAAAGAATCAAATATAGCGTTAAAAGTTATTGTCTGTGAATAAAACTATGAATACACAATACTGTTTTCCAATCATATGCAACAGTAATGCTATTTATAAAAAGTTTTAGTTCTAGAATCCAAGATCATTTGCAGTCAATAAATTTTGCAAAGATTATAAGCAAATGTGGTAAACGTCTACATATATCTTGACACCATATTTCAAAGAATCTTCCAGAGAAATAAAAATAATCTAACAAGTTTCCTTTACTTTTATACCTAACCAAGAGTGCCAAACTTGTTGAAATACTTGGCTCGTGTATAAGAATGTCCGTAAGCAGTATCTTATCTCCCTCGGATTTCTTCCAATATGTCAGGCTACACAATGATCTGATTCAATCGGGAAAAGATATTCCCTAAATACAAATTGATTGTTTGGAATGATGTTGTTTTTATCCAAAAACGGTTTAATTCTACTTAAGCATACTTTTTAGAGTACCTTACATGCTGTCGATAACATGTTCATCGATTTACCAGGTATGTAAATGTGAACTGGAATTTGCTCACACATTGAGCTATCAATGTAGTTACCATCAAACCGTGTCATTTACGCCATTTTCTTGTTTTGACATCTGGTCAAGATTTTCAACTCACAAACCATACAAGTTTCATACGTCTTTGTAGTTCTAATGTTAATTATTACAGTTATTAGGATGACGTCCGTACGTAGTAGCTGTTTGAATAACTTCTGTGATCGGATTATAATCTGAAGCTTTTTATGAGTTTATAATTTGTTTTATTATTTTGACGACTTCGTTCGATGAGAAAGGGAACTACCCAATCCTTACGCGATTAGGTAGTCTTAAAGAAGCTTCTATAGTTGCTCATAGATAAAGGTGTTATTTCTCAGATTCGTGTCTGGATGCGGGTTGAAAACATTTTTGATATATTCTGCAAAAGCTGAAGCTTTTTCTTTCGTACTTTTTGCCCAGTTTCTATCCTGTTTTTTGATCTAGGATGAGGTTGTTCCAAGCGTTTCGTAACTTTCCGTAGCGAGTACTTAGTGTGTTGACTAAGTTGGCGCGAGTCTAGCCAACAAGTTACTACTCCTTAGTTCGTATAGTGCTTTTTTCTAACTTCTTGTTATTCCGGCTTTAAAGTTTTGGTGTGCGATGGGTGAGTTCACAAAAGCATATCCTCGCTCCTCCAGTGTTTAAATACGAGACATGCTGAACATTGTAAACTTAAAAGAAGCGTTAAAAAACCAATTTATGGATATTTGAATTAGTATTGGAAGAAGTATCTCTGAAAATTTGGTATGTAATATGCAGCAACGTTTACGAGGCGTAATAAATGCATGTGGTAGACTAATATAATACTCTGGTTTCCCTTCAAAACACGTACAAATCTTTCGTCTTTTACTAAAGATTTCCGTGGAGGGGAACAATTGACGAGTCCAATTTAACTAATTTTATAAATATATACAGGGTATACCTGTAGAATATACCAAGGAATCAGCCTTTTTAAGGAACTCAAACACTTTTGGGACACCCTGTATATATATATAAGATATAGACTTTATTCTACGTGTTGGTATATGAATTAAATGCAAATATCCAAAATATACTCGTTCATTCATAGGACATACGAGACTTCGTCTTTTCTCAACTGTGTCCGGCGGATGAATGTACGATTCTTTTCTGCGATCGCCATCGTCATATTCACAGTCCCATTCTGCACCTAGAATTCACTTTCTAATTGGTTAGCGTCAATAATAATTACACAGTTGTATTATTAATGGTAGCCCTTTATTGGCGGATCCAAACAGGATCGCGCTCACGCAGGACGCAAAGAGTACACCACGCAGGAACAAATCGAATGAGCAACCACGCAGGACAATCACTCCACAATAAGGAGTGAGGCCTCCTTGGAATTCCTTATATCCTAAATCACACACATAAATCTCTACTCACTCTCAATCTCATAGGTGGCTTCAAACGCACTGCACATCTAACACACTATACGATGTTTCAGTCACACCAAGCTTCAATCATACCGCCACCGATTATACTCTCTTTCATTCTCTCTTTCTCTCTCTCTCTCTCTCTCGATCCACATATGTACACTTCTCATATCCTACACGTATGCTGTGACATGTGATGTGTCGATTCATCTCACTTCCATCATAATCCTTTGCGATTCTCGAGAGCAACCAGCAGCCCTCTGGATACGAACAGCGAGGATGCGATTGAGACACGGTACGACTGATATGCGATATAACTGAGGCGCGGTATGACTGAAAAACGATGTACAGTGATTATTATTAATATTCGGACATTGTGCTACTCAAAAAATTGTTGCTAGTTTCGATCGTTTGCAATAGTAAATTTGGAGTTATTGTTTTATAATATAACAGAATATTCATTGTAGTTTGTAATAACATAAATTTTATTTGTTTGTTGCACATACTTTTCTTAATAACAAACAGTGAACTAAATTAGGTCGAAATTTATCGTCGCAAAAATATTCGGACGCTTGACAAACTATAACATTTAAACATGAAAATTATTAACATAAGCAATAATTAATATTTCGTTGGATAGCCTTTAGCATTAATTACGTGTCGCAACCGCTTAGGCATATTGTCTATAACTTTTTGTAAGTAACTTAGCGGTATACATCTCCATTCTTCAATTAATCGTTTTTTTAATTCTTCCTTCGATCTTATCGGTGTTGTTCGAATTTTCCTGTCCAAAAAATCCCATACATCTTCAATGGGATTCGAGTCTGGTGACTGTGGTGACGGATGTAATATTCTTGGGCAATTATATAAATGGTATTCTTGAACTATTTTGGCTTTATGTTTAGGATCATTATCTTCATAATATTTAAATGTGTCTTCTATATCCATTGTGATCGCACTTTTCTTAAGATTTTGTTTTAAAATATTTAGATACTTAAATTTATCTAAAATTTCTTCTATAAAAACCAGTTGTCCAACTCCTTTAGATGAAATACACCCTCACATCATGATACTTCCACCACCGTGCTTTATTGTTGGATTTAAATTTATTCGGTGAAGCTCTTGATTTCGTTTACGCCATACTAATTTTCGTCCATCAGTGTTAAACAGATTAAATTTACTTTCATCAGCGAAAATTACATTATTCCACCAAGTTTTTTCCTCATGAACATATTGTTTTGCAAAAGCTAATCTTTTTCTGCGATTCGCTTCGTTTATAGACGGTTTCTTACGCGCTACTCTACCATTATATCCATCTGTTTTCAACACCCGACGTATTGTATCTGGATGAACTTTCTTTCCTATCTCTTGAAATAATTCAGCACTTAATGTTGGAGCACTGAAACCAGAGTTCACTTTTACTTTTCTCAAAATAATACGTTTCCCTCGGTCGCCAAGTTTCTGTGGTCGGCCTTTCCGAGGAATTGATTCAATTCGACTTTCTTCATTATATCTCCGTATAATATCAGCTACGATACTCTTACTTAATGTTAGAAGATCACCGATTTTCCGATACGTTTACTCTTTTCTCTGTAAAAAATTACTAATTGTCGTACGGCAAATGAAGTATTTTTACTTTTCCGTCCCATACTTAGAATTTCTAACTGATCCGAACAGTAACTGATATCGTGAAGCGTGTTCTTCATCTTGCTCGTCATTATGTTTGTAAAGAAACGGCAAAGGTGTGTCGTTATTCGCAAGAAATGCGAGAATAAGTTATGTGTCCGAATATTTTTGCGACGATAAATTTCGACCTAATTTAGTTCACTGTTTGGTATTAAAAAAGGTATGTGCAACAAACAGATAAAATTTATGTTATTACAAACTATAATGAATGTTCTGTTATATTATAAACAATAACTCCAAATTTACTGTTGCAAACGATCGAAACTAGCAACAATTTTTTCAATAGCACGATGTCCGAATATTAATAAGAGTCACTATGTATTAGAAACTACACGTTTCAAGACCCAAGGTTCTGGGGTAAGTGCCGTGGGGTTCACATCACAGTCCTCTTACCAAAAGGCATAGCCTTCCCCACTCCGTGGCCAAATCCTTCAGGGCAAAGAGTCCCTTGTCTTTGGTAATACAACGTCGGGTCGCTTGCCTTTTCTAAACATTCTCACTTCCGCTAAACAGTCAATGATGCGACAATGGATAGCTGCGAAGCGTCGCCCGCTGCCAGGACTGTTTAGTTTCACGGGCCACAGGCATTACAAAACCCTACCCTAAATTTATCAAGGAATAAACATCCGTTCGGTCATTCTCACCAAAGCTCCTCGTTAAAAATGCGTTGACGCTAACATATGAAAGAAGCGGTGTGCGATGAACGTTCAAGCGCCAGCGCAGCGTGATTGAGGTCACGAGTGCGATTGTGGTTTTTAGTATATAAGAAGGTCCCACGGAGGCTTCGTTCTCATTTGGTTCTCATTCTGTGTCGTTCATTCTGTAAGCTTGAGACATTGAGAGTGTCCTGTGTAGAATAGCGAATAAATATATGTAAGATTAGGACCCCCTATATCAGAACAGCGTAAAGGAAATTAGGAGAAACGAGGGGAGTCAGTGCGGTAGTCGATCGGCTACGACTAGAATGTCTCGGGTTCGATGCCGGTCCGGTTCTCTCTTTTTCCCTACGTTCCTGCAAACTGGTGTCAGAAGTGGGATGGGGAAACACCGATCGCCATCAAAGCGTCGCTAACGACGCCGTTGATGCGAGAAAGGCAAATGAGAAGCCCAAAAAGTGAGAAAAACTGTTAAGAGAGGGCAGCAGTACAGCGCAGCAGAGTGGGAATGGTGTAGCCAAACAAAAAGAATCTAATAGCGTCGTGTGTTGATGATGGCACCGAGGCCACAACACAAGAAAATAAAGAGCCAACGTTCAAACAAAAAAAACCTCATAGCGTAGTGTGTTGATGGCACAGAGACCGCAACATAAAATAAAAAGACGACGCTGCGACGGTCTTTCGAGGGCGAATGTCACCGCAAGATGACTGAGTGTAGGGATCAGGTCTCCCCATATCAAAACAGCGTAGAAGGAATTAATAAAAACGGAGAAGGCTCCGTGAACTATTGCGGTAGTCGATCGAATACAACCAGAAAGTCCCGGGGTGGATTCCTAGTCCGATTCCCTATTTTTTTCAGAAGTTCCTACATATTTTGGCGGCGTTGAAAAGGTAAATTGGGGGTAGAAAAGGAGAGGAACGTTTCGTTCTGGGCCTGCTAAGGAACTTGTTGGTAAGGCTACTTAAAGGGAACATATTCAGGGGTAAAATAAAAATATAAATATAATAAATAATAATATTATATTTTATTATTATATTTATATTATTATATATATAATTTTTAAAATAACTGTCTACAGTGAGGCAGCCTTTGATAATGGGTTTGGTTATCCAACACTGATACTTGCGGCAGAAATACTCAATAACTAGCGAATAATATGCATCTTCCTGGTGTTGACCTCTAGATTGTTACTGTCTGGTTCCTAGTTGTAATTGTCGTTGTTGTCTCCTCCGATTGTCGAGTTGCGTTGTGTTAATAGTCGGGGTCACTAGTTTCGCAACTAGTTCGAAAAGTGTGAGGTAGTGGGAAAGGAGAAGCGAGAAGGGAGCGCTTTCGTTCTGGATCTGTCAGAGGATGATGTATAGGAATCGATGACGGATCGGGTAACAGCGGGAAAAGGCGTCCAATTGTCCACCTGTCCATCTGTTGGCGAGCGTAGAAATTAGAACCGTCGCATAATGTATCTGAAATCCGTTATTTGGACGGATTGGGTTGTTTCCGTGTTAGAATTGGCATTGAAGCCTGGAACACGTCGAACGTTCCAGATGGAAGAGTTGACTAATGATCAGACCATTACATTCATCCTATTTTGGACGGTTCGTTTCGGTTGTAAAGCAATCGGATATTCTCTTATTATTAAATTTTCGTTCAGGCTGGCAACCATCCAGCTTGCCGAACAAATAATTATCGCAGAAAACGACCGTATACAACGGTTCGTATTTGAAAATTGGCAAACGAACGAGTCCCGGTTCCTTTTCTCCGCGTCAGAAATTTCCTTGAAATTGACCCGGATCTTCTCCAATTCATCACTACGAATTTTCCTTTTTTAATTTCTGAGCATTTCGCTCTTTCTATCGGGCAGGGTTTTTTTTTCTGGGAACGGAACAGATTCCTTGAGGCATACGAACCAGTGAAAACCGATGTCCCGCCTTGAAATAAGCGCCGTTCTGCTTCTCTCCGCTTTGCTCTGCGCCGAGCACAGCCGAGCCGAGCCGAGCCGAGCTTCGAGAGAGCAGAGCAGAGCAGAGCAGAACAGAGCAAAGCAAAGCAGAGTCGCGCGAAATATCAAGGTAGTAATTAGACTGGAGGAGCGCGAGTGTGTATGCGGCGTGTACACGTGTCACTAGTGGTGCAGTAGCAATGATTCACGGTCTTCTTTGTTATCAACGTCTCCCACGCGAGTCCATTCTTTTCTTTTCTTGTCCTCCTCCTTTTTTTATATTCACGATACACGCCGAGCTATGTAGCCCTTTATTTACAAAAAGAGAAACACGAGCCCTGAGTCCGCATAAATATATGGGTTGTGCGTGGTGGAAAAACGTGTCGCTTTTGTCCAAAATACAGACCAAGCTACAAACTTCTCACAGTTGTCTTATGCTGACGCTCCGCGTACAAACTTTAATATAATCCTGTTTCGTATATTATACAGCACCATCGCTGCTAACGCGACACAACTCGGAAAAGTATGTTTCACAGGTGAAGCGAAAAACATGTTTATATGCAAGATTAATCAGTGTCTTCCTCTTTAATACCGTTTATTTAGAAAAGTCGTATTAACTTCTTGGTCGTTTTGGATAATATTTTCTATGCAACCTAATTACAGTATTTTAAGTCTTTGTACATATGGTATTCATATAATAATAGGCTAGAATTAAAAGTAGAATATACATGTAAGTATGTTCATAATTATATTTTGTAACAAATGTCTACAGCTTTGAGAAATGCAAGAACAAATATAATATTTCTTCAGCTATTTAGACAGTCATTGAAATTACTTAGAATGGTAAATGCTAGTCGTTGTGTATTTGAAAAGTTGGGTAATCAAAAAGAATATGTTCTATGAATAGAAATGAAAATAAGTAACCGATCGTTTAAATTTAATCAAAATAATTTGTGTTTGTATGGATCCTCTCAGATGTTGGGATCTTGGTAATGAGGAAGCTGTCTTAGGTGCTAAAGAAATCATAAAAACATCACATCATAGTAATACAATGTATCAGAATTATTTAATTAGGAAATATGAGATGGAATTTTGGTGAATTCATTGTTTGTGGATAAAGAAAAGAAAATTTTCACACTCTGGCATCCTTGACCTGAACGAGTGAACTCTCGAGAGAGCTTCTCACTTTTAAAGTGCGCTCCATAGAGTTCATATTGAACTCTTCGTGACAATTCGCCCAACTCTGTGCTCTGAAGAGAATAAAAAATGTTCCACAATCGTAATTACGTTTAAAACAAAAACTAATAAAACACATTCATTAAAGAACACGGAAAAACTGTTATTCGTTAGATTAACAATGTAACATTAATTCATAATTACACCCCTATTTTTGATACATATTTGTATCAAAATGATTTTAATTAGTACAAAATTGTTTCTATTCTGAGTGTATAAGTATGAAAGATAGAAATTCACCTTGACTTATGGGTATAAAAGTAGACAAGACATTGATATGTTAGAGTTATAATAAGAAACAGGGAAACGTTTTTAATATTTATTATATTTAATGAATACAACAGAATGCATAATCGATAATATAACAAATTAACATAGCGAGGGATATATGAAAACGACTGCGTTCAGGAACTCCGATATTCATATTGTTCTCTTAATGCTACCATACTCATTGTGTTCTTGACATAAGAAAGTACACGGAAAATTTTAAAAAGATCATTTAACTGTTTATGAGTTTTCAGTTTCATTAACTTTTATCCTTCACTTTGATATAAGAATGTCAACATAGATGTAGAAACTAGGTGTAAAAAGGATATAGAAAATTTTAGAAAGATCA